>OX421980.1:88254231-88749203 GCA_949128135.1 Parasteatoda lunata
AAACAAAATTCATTCAAAAGTAAATTGTCCTTTCATTTTTAAAAAATAAGGAAAATAATGTAGAAAAATATTTTAAATATTTGCCATTTAAATTATAAATGAAGAAATTCGCATAAAAAGGATAAAAATTTAAGATGCTATCAAAGTTACGTTAGATTAATTCTATTAGCTACGTAAATTTAATTCGACGTTGTTTTAAAAGTGAAAAATATTCTGCCAACTTATCAAGCTTAATATTGTCAACAATATCTTTTTCTGCTTTGAGTAAACGCAGTGAATTTAGGCGTCCACTAGTCATTGTTGTTCGAAGATAGTTTTTAATCAATTTCATCTTGCTGAAAATTCTTTCATTTGTCATTGATGCAGTTAACGCTAATAGATTTAACAATTAAAAACTTATGAAAAGATTTATGCTAAAATGATTATTCTTCATTTTTAATACAAGACTGTGAATTGAATTTTTACATAATTGCAAAATTATTACGTTTCTTTTTACCAATAATTAACTTAAACAAATGAAAATCTGTTAACTTTAATCAAAAAGATATTATATAAAACATTAAATACGTAAGAAATACAGCAAAATAGCTAAAGAGAATTAATTATTTATCCAAAAAAAAAAAAAAAAAAAAAAAAAAAAAAAAAAATGAAACTTTTCTATTTTTAAAGACATTACATTTTCAATAAAATACGCATTAGTACATTTTTGTTCATAGAGGATTGCAGTTTGAACTTATCACAAAAACAAAGCCTACGAAGAAATATAGAATTTGATATTTGAATTTTCAATTAAATAAGATCTATTAAAAATAATTTCAACGGAAAAAAAGGGAAAAATTACTAATTTCAAACATAAAATAAAAAGCTTAGTAAATAACTATTTAAAAAACGGAAAAAAAAATTCCAATTTTTTGAATTCAAATATGATTTATTTATTTCTATCTCAAGCTCGTACTAATGAATATAGATAACATTTTTTCAACTGCTCTTTTTTCTTTCTTTTAATCATTTTACTGTACAAAAGGGATTAAAAAAATAATTTTATCTGCTTCATAAAAATCAATTTTTACCCATATATATTTTTAAAAAACTCTTTTTTGAGAAACTCTTATACCTAAATTTTTAGGCAATTATTGAGGAAATAATTTAATTGGAAAATAACATATTTAATGCAATTTAATTAAACTTAATATTTAAACAATAAGACTACAAATAATAAATATTCAGAAAAAATTTATACTTGCATATAAAATTTAAGCTACGGTAGATTGAATGATTGTTGGCTTGTGATCGGATTTTCCATTTTATTGAATAATAATAAGAATTTATAAAATACGCTTTGAGTAACTAAGTACTCCTACTGGAGAGTTAAAGACAGGTTAGTGAAGTAATTGGTACCACAGCTGTATGTGCATTGAGGCCCTTTCTTCCCCTTCATAACGACATGGACAAAGATATTGTCTTTATTCTTAGAAAAAGTAAGAGAGAACGTGAGAAAAAATATAGCTTAGGGCATTTCTAGCTAACCACTTTTAAAACACCTTCGATTTTTCAAGTTGACAGATATCTCCGGGGTTTTGTCTGAGCTTCACAAGGTCAGAGTCTCTGTCACCATCCTTTTTTTGCGCTTTTTCATAGTGTCTGTAACGGCTTGATCAAACAGAGTTGCTGCTTTTCTGTGAATACTCGGAATCAAAGAATTCCTCTATTTTCACCGTATTTTTATTGAAATAATTTTATGAATCCAATATTACAACATTTAATACTTTGAACTCGGCAACCATCCACAAATTGTGTGAAATGATTGAGGTGTCGATTTGATTCAGTGTAACTCAATTTACTGTTTCAGAGTTCTTAGGATTCTTGAAAAAGTTTTTTTTAAAATAAAATATAATATTTTATTTTTAAAACAGAAACTTTTATAAAATTGAATTGAGGATCACATATATGTTTACTATTTTCCGTAGAGAATATCAAATTTTGTTGTGATGATTAATTGTTCTAAAGATATGAATTGATCCCTGAACAATTTATTTTAGGTTAAAAACATTTTAACTCAAATAATAATCCAATCATAGAATTTTAAAAATTACGAACTAAAGGGTAGTTTACAAATTAATTTATATTTTTTTTAATGTTAAAGTCATTTGGAGTTAGTAGAAAAATAGCTTTTGAAATTCCAATACCAATTGAAAATATAAATTATTTAATAATTTGTGCTATTTATAATGAATTTAACAATTTCTTAACATCCTGAAAGTAATAACAAAAAAAGCTTGCATCACCTGCATGATTATTTCATTTAAAATTTATTAATTCTTTAAAAAAAACTTATGTAAGTTCATCACACTTCCCTTAAAAAAATACTTAAACCTCTAATTAAGAATTAATATAATTCAGAGAATTAATATCTGAATTTTATGATACATTATTTACTAACTAAAAATTAAGGTCACTAATTTTTTTTTAAATTTAAGAATGTGTCGTGGAAATAATAATACAAGAGAAATGGTTTTCGAGACTTTGGCTTACAATATCGGTCATCTTGTCTCGTACTATCATAAATGGTTACTCTTGCAGGAGAGAAAAAAAACTGAATTGGAAATCTCACATTTCACAGCAAGATTTGCCGAGTCGGGTCTGGGACAAAATCCCGAAAGGGACTAAAGTCAGATAACATTGAAATCCGTTTAAATCTCATCACTGAAAAAACCGATAATGAAAGAATTTCGGCAAAGTCGGAATTTTGGCTAGTATTATTGGTCATCTTGCTTGGAATTATCATAAATGGTTATTCTTGAAGGAGAAAAAAAAAAACTAAATTTGAAAACACGTTTCACAACAAGATTTGCCGAGTCGGGTCTGTGGCAAAATCCCGAAACTCAGATAACATTGAAATCCGTTTAAACCTCATCACCGATGAAATATCCGACAGTGAAAGAATTTCGGCAAAGTCGGAATTTTGGCTAGTATTATTGGACATCTTGCTTGGAATTATCATAAACGGTTATTCTTGGAGGAGAAAAAAAAAATTAAATTTGAAAACACATTTCACAGCAAGATTTGCCGAGTCGGGTCTGTGACAAAATCCCGAAACTCAGATAACATTGAAATCCGTTTAAACCTCATCACCGATGAAATATCCGACAATGAAAGAATTTCGGCAAAGTCGGAATTTCGGCTAGTATTATTGGACATCTTGCTTGGAATTATCATAAACGGTTATTCTTGGAGGAGAAAAAAAAAATTAAATTTGAAAACACATTTCACAGCAAGATTTGCCGAGCCGGGTCTGGGACAATATCCCGAAACTCAGATAACATTGAAATCCGTTTAAACCTCATCACTGATGAAATATCCGACAATGAAAGAATTTCGGCAAAGTCGAAATTTTGGCTAGTATTATTGGTCATCTTGCTTGGAATTATCATAAATGGTTATTCTTGGAGGAGAAAAAAAACTAAATTTGAAAACACGTTTCACAACAAGATTTGCCGAGCCGGGTCTGGGACAAAATCCCGAAACTCAGATAACATTGAAATCCGTTTAAATTGAAAAATCCGACAATGAAAGAATTTTGACAAAGTCGGGATTTTGGCTTGCCCAGGTGCCCAAATTTTATAAATAAAGAAAAGAAAGGGATTTTGGCTTGTAAAAAAAAATATATAAATAAAAAAATTTGCCGACTGGATGATATCGCTGAGGGGGGGGGGTGAGACACCCCTCTCATCCCCCCCCCCCCGTTGACGACAGGGCCTGTATATATATATATATATGTAGTGTTAAGGAATACCGGCTAACTCAAATTATGATAAAAGTGACTAAAGAAGTACACTTAATAAAGAAATTTAATAATAAACACAGATACAAACATGAATTACATTTGACAAAAAAACTAAAAGAATTAAAATTAAAGAAAGCTCGGGGAAGGGGGAAAAGTCATGTTTATGGTTTCACATCAGAACTTGAACTGAGTCTCGGTGGTGAGGACATAGGTGACACCACAGGGCATCGGTTGGTTGCTACAGACTCCCCCTCGGGCTCTGACGACGTCCCGACGAAGAGTCCGTATTGGAGGGTGGGCTCACAAATTTTCTTGGTCTACCTCTTTTCTTCAGGGGAGCCACAGGGCCTGGGTCACCCGAAGGAGGTAGATTGTAAGGTCTTAACATATTTGCATGATAAGTTCCTAATATGTTTTCAGGGTCATCAGGATCAGCAATGTCATAGGTGGTAGGTGATCTATTTGTTAAGATTACATAAGGTCCTTCACGTTTTGGCATCAACTTTTTACTTTTCTTATACTTTGATTTACTCACTGGATGTAAAGTTATCCATACTTTATCACCTGGATTATAATAAGATTGTAGACGATTTTTATCGAAATATTGTTTTCGTTGGTCTTGTTTTTGCTCTCTGATTTGAGGTGTCAAGCGAGCGAATTTTTTTAAGTAGGGCGTGATTTCAGGTACGAAGTTGTCATTGTCAATGAGTCCTCTTAAATCATGGTCGACGTCATCCACTGTTCGAAGTTCACGACCAAATTGCAGAAATGCTGCAGTGCAACCAGTGGTGTCGCACTTCGAAGAATTCATGGCAAAACGAATCAGAGGTAGTTTGTCCTCCCATGTATCATGTGCATCGCCGACTAATATAGCTAATTTAGGTTTTAAGTCTCCATTTTTCCTCTCAGAGGGATTGGCTTGGGGGTGATAAAATGGTATGAGTTCTTGTTTAATGCCTAGGAAATTGCATGTTTGCTGCATTACAGCGCTGACGAATTGCGTGCCATTATCGGATATTACTCTTCTATGTAAACCATAGCGTAAAAAACTTCTTCTATTAGGATTTTTGCACAGTTAGTTGCAGTAGCATCTTCTAAAGCAAAAAATTCTACCCACTTAGTGCTGGTGTCTTCAATTACTAAAATCCATTTTTTTCCAGACGGGGTTTCTGGAAGTGGACCAAACAAGTCTATTGTGAGGGTTTCAAATCTTTGGGCATAAATTGGCGTTCTCAGCAATCCAGCAGGTTTCTGGCTATTCGGTTTATACCGATTATACTCAGCACAGTCTTTAACATATTCTGCAATAAATTTCCTCAATTCGGGGAAATAGTATCTTTGGGCAATTTTATTGTAGGTGTTTTCAGCTCCACAATGCCCTGCAGTAGGAGCATCATGATATTGTTGTAGCACTCGTTCTCTCTCTTGACAAGGGACTACTAACTGAGCTTCTTCAGAATCTGTTTCAGATGAATAGCGATATAAGATGCCTTGATTCATCAAATATCCTCTACTAGTCCAATTTATATAATTTTCGTTTTTTTCACCACTCTCGAAACAGTCAATATTCTTTTTAACATCTTCATCCTTCATCTGCTCATCACGAATATCTTTAGATTTTCGGCACGGTAAATCTATAGAGACAGCATTAATATCACAAATTAAGTCTTTAATTTCATAAGTTGGTCTAGAAAGAAGGTCGGCTATTACATTCGATTTCCCAGGAGTATAAAGAATTTTTGGATGATATGATTGAATTTCAAGGGCCCATCGAGCCAAGCGACCAGGTGGTGATTTGATACTCATTAACCACTTCAGCGGTTGATGATCTGATGCAATAATAATTTCTTGATTTTCCACATAGCCACGGAACTTATCAAGGGCCCAAACTACTGCAAGAGCCTCTCTTTCGGTAGTTGAATAATTTTTTTCAGCTGAACTTAGCAATCGACTTGCATATTCAATAACATGTTCTTCTGGGCCTTCGCCTTGGACAAGAACTGCTCCAGGAGCATAATTGCTGGCATCAGCTTTAATATAGAACGGTTTTGTTCCATCAGTCTGAGATAACACAGGTGGGGAAATCAACCTCCTTTTCAACTCCTCGAATGATTTCTGTTCATTTTCACCCCATGTCCATTGTTTATTCTTTTTTGTTAAGTCACTAAGGGGTCTTGCTACTTCGAAAAAATGAGGGACATATCTACGAAACCAGGAACAAGTCTGTAAAAAGGACTGAACTTCCTTTGCACAGGTTGGCTCAGGAATTCTTTGAATTGAGGATACTTTACCGCCATCAACCTCTACACCTTCTTGAGTTATCCAGTGACCTAAATATTTTACTCGGTCACAGGCAAAATGACACTTGCCCCTGTTAGCATTGAGTTTGAACATAGAAAGTCTTTCGAACACTTTTCTTAAATCTGATAAATGTTCGTTAAAAGTCTCAGATAACACTATAATATCATCCAGGAATGATAGTGCAAACACCTCTTTTAGTCCAGATCGAAATTTGTCAATAAGACGTTGAAAGGTGGCAGGCGCATTGCGTAAACCAAAAGGCATTCGCAAATATTTGTACGTACCAAATGGACAAATAAAGGCTGTCTTCTCTTGATCTGCATCATTGACCTTTCTCTGATGATATCCCGCTCTTAGGTCTATCGTGGACATGAACTTTGTTGATTTGACCTCAGTTAACAAATCATCCATCCTTGGTAATGGATAGGTATCGGGAATGGTAGTTGAGTTCAGTTTCCGGTAATCTACACAAAGTCTGATTGAACCGTTAGGATTAGGAACCAACACCACTGGACTAGCGTATGGAGATTTGCATTCCTTAATAATACCTTCAGCAGGTAAAGAATCTAGCTCTTTCTTCAACAATTCCTTCTTAGTAGGGGTCATTCTATAGGGAGGTTCAGCAACAGGTAAGCTATTTCCAGTTTGAATTCTGTGTTCAATATAAGGAGTGGCATCTCCCCCTGGCTGAAAGATAGTTTTGTATTCTTCTAACAAGGAGTTTATTTTATATCGTTGCTCTTTTGATAAGTGCTTTCCTTCGTCATCCCTTAATTTTACGGTATCAGATGTTTCTAATTTAGAAACAGGATCGTCTGCTGACTTCGATGTATCTGGAGATGTTATTTTCTGAGATGCTATTACTTTTGGGGTCACTTTACCTTCAGATGGTTCTTTGTAAAAGAGATAGTGCTTCTCAGGATTTTCGCTGAAATGCCAAGTGCCATTCTGGATGTTGAGCACTATTCCAGCAGCTTGCAGAAAATCAGTCCCAAGTAATGTTCGATTACTTTTAGCTTTTGGCAAAGCGATGAATTTCATAGGGATTATTTTTCCTTCTACACAGGGATTATTTTTCCTTCTTTTTCCTTAAGATTAACTGTCGTAGTGAAAGCTTGGACATTCCTCTCTTTACCATCAGCAAATACCATCGTAATATTCTTTTTGTTAAAGATAAAACCTTTGTCTTTCAACAGTTTATAGAATCTCTCTCCAGCAATAGAATTGGATGCTCCAGTATCAGCGCAAAAAGCTGCTCTCTCTCCACAAACATTTAGAAAGATTGAACTAGACGGCAAATCCGTTGATTCAACTGCATACAAGTTAATATAGTTCACAATAGGTTTTGTTTCTTCTTTAAACTTATTACATTTAGGGCACTTTGACTGAATAAATCCAGGATTACCACAACCATAGCAATGTATAGAAGTTTTTCTTTCTGGTCGGGCATTATAAAATTTCGAACCGTCAAAATTCGCATTTCTGGTTTGGGGACTCTCTCTAGGATTAGGAGATTTAAAACGCCTATCTTGAACAAATTTTGCGTTTTCTTTTAAATATGATTTCTTGGCAATAGGGGGTTCATTTTTCATCATACCAATTCTCATATTTTCAAAATAATCAAGCTTATCGGCTAAAATCAATGGATCATTCAGCTCTGACCAAGTATCCAAAAAATGTTCCTTGACATCAGGAGGTGTCTTTTTCTTTATTTGATCAGCAATGATCAAATCTTGAAGTTGATCGAATTTGGAGATGTTCAACTCAGTAAGCCATCCTTCAAAATACGATTTCAGTTCAAAAGCAAAATCCTTATATGTTTTGTCTGCACCTTTATTGTGTTGAGAAAACAGTTGTCGAAATCTATCAGCCGTCAGTCTATAACGCTTCAAAAGCATATCTTTCACCTTTGCGTAATCCTTTGAATCCTCTTCACTTTCTCTAGCAACTAGTTGATTAATTTCGGGGGGTAATGAACCAATCAGATATGGGATCCAGTTTGTTTCAGGTATATTAACAAATTTCAGTTGACGTTCAAAAACAGTTAGGTACAGACCGATCTCATCGTCTTTAGGGTTGAACTTTGGAAGTATGCGACTTAAATCAAACTTCGGTTGCTCTGCTTCTTTCTTCCATTCCTCTGGTGTCCAATTCTGATGTTTCTTGGCCCATAGCAGACGCATCAGGCGATGACGTTCCGTCAGTGCAGGCCTCCGGCTGCGTAGGCCCATACGCAGCAATGTACGCTGCATAGTGTGTTGAGAAACGCTGTCTGCGTAGCGATCTCCGCTCTCCTCTGGAATCAATGCGCCGTGGACGACACACTGTTGGCCGGTGATTTGCCGTTTCCCCATCCCTGCACCACTTTTGATATGTACTCAGAACAACTGCACGTGAACAGTCCACTAAACGCGCCATTTCTGATATTTTATTTTTATTTTATAACCGTCGTTGAACAGCCGACCCAATTTCATGGGTTTACAACTACCAATGTTCAACTCCGTAGCCTTGTGATTTTGAACCAATCCAGAAGACAAGGAAACTCCTGGATCAGTACCCCCAGAGGTATTGATTTGTTATGGGAACATGGAGGACTTTGAGACTCGACAGATTTAACGTGCATCAGTCACCATTTACTACACGGGGAGTCTTCGGTCGGCGAGGATCGAACCCACGACCTCTTGAACATGGGCCCAGCGCCCTACCGACCAGGCTATCCCGGCCCTCGTTTCTGATATTGATGCTCCCAGTCGCCGAGCCATAACGATTTTACCTTTATCGAAGTCTGATAAATCAGCCGCTTTTCCCATCATATTACTAATCGCACTTTGTTTCGAAAGACAATGCATACCCGCTTTATATACTCCAATATCAGCCGCGCACGCGCACTGGTTCTGCTCCTGGGCGAGCCCATTGTTATAGATGGAGGGTGGTCATAATGTAATGGCTGTTCGATGTATATATTGGTTGACATTGTCGATAACTACACTTCACCTCATTGGTGACCTTCGGACGTGATGTTAACATGCCTACCTTAACAGAAACGCCCACTTCGATCTGAACATGCCTACTTCGATGGATGATCCACATTGAACAGTTGACTTGCTATTTGTGACTGCGATTTTATTCACCTCGCGCTGTTGCGCAATGAATCAACTAGTGGTATCCATTCATCGAATTCTATCACTACTATAATTCTAGTGGGGGAGTACGGCAGTGTGTCTACCACTACGAAATTCCAATTAACTAATATATAAGACATGTTAACTCGATTCTCTGGTGGAGTGGAAAGTTGGAGGAGTGGTACACAGGGGTGAAAGCGAAACGGAAAATAGGAAAGGCTGGTAGCAAAACCTTTTCAGTTATAGCTAGTTTTGGGGAGGAGTTTACTTATTCTTTTTTTAAATTATTCAAAAATATCTACTTTATCTTCGAAAAGAAGCAGTTTTATATATATGCTAAAATTTTAAAAGAAATCTTGATAGTTACAGATATTTTATTTTTTACGAAAAAAATGCTGGAATGAAATATAATACGTACCAGGTTTTTCTCTTTTCCGTCTTGCTATATAAGTGCTTTCACCCATGGTGGTACAGCTCGGGAGTTTGGCCAGTTCAGTGAGTTGTACCTATTTCATTCTCTTGCAATTATGTCAGTTTCTACTTAAGTTTATTGTTTTAAGAGTTTGTGTATGGTTTCCAGTTAAGTTAAATAGTTTCTGCCTATTGCAGTCATCAATTTATGATTTATTATTATTCAAGATAACTCATTTATGCAACATGGCTACCTACCACCATCACGGACGTGGCGGAAAGCGTCAAACCGAAAGACCAGGACGTGACTCAAAGAACGATGAGAAATGCACCGATAGTACCACCAACGATGCCGTAGCCGAACAGACAATCTGGGCAAAGTTTCCTGACTTGAATAGGAAAATGGAAGAATTTCGAAAGAAATTGAAGGAAGGCCAAAGGAAAATTCAAGAAAACCAAAGGATAGCGATCGAAATGATAGAGGCAGCATGCAACAAAATTCCTCCCATGTCTGAGCCAAGTGAGTCTGAAATGCCGACAACATCAGCTGATGTCATTGATAGAGAAAATTATGAAGGCGGCAAACTTATGGAACAGACGGGGAGTCGACCATAGATTCCGAAAGCTCAACAAAAATTATCGCAGGACCTCCTTTGAAAAAGATGAAAAAGAAGAAGAAAAAGAAAGCCAAAAAAGCTGAAGAAAATTTAATCATGACCACAAATAGTAACCATTCTTCACCGCTAGATACCGCCACCTTCTTACAACCATCTGAATCTAAACCTGATACTGACTTAGCTCCACCCAAGGAGGTTTCCAGTTCAACTGTAGAACCACCCACAACTCCAGCAAAAGTTCAACCAACTAAGCATATAAAAGTTCTTATTCGTGGTCTTCCAGTTGGATTCTATACTGATCATATCTCCCTGGAACTGGCGAAATCAGACATCACAACGAAAAAGATAATTCAGTTTCAGAGAAAAGTGGGCGGGACCTACAGGCTCCTCCCACTTTTTCTCACTATTCTTACAGAATCTCATTTTAACCGACAAATTTTCTCAATCACCAATATACAAAGTATCCCGGTCAGTATTGAAAGATTCCGAGGCGGGCAAAACCCAATTCAGTGTTATAACTGCCAGGAATTTGGCCACAGTCAAAGTTCATGTAACTCACCATCAAGATGTGTAAAATGTGCCGCCAAACATCGTTCATACCAGTGCCAAAAAGATAATAATACACCACCAAAGTGCTGCAACTGCGGAGATTCCCATACCGCCAACTACACAGGGTGCAGTGCCCGTCCCGGCAGGAGGGGAACTCGTGCCTTGCCATCAACAACAACTGGACTTGCTCAAAGGCTGGTTACAATAATTAAGGAACTGCAAGAACTTCTAAAAAATCAAGAAGTGCTCCATCTTCTTCAGAGGTTAATGGGGGAAGCTACTCTTGCACAGTAACATCTTTTTTGTTTTGTTTTGAACTTTATTTGAACTTTTATTATTACTCGGAACTCTAACTTTCCATACTGATTTTCAAAATAAATACCGCATACTGCCCTCAAATTGAAGTCGATCTTACCAGATGGCGCCACCAAGGCTTGTAAAAAATTTATGTAAAATCATCACGTCTTTGAATCACGACTTTTGTATATATATAATCATCATTTATTTATGCTCATATTCAATTTACTGTACATATTTTCATTATAAACATCTCTGTTCAAGTCTGTAAAATTTTCTAATCAAGGCTATTAATTTCTGTAAATACTCACTGTATATTTATGTAAATACCTCTGCTCAAGTTTGTTTTCTAATCATGGCTATTTTTTGTTGTAAAGCTACCACAACGACTGCTTAAATTCAAAATGTTTAACTCATTGTTGTATATTTTC
The DNA here is from genome assembly GCA_949128135.1 of Parasteatoda lunata. NCBI lineage: Eukaryota > Metazoa > Arthropoda > Arachnida > Araneae > Theridiidae > Parasteatoda > Parasteatoda lunata. The sequence continues at coordinate 88,265,744 of OX421980.1, forward strand.
ATGATGAATGGGATAGGGGCCGCTGCGCGGCCCAGGTGCCCAGTTTTTGCAAATAAAGTAAGTAAGTCTCTGGTGGAGTACCTTTTCATAGAAGAAGGTTGATATTGTCGATAACACTCTTCCCCCATCTCTCTCTCTCTCTCTCTCTTTATATATATATATATATATATATATATTTAATTATTACCGATGAAATTTGCATAAATTTTGAAATCAACGTTCATGAAAGGGGGCACCCAATTCCAACTTTGCCCAGGGCCATCACTCGTCCCCTTCATTCGGAATTTTAAAATAACTGATCGAGAATTAGTTCTTTTGGTACATGCATTTGTTATACATGATAATATTACTTTTTCAAGTTTTTAATTTTTCGTAATATTTCTCAGGAAGTTACGATACTTCAAATATAAATAAGAAAATTCCAGAAAATTTACTTAAATCCATGGTTTCATTGAATGTGATGATCAACTTGGTTAAATAGTATAGTTTTTTACTTTGTGGATACCTAAGAAAAAAAATTAACTGTTGCTCTTTTCAGAACTGAATGTGGTGAATCTGAAAATTGATGACAAACAATTAAACTTAGGAGTTCCATAACAATGTCTTTCAAAGAATACAAAATAATAATTTAAAATAAAATAACAAAGATCAAGATTATCAGATAAAACAAAAAGTATTGCGATTCTGCTTATTATTATTATCAGGTATATCTAATGCCATCTCCAAAAGGTTTAGCAGTCAGGCACTGAAAATTGTCTTTCGAAGGAATTCATAGTATCAAAAAAAGGGTTTGATATAAAATTTGGACTTTGCGCAACTATAGCCCTACTCTACACTGTATGATTATCATATGAGATGAAAAAGTGACAGCAAAATTAACAAAGAATAAAGGCATTTGGAGCTGATTCATTTCATTGTTAAAAGTACTACTTATTTTTTAATTTGTAATTTTCATGATTTTTAGATACATTAAGAGATTAGAGTTACGCGATGTTCTTTTTAATGTATATAAGGCCAGAGCCTGACAAAGGCAGGGGCATACGGGGCAGTTGCCCCGGACCCCAAATCGAATAGAAAGTTTGTTTTAGGTTGCCCTCTTTAATGAACTTTTTAGACAAAATATCAGTACAGTGTAAAATCCGTCAATTTTATGTTAGCTTCTTCATTAATCTATCGTATGAATACAAACAATCTATATTTCGTAAATCCGTGCCATTCTAGTGCGGAATTCAGCTAAATTTTTGCAATCACGATGGACACATTTGGCCAATCAAAAGTCTTTATTTTTTACATATCGCAAAATGTGATATGTTTAGAAAAATACAGGCTTCTGATTGGCTTAATTGAGCCATCGTCATTGCGAAAATTTAGCTGAATTCCACCCCATTGTCAACAAAGATTTTTCGCACCTAGATGACTAAGTTAACAATCAGAAACCTGGTCAAAAAGCAATAAAATAGACAGAACGATATTTTGTCTGACCATTGGAAGGACATTTAAGGTTTCCAGTCAATTTTCTTTTTACTTATGTATAATGAGGTGAAAAATTTAAATACCTCCATAAAGTTCAATTCTTCATTATTGAAGTAGTGAAGTAGTTTTTGCCCTGTATAAGGCTGACTCATATACCACTTATGTGCAATATGTAAAATTTATCAAGTGAAACTATCATAAAACAATCAAACGTAAATTATTATTTCTCAATAAGATAAGTATCATTAAGAATCGATTTTAGAAATTTTTTTAAAAGAATGATCCTTCAAAACAATTTTTTTCCTATCTGTCCATGATGAAATTTTCTTCCCGTTTTTCTTTACATTAAATTATACAGAAACATTTCATTATTGAATGAAAAAAAAATATTCAATACATCCTTATCAACTTTAAAATAAAATCATAACCTAATTTTAATTTACCACACAATGCACGTTCCAATTCAGACATTACACGCGTATATTTATAATCATAAATAGCTTAAGGCAAACATTTACTTACCTTCAAAGGAACTAAAGAATTTCAAGGTTCTTTCAACCGATGGAATATTTCATTTAGACTGAAAAATATTAATCCTAGACATTACGTTTTTTTTAATACAAAACGTATTTAAAAATTATTGATAATAAAGCAGATAATAATTTCAGTTAAAACTAAATAAATGCTAACGAAAAAAAGATCTTTCATATTAAATTAAATTAGTTTTTGAACTAGAAGTATTATACTTAACTGATACAACTTCGATGTCCGGTCACATAATCTAGTTCAAAAGTGTTATCATTGGACATACTTGCTACTAGTAAATATGACTGAAAGAAAGACTCTGGGGGAGAGAAAACTCGAAAACAAAGAGGTTCGAATTGAATTTCTCATTTGTGTGAGTGACCCAGAGAAAACGATCTAGACCCCAATGATTCTCCACTTTCATAGCCCCAATGACAGTATAATATACCTGTTCTGTGCAATTTTAGATATATTTCTATTAGAAATAATTTATGCTATAAATCTGACAATAAAGTTATACTATCGATATCCGGTGTTTTAAAAAACCAGATAGAAGGATGAAAGAGTCTTCAACCACAGATAAGAAAATTTGAAGAAGCAAAGGAAATTTTCCCATAGTGCAAAATGAGTTGGCTATTTTTAGGGAATATGTGAGAGAGCTTTGTGGGTGGTATAAAGACATTAAAAGTCAAAGTTAACAAAGGGCTCGTTGGGATTAATACATATCAGTAAAGAGAGCGTTTTATTGCTCATTTAAAAGAAATATCTGTTGGCTGTGAAAACTATTTTATCCATGTAAATGCTTGTTTCAGTATTTTTTAATACTGTTCCAGATTTTTTTCGTGTATATTTTATTTTTAAAAGTATTTTTGTTTTCTTACATAACAAATTATTGCTTAAAAATAATTTTTATGAAAAATAAAAAAGAAAACTATTTCCCAAAATGTGGGCTTCTGGCTTCCCAAATATTGAGTGGTCCGAACCCCTTGGACCCTCTGGTTGCCACGCCCACCATCTTCAATTAGGAAGGATGGCTGTTGATGCTGTTGTATTACTATACGGTGGTTTGGAGAGATGTCGGTATTATTCGGATAAAACTTTACTGATACTGTATATAAATTTTCTTCTTATTTTGTGTTCTCATGTTCCAGTTGATAGTGCAGGGTCCAGCCAATAGCAAAATGGCCTACAGCTCTTACTGTTCGCCACGTTGTTATAACGAAACCCAGCACTTCCTAAAAAAGGTATGTGGTGTTGTTGGCTGCTGATGAGTTACAGCACTTTTTATTTCATATTGATTTATTTATCATTCTACATTCTTTATCTTCTGATTTTTTATAATATAGTTACTCTGATTTTTATTGACAGCTTATGCACGCGTTTATTAGAGTCATATTGGTTTGGAAAAATCTGTTTTTAATCATCCGGAGGCCAAAAACCTCATAAAAAGCATAAATCAAATCGTTGGTTTTTAAATTTCACGAGGCTGGCGCAAAACATATTCAAATATGCTGCCATTTTCTGAAACAAGTTGAAATTGAGAAAGATCATGCTCTAGAACTGATCGAAGTGTCTCCAGGGTCACGTTTAGAATGTGTCGCGTAATGAGTGCCTTCAATTCAGCTAAGTTTGCAATCGAAGCACTGAACAAGCATCTTTCAGGTAGTTCCAGAGCCAGAAGTCACACGAATTGAGACCAGATTATCGGGATGGCCAGGCTGTAGAAAATCTCGGCTGATAATTCTAGCATTTCCGAAATGCTGCTTCACTATATTTGCGATGTGCAGAGGAGCACCATCTGGCGGGGAAAAAAAAAGATTCCATATGCGCTGAAGATCTGAAATGATATAGTTGCGCAACTCGTCTCCTCGAAAAAATATGGCCCTATCATAAATGATGCCGTAAACCCACACCACACAATAACCTTTGCAGATTGAAGTGATACTGGATGAATTGCGAGTGGATTTTCTGTTGTCTACATTCGGAAATTTAGAGTATTGACACATATTTTCAGATGGAAATGAGAATGGCCCTCTTCTGTCCTCAAAATATTCCACGACCATTCGTTGACCACAGCTTTGAGCAAGAAATTCTAAAGCAAGAACAAAACATACAGGGTGATTCATAATATATTCTGTATTCATAAAGAAGTATACAATATGAATACACTATAAATCATAAACATCTAAGATATTATTTGTTACCTGCAATAGAATTGTATGGGCTTATTTAAAGTTTGATAGGAATAGTCGCAGATGTTCTATGTGTGACCCCTCAGTCACATAACACACTTTTAGCAGGTAATTCATTTCTGCCGCATGAATAAAATCTTTTGATACGTTGATCTCTGAATCAAATCTTTTGATACGTTGTTTCAGCTCCACCAGATAAACAAGAAGGAGAGGGATGAATACTTTACGTAACCCTACAACAGAAAAACCACAGGGTATTAAGGGTTAGGCCAGGACTCTAGGTGGCCATTAGGTAGTGGCATCTTGTATTCCACTGTTTATCCAATCCATCAGAGAGGGAGATATTCATCAAAGTAATCTCTTAGAAATCCAATCAGTAGTAACCCGACCAGTGTGGAAGAGCACCATCCAATTGGAGCAGGGACGTAGGTAAGGGGGGTGTTCAGGGTGTTCAAACACCCCCCATTGTACAAAGCAATTATTATTTTTTTTTAATACTATAGATAATTTTTCCTTAATTTTAGAAAATTTTTAAATATTTTATTTACTGAAAAGAATGAGAATTCTCATGACATTTTATTTTGAGGCTTTTATTAGTTTGTAACAGAAATAAAATAATCACTGCTGCCTCTTTTCTACCCATTCATCAAGAGAGCAATAAACACTTCTCTTCAGTGATTAAATTAGATAGCATCCCTTTCCTCACTGATTTACCACCCACAAAGCTTTTCCCCTAAGAAAAATAGCCAGCACATCTCATATTACTCTAGGGCAAAATGTTCTTCGTTTTTTCCAATGGGTTCTATCTTATCTCATCTACTTTTTAAAATATCGGCTATACACAGATCCTATTTACGGTCATAAAATGCATGCCTTAAACAAAGAATTCTCTTGGATTTCTAGGACTGCATATATATGTTAACCTTTTCAGAACATAAAACTTCCTTGGCAATTTTTTCGGTCATTCTGTCTGGGAACTTTGTCTTAGACACACATCCTAAAAGCGTTTAGTTTTAAATTTTTCCTTTTGTTTAATGTAGCATTTTATTTAAAATTTCTTTTTATATTTTCTTTCTGTTTAATTTTTATTTGCTAATTTCGTCCGTTAATTTTTAATTTGTATTGTGTAATTCTGTTCCTGTAAATAACTTGAATCAAAAATATTGAAGGTAAGCAAATATTTGTATTAAATCAATCTTTCCGCATATATGTAACATTTAAACTGTACAACAAATAGATTTATTTAGTAAATTTGATTATTTATGCATAATTTTATTTCCCAATTTTTTTTCTTATTTTATGACTATGAAATCGGACTTAAAAAGTTTTGAAATTTTAAACTGAAAATTGAAACAACTTTATTATAATTCAGTCAGAATTGAAATATCTATATTACATTTAATTTTATAATAAAACATAAAAATTTCATAAATGAATAGCTGAGAATAATTAATCATTCAAACTATCTTAGTATAAATATGTAAGTGTAACTTAAGGTTTAGCTATTTCTTAGAAAATTAAAAAAGCTTTCTATTACTAACTTTCCCTTCTTGGGATCTTATTGCATGGGAAGCTACTTATGATATTGAAAATTTTTTAACGATAATACTTCATTGCATAATCAAAAGTAGCGATATATGTAACAGTTTTATAAAATTAAAACAAATGTCAACAAGCCTTTAAATTATCATAAAAATTACTGAAATTGTTAATTAAAAAAACAATCCAGTATCAGCTCATATAGTTTTTAGCTCAAATAGTTTTTTTTTTTTTTTTTTTTTTTTTTTTTTTTTTTGTCTATTTAATTTCATTTATATTTATAGCAGAGTCGAGACAACACCTCATAGAAGAGGTGTTCGTCGAGACCCCTTTTTCTTTAGCTATTATATGCATAGACCTTGTGAAGAACTCTTTAAAAATACGCCAACTGATATTTAGTAAATAATGAATATTTTATCCTAACGCAACAGATTAACAGAAAACCTTTACATCCACTTAATTAAATAATATCAGTTTAAATTACAAAATATCAGAATAGTATCGAAGAGTTTCTAATCTGTAATGAAAAAAATTATTAACCAATAATAAATTTTTTGCAATAATAAATTTTTCATAATAATAAATTTTTCGTCATAATAAATTCAACGGAATTCATAAATTTTCCGTATAATTAAGATTGTGACAACATGTTCTGAACTAACTAAAAAATAAAAATTGTGCTTTTATAGTTTATTTTTAGTGATTATACATGCAGTAATATATATGGGTGATTCTTTTTAAATATGACAATTCGGACCAAAAAATTTCTTCAAATTTAAAGTCTTCAAAATAATCTAAAAAATTTTTTCTATACTTCTACTAATTACACTTTTTAATATCTTACAGACAGAAGTGTAGTTTATTGACATTTGCTTGAGAAAAAAAAAATAAAATAGAAATTCACCAAATCTTGAATGCCAGAAAAATGAGATATTAGCTTAGAAGTTTAAAAAACAGTCATTTTAAGTTAATAGTAAGTAACTCAACTTAAGCCTTTATGTTAGATGGACCATAAATTGCTTAAATTAATTCTTTTTATCCACACTAGAAAGAATAAAAAAAAAAATTTTGTTGCTGATATGCACAGAATAAAATTGCGTAAAATAATCAATCATTAAATAAATAAATAACTTTGATTTCATCCAAGCATATTACAATCATACATAAACTTGGTATTAGGTTGAAATTTACTTTCCCTCCTTCCAGTATTAGTGGTTAAAAAAAAATTCTGGTAACACTTCAGTGTCCTGGCATTCATAAGCCAGGATAATGACAAATTCGCCATTTTATAGCATATAACTTTACTTTAATTTAATATTTTGGCCAAGACGTTTATATTCTGCAGAAAACAACAGGATTTCTTAAAATAACTCAGATAAATCTATGTAGTTTATGTTATTAATGATTTCAAGAAGCCAGGAAAATGACAACAGAAAAACCTACTCACTTTGAAAAAATTTTTGAAAAAAATTTTGAACCAGAAAATTGGTCCTTTATTCATGCAACAAGACATGATTTTGGTTATAGATCACTAAATAAAAGTACCCAGGAAAATGACAGATTTTCTTGGGACAAACAAATTATTGACAGAAAAAATTATTTTAAACGAAGTTTTTGTAAATAATACCCTCTGCGTATATCCCAGAAATGATTACACTGGTTGAGATAAAAAAATTAGATAATGACAAATTTGTGTGAAGTTTTGAAGCTAGCTATTATTGGAAACATTGTTTGTGACATGCCAGAAACATGAAATTTTGAAGTTCAATTAAATTTTATAACTATACAAAACAGTCAATGCTAGTGCAAAGTCATTTTAAAATGCTAACAGCAATGCTATTTATTAATTTTTCTTTAAAAATGTTCTTTTAGTATTAGATCTTGGAGCAAGGGACAGTGAGTTGTCATGTTTCGTGAGAATCACCCACACACACACATATATATATATATATATATATATATATATATATATATATATATATATATATATATATATATATATATATATATATATATATATATATATATATATATATACTATATATATATATATATACTATATATATATATATACTATATATATATATATATATATATACTATATATATATATATACTATATATATATATACTATATATATATATATATATATATATACTATATATATATATATATATATATATATACTATATATATATATATATATATATATATATATATACTATATATATATATATATATGGGTGATTCTCACGAAACATGACAACTCACTATGTGTGTGTGCGTATAAAACATTTAAACACATAATGCATTATACTGATTAAGTAACGAAAACTTTTTTTTAAAGTCAAAAAATTTAAAATAATTAATTGTTTCTCTGATATTTAAATTTAATTTAGTGTGATAAGTAATTCTTTAAATGTTGAAATGCCCGCGGCCACTCTATCGAAATCCAAATTTGATAGTCCATGACCTTACGAAACTCGGATTTTTTCATTCAATATTTATTTGCGAAATATTTTGAGACTTTGTATCGAATTTTTTTTTCTTGTGCTGTATATCTTTTGTATTTATTAAAATTTTTTTTTACATATTAAAGTTTTTTTAATAATGTAGTTTAACAGGATATTATTGAAATAAACAAAAAGAAAAATTTGTGCGAAGATATATTCATTTACCGACTTCTGCGAATGTAATATATATATATACGAGTAATTTTCGTTAAATGCGACAACTAAATGTAACTGCCATTGAAATCTGATATCATAGAATAAAATGAAATTTTTTTTAAAAGTTTATTTAACACCATTATTATTAGCTTTTTGGAATGATTCTACACATTGTCATTTTCCTGCCAAGTTTGAAATATTCTGAAATATTTTGGGAAATAGGGAAAGTGGATTTCAAACAAAAGTTCGCTTAATAGAAAATTGACTTCGCTATCTGGAAATTATTTTACAAAGAAATTTCTAAAATGTTCTTGGTTCTTCGGAAAAAATCGCAAAATAGAGAAATTCTCAAAGTGGAAGTTCGTTAAATAGTAGTCCCATTGTTTATATATATATATATAAATAGATAGATAGATAGATAGATATAGCAATCGAGATTTTGCTTAATTTTTTTATTAAATCCTGGAAAATCACTCCAAAAATAAGTGGCAGATATCTTTGTGCTTTCAAAACAAACCTTTTTCCTATGGCAAGGTGTCAATCGATAAAAGAAATTTCGAGAAAACTATTCAAACCTCTATTTCTGTTGATGTTACCGCTCTATAAACATGAATCATCCTGAATTCTCTATGAATGAGAAAAGAGTGACAAGAACACCGTTTTTAAACCTAGAAGGTCCTGGGCGTCAAAAGAAATATGGATTACTTATCATTATTGAAAATTTGAAGTGTATATAGCAAAGTAAATTAGAAATTGTGGTTGCTAGAGCACTGGGCCCATGTCCAAGAGTTCGTGGGTTCGATCCCCGCCGGCCGAAGATTCCCTGTGTAGTAAATGGTGACTGATGCACTTTAAATCTGTCGAGTCACAAAGTCCTCCATGTTCCATAACAAATCAATACCTCTGGAGGTACTGATCCGGGAGTTTCCTTGTCTTCTGGATTGATTCAAAATTACAAGGCTATGAAGTTGAACATTAGTAGTGGTAAATCCAAAATCGTGTTGGCTGTTCAACGACGGATATAAAATATAAAAAATTGAACCTTTCAAAAAAAATTTTCAAAGGTTCAATATATTCATCAATCATATTTTCCTTGTTTGAAAATTTTATTCACTCTTTTTGTGAAGTGCTGTAAAAGGTGGTTAATTCAGAGTTAGAATATGTGGTATTATTTGCATTCTTTTTTATTTTAGTTTTGCTCGTTCTCTGGATGTCTGTTAATTAGGGAAAATTGCTGCTTCTGACCAGTGTAAAGCTGTATACTTAAAATGGAAATTAAAAATTTTAAACTAAGTGAATAGAACACAAATTGCTAAATTAATCATGATTCCGAAAAGCATTTTGTTAACAATAATTAAAATTCGTGTCAAAATGTTAATATATTTAAATTTTCATTTGATTGCTAAAGTTTTTCTGTATCGTTATCCATCTTTTTTCTATATATATCTCCAAATGTCGTAGCTTCTTCTGATATTTCACTATCTGAAATACCTTTTCTAATATTTCTGATGTTATCAACTACTTCCTCAGAATTATCACTTTCTTTTGGTTTCAATAAATTAACAAGTTCTTTCCTATTTTATGAGCAGATATTTTTATTTGTACACACTTTTTACAAATCTACTTCCCTATAAATAGATTATTTAGGTATTTTCTTTTCAAATACTCTTGCTCATTAGGGTTTCAAAAAAAATTCATAGGAAAAGTTTTGGTGATCAAAATATATCATTTCAGATTCGTCCGTTTGACCTTATGGATGGTGTTTTCTACAGTAGGGAGCGCTGCCTGATACTTACGAGTTTTTGGTGTATTTTGAGACTCTCTTGAGTAGTATTTCTCGTATACGTGTATTTCTTACCGAATTTTTTATTTCTCTTTAAAAGAAGAAGTTTTAAGAATTGTCATTCTGTTATTTCAAGACGTAAGAAAAAGAATCGTTATAAAACACTTCTTACTTTGTACTGTAACAATACACCAACTTCGAAATTTAAACCTAAATGATAATTTGTAAAACAAACTTAGTCTCGCTGCTCTAATAATATGCTAACATCAACGTATGATGTTGCACGGCTTGCACCAAGAACAAATAGTAATAAACAAGTAAAAAGAGGCCCAATCATAACTGCCAAAGATGCGAGTTCTCTCTAAATCTAGGAACCTTGTCACCTTTTTTTAACAATGCATCTCTAAATAACTAAAACAAATTTTCACTTCAAACTCACCAGAATTATTTAATATCATTAATATCTTATGAAATACTGCGGATTCGAGCTCAGAAATTATATAATTTATATATTTTTATTTCAAACAAACTTATCTGTTTGAAAATATCGCCTTGCAGAGTAAGCTATAGTAAGCAGCTATAAACTTTCTAACTGGAAGTAGAGCAGGTCAAGAGCTCGAGATTGTTGTTGTTTGAATTTATATAAGAAACACCATCCATTATATATATATATATATATATATATATATATATATATATATATATATATATATATATATATATATATATATATATATATATATATATATATATATATATATATATATTTATTTATTTATTTATTTCAAATCCTTTAAGCTTAAATCTTTAATTTCAATTTCCCGGTACTAATAATAACAGAATTCTTTTACAAAATTAAAGTACCGAAGAAAGAGCATTTTGCCAGAGATTGAAAAATATGCACTTGGCTGGATCTTTTATGTTTCAGTAGCAAATTTTAAGGTAGTAAATTATTGTTTTATTCTGATAATAGGACAGCTGGGGAAAATGTGTCATTAAAAAGTTAGCAATGGGAGTTAAATATTAGTATTTAATATCCAATAAATCTTATGACAGATGGTACGTGTATATCGAATTATGATAAATCACGCAAGCATCACAGAAACGATTCTTGTCACGAAAGCTTTTAGCTGTGAATGACACTTCCTTTTAGCAGGTGTTTCTTTAAATTAGTCATCCTATTTTTGGAAAATAATTTATCTATTTTCAGATACAGCGGTATTTAGAAATTTATATACATATTTATTTTTTGACTATTGTGATATTGTGAATTGAAAAAAAAAAAAAAAAAAAAAAAGCTCAGAAATCATGTCCTAGAGGTAGTATAAGCTCATATTTCTTACAGTATCAAGCTTGTAATCAATTTAAAACGTATTTAAAAACAATCACAATATTTCTGGTTTGTATGAAGTTTAAAACTAATTAACTGAACACTTGCAAGGTTTAAAAATATTTACATATTTTGTGATTTTCGAGATTAGTATTCTTAGATACACAGGATGCCCCTGCTAAAAAGTAAAGCATTTACACAACAGCTCGTTGTAGACCAAGGCATAATCACCAAGAAGGTCAAGGAACTTGTTTGCGACGTCACGAGCAGAAGATTGAAAAGAACGTTGCTGTAGACAATCAGAGGTGGTTATGGAGAGAGTTGGAAACATATATCGGCAGACGATTCCTTTCAATCTTCATTTATTTCATGCACATATTTTTTTTTTCATTTTCAAAAGCTAAAAATAAACACCCAAATTTCTAGCGCTCTGAATAATTGTGAGTACACAAGCGTCGCCTTAAAATAATAAATTTTAGATGAGCTAAAAGAAAAAATCGCCGCAAAGGTTAATTAAAACGATACATCAGGAAGTTTTAGGCAAGCATTAAAGAATTTTTTAATAATTTTCATGAGATTTATCGAACTCTTTTCTTTACAGATAAATTCAAATTACATGCGATACTAAGTGTAATAATAATGCTTATGGTGTTAGCCAAGAGGCCATGGTGGCTTAGGCTCCACAATTTCGTGAGCAACAGCGTGATTATGCATTATGCCCCTTTTGCTTCCTGGACGAATTTGTACCCATTGATCTGCAGCTCGGTGGGCACCACGTTGCCACAGAAGATCGAACACCAGTTTAATGCCAGCTCATCTCTTTAGCCACTGAGCCATCGCTACTCCAGAATCACCACTGTAAATATATATTTTTGGAATCCATGCAACAAATTCACATTAAGGGACACAAATTAATATTTAATCACGAGAAAATATTGCATCAAAATCTGACGAATCACTATCGGGAAAAAGCTAGAAATCAAAGAGGTTTTTATGTTTTTACACCCACTTTAATAGTCACTTGTAAGATTTAGATAACAATTTCTTTTGTTCTTTTTCGAAATTCTTATTAGCGTCCCCCAAATTCTTTTTTCATTTTATTTTTGACAAGGATTCTAAAAATATACATTAAAGGATGTTTTTAATGCTCTTTAGATGTACGTACAAAACACCCAAATTCTACGAATAAATAAGCACTGTCAAAAGTTTAAAGTTTAGTCGAAATTGTACTACTGTTTTTATATTAGGGTGAATAGAAATAATTTCAAATAAATGTTATTATTCATTAATATTTATTTATTTTAGAAAAACATCTCGAAATAAGAAAATCCAACGAGCCTCTTCCCATAAAACTTATTCTTGGATCCCGCCAGGAGTACTAGCAGTAAGTTAAAATGATTTGACAATTATATATTTATATATATATATATATATATATATATATATATATATATCGGTACATTAAATAATTCTGATTATGCTTCTGGATTATATTTATATATGGATGGATTATATTTCTGAATTATTATTTCCCTAAGAAAAATTATTTATTTCATTTTAAAAAGTGGCTTGTTATAATTGTTGTTTTAAAACTTTGAAACTCAACAGAAAAATTTATAAATCGTCTTTGTTTTAATCTAGGTCCTTCCAGGATTGCTCAAAATCTCCCCAAGTCTAATGAAGACATCCCTTCAAAATTTGAGCAAATTCCCTTATTTCAGCCAATAACAAATAAAATTCTTATTCAATAAAAAAGATTTTTTTCTAGTTATATCTGAACACAAAACACATCTCTCAATTATTTGACTGTTAGTCATATTTTGTAAGACACAATTTTCAAAATTTCAGAAAACAAAATTGACATTGTATAAAAAAAAAAAAAACACCTGAATAAACATCTCAAAACATAATCATGGAAATAATAACTCTCCCTAACCCTTTGACGAAGAATTTTTATTAAGCATATTTTTTCCTTATTTTGCATTGATTTAGGTCAAAATAAGTGAAAATTATTTTAATTAGCATTTCAAATATTTATGGTTATGAAATATTGCATGAAATACCGATGTCTTTTTACGCATTAAAGGTTAAGTCTTCTAAACAATAACAACAATCTAATTTAGTCTTCTAAACTTCCAAACAATAATTTTTCAAATACGCACTTATTTGCAGTTATTTAGTTATTATGAGACTTCACTTCCGTTAGTATGAGAAACCGTTATTTAACATTGAAATTTCTTTAATTTACAAAATCAATTATTAATAGATTTTTGAAAAGGAATAAAATTTTTTTTCAAACTACTATTTTTGCATTTTACATTATAGTATAAGTGTTATTCCGTTAACCAAACAGTTCTTTTAGTAACTATTATACTGTATAATTAAAAAAATACCAAAGCAAATTTTTGTTTCTAATTAGAGCGTAAAAAAAAAGTATATAAAAAAGGGTCTCTTGTGTCCCATCTGCCTCAAAGGCTCTAAAATCGCAATGGAAAACTGACAAAAAAAAGTTAATGCGTTCAATTTAAAAATTATATGGATTAGTTATTTTTTATGATTCAATGCCCTTAATAAACAACTAAACATTGATGCGAATTTAATTAGAGGCCTTTTTTTGTAAAAGAGAACTAATATACGATGATTAATATGAAATTTTCGAAAAAAAATTTAAATTGTATATTTTTTTTTTTATCAGAGGGCTATTTCTCTTGCTTACGCAATCCCTCTCCGACAGTTTCACGATTTAAGTTCGCTCATCTATTCCATTTCGCTTTAGTCATATTCAATACCTCATCTTAGATGCTTTGATACTTGAAATTTCTTTAATTTACAAAATAAATTTTTAAGAAATTTTTGAATAAGAAAAAAAAATTTTTAAAACTACTATTTTTGGATTTTATACTATATTATAAACGTAATGCCATTAATCGAACAGTTTTTTTAGTTAAAAATACCCAAACATATCTTTGTTTCTAATTAGAGCGGCAGATAAAATATATACAAAAGGGACACATGTGTCCCATCTGCCTCAAAGAGTTATATTCGCAATGGAAAATTGGCACAAAATGTAGATGCGTTCAATTTAAAAATTACATAAATTTAATAAATTATTTTTTACGATTCATTTCCCTTCAATAAATACTTAAACATTGATTCGAATGTTAATTAGATATTTGAAAAAATAACGAATATATGTTACGATGATTATTTTGAAGTTAGCAGAAAAAAATGTAAATGAAATATTTTTTATTAATGGTCTTGCTCACTGCGACCTTCGGAACTGCATTACCTTTTCCCGCTAATTTTGCGATTTGAGTTCTCTCATCTAATCCGATTTAGTTTTTCCTATTCAATATCTTAGCTTTGATACTTCAATTTCTTTTATACTTTATTTTGTTAAGAGGATCCTCCTTGTTAACCCGGAGAACACAAGACGACTTTGCTATCTGATTCACTTCACATTAGTCTTATTCAATACGTTTATCTTTTATAATTTTATCTTTTTATATTTTAATTTAAATATATGGACCTTCTACTTGCTATTACTCGCCAATCGCCGGAACGACTCGCACACTTCTCTTCAGATAGCTTTGCTTTCACTGGAGTATTTCATAACCGTCGTTAAACAGCCGACCCAATTCTGGGTTTACGACTACCAAATGTTCAACAATTTTGTATCCAATCCAAATGACGAAGGAATTCCTGCACTCCCAGAGGTATTTATTTGCTATTGGAACTTGAAGGACTTGCCACCATTTAATATACGGAGATTCCTGTTGCCGGATGGATCTCCCGTTCTCACAAATGCGACCAACCATGTTTTCTCTGCCTCTTTTCATCCCAGTATTGTTGGAAATATCAGTTTTTATATTGCATTTAAATTATATTCTTCTGCTTCTATCACTTGCCAATCCTCGGTTTTTTTCCGCTCGCTCATTTCACAAGACCCACAATGGAACTAATAAAAAGGCGAGTAAATTAACATTCGCTCTTTGTAAATTGGAGATCCTTAACTACTAATAGTGGATTGAATTTTATATTTTAAACCATTGAATGCAGCCGTTGATCTGTATTTTGTCAAACATTGGAGGGAAAAAAAGATGAATGAATAGGAGAATTTTAAAAATCATTCTATATTTTTGTGAGAGATCTTTCTCTTGGTTCGTTTAATTGAATCCTCATAAAGGATGACAAAGGATTTTGCAGGTATAAATATTTATTTCGCCATCTCTGGATTAATTATGAGTAAAAAATAAAATATGAGTATATCCACAATCTAGACGGCATTCAAAGTCCGGAGCTCTCTGCTCACTTCTAGTTCATACATGCTCTCTCATAGTCCAGCTAATACCACGTTCAAAACTTATAATCTACTCAAACTGAACTAAAAAATCATCTTTCTCACAAGAAAAAGTCCTTCGCACCACCCCCAATGTAGGGGAACGACACTTCCTGTGTCCCTTACCCTCTGACCCTCAGGTCAGGGGTCAATAAAATGCGTGGGAGAGGAATCAGGCCCTGACAATTTTAAAACATGAATATGAACATTGAGCTCACTAAGTAATATGATCCAAAATTCTTTTTTAAGTAAAAGCATACTGTTTTGCCATTTTATATCTTTAAATAAATAAAATAAAATATAAAATAAAACAAAATGATAATAATAAACAAATATAAAACAACGTAAAAACCGACTGCTTTATTAGATTTTCAGAATTATATACATGATTAAAGATTAAGAGTAGCTTAACCCTAACCCACCCCGAATATGGGCATCCAGGGATTACCGGTGACCCAATCGCACGGACGTAGCCCCAAATCAGTACGGTGACCTAGCGGGACACAGCACAAGGCCCCGAGTCATGCACGAAGAAAAAGCACTAAAGTCGGTTGATCGGCGGGCAGAGGGCACCAATCCGGAGCTGAAACAAAGAATATATTCTTTGGTAGAAACTCCGTCACCAAAGCTGCAGGGCGGCGGGGGTATAACCGCTGCAGACGCTTAGAGCCAAGGTCCACAGCAGGAGAGACAGCTCTCACACCGCGACCCACCAAGAATCCTCCACTTGGAAAGCTTTACAAACCTAAAACTGCATTTAAAAAAAAAAAAAAAACCATACAGAACGAACAACAACAAAATCCAGAACAGATCATAAAGGAATACAGCAGAATGCCGTTAAAGGCTTAGAAAAAGTGATGCAGCCTCTTGTTCTCTCCAGCTCTTTTTGGTTTGAAGTACACTCTCCTTTTAAGGCTGAATGAATTGTATTCAGTTTTAATCCAAATTTATCCTTTTACTTTTGGATGAACACTCCTTCATTCTGTGTCCACCGCAGTTTGCACAGACAGTCTCTTGTTTTATGGCTGAAATGGTTGCAGTTGTAGCACCTTAAAGCCTTAATGTATTCTCTTGCGAGTTTTATATTTGCACAATCTTCTTAAAATTTTTTGGTTTAATTTTGACTACCCAATGGTTCCCTTTTTTTGATTTAATAGAGAAAGAGACCTCCATATCCTGATTATGTTCTCTCACTCAGATGAGTTTCAACTACAGAGTTGAAATTTGACGTGTTGAAGGAATCATTTTTGTTTATGAACTAACACAGAGTTGATTTCGAAATTCACTCGATAGTTATTGCAATTTTAAGTGCTTTTCTTTTGCGAATTTTTTATAATTTTTTTTCTTTACGTTACCTTGTTGCACAAAATTTATAAGACTTAAAAACGTGAAATTACGAAGATAAGGAGAAAAAAAGTACCGGGAGTACTACAGAATTAAAAAATTAAGATTCTACAATTAGTTAGAAAATTATTAAATATTAAACTTGCAGGAAAAAATACCATGTTTGATCACTCTGTAGCCCACTAAAAGGTTAAAATTTGACGTGCTTAAAGTGCCCTTTTTATTTGTTCCAATTTCTTTTAAAGTTTTTGCTCTAAATATTCATTATTTATTTTTCCCTCACAAGATCTTTAATTCTTTATTTATAAAATACCGCTCGGATCAATCAAAAGTAGAAAAAGAGAGTTCCCAGATATAATATTTATAGTGCAATTTCATAAATAAAAAAAACTTGATAAAGAGCTATAAAATTCATTTCCAATTTGAATTGCTATTAGTAAAGTTACTTATAAAAAGTATCTTACTTTACTTATCATTTATTTCTTTTCATTTCTTTTTCACACATACTGTGATCTCTAGGTTAAACTTATTCAAGCTTAGATGATTACTTTTCAAACCCAAGTAATCATGCATTTCATTCTTATTTACATGTTAACAAAATGTTCTTTCATAAAGCTACAATGATTAGATATTTTCTAAACAATATATTCTGTGATTTTCGAAAAAAATCTATGAACATCTAGTAAAAAAAAAAAAAAAAAAAAATGATGAATACGAAGTAATCAGGGATTAGCAAGTGGAGCCAGAAGGACTGTAGTTTCATAGTTTTTTTTTATAAATAATTTATATATAAAGATTAATTTGAAGTGGGCGGAAAGGAATTTTTAAACTTTTATATTTTTTTAATGATGTATCTCCTATTATAGTAGATTTTCATGAATTATGCATCAATTAGCAATACTTTCTCTACGTGTTAATCTTATTATAAGCAGAAAATATTTACAAAAATGATTAAATATTTTCTCACAATACACAGTTTTCTTTTTAAAAAAAGAAATCATCTGTTTAGTATCATTTTTATATGATTATCATATTTTAATACGATAAGTGTTAATATTGATATTAAAAAAATTTAAAGCACTTATTAGAGTATAAATTAAAAATGTTTAAAATATACGAAATATAAAAAGATATTTCCTGAAGCCTCATACTAATCCTTGTATATTAATTAATTTTAAAATAATCTATAGTTAATTCATCAATATTTAATTAATTAAAAAATTCATTAATTCAGGTTCAATTTTCTGTTGTGATGTTCTTATTCCTTGTTTTTTTTTTTTTTTTTTCCAAACGCTTTTTTTTTCTGTTGCTTTTTTTTCTAGCCTTTTTTTTGTGCTTTTTGTTTTTCATTTACCCATGATTTTTAAACATAACGAACGGTCTTACTTTCTTCAGAGCACTTTCCGCTGAACAATTTGTATCCGTCAATGATGTTAGCAATCGATAAAATAAAAAATAAATGAATAAATAAATAAAAAATTGGGAAACAAGAGGATTAGTCGATTAAGTGAAGTGGTTATACGTATAAAACATTTCAAAATCCACAGGTCTCTCTGTCTTTTGCTTCTAACTCTTCTATTTCGTTATATTCAGGAAAATTTATTTTTTCCGCCCTATTAAGATCCTTTACGTCATCAATGTCGGTGTCACTTTCCAATTCTTCGTAAATTGGTATCAAGGAATTTATTCTTCTAGCGAAGTTGAAGAGCTTTATCCTTAATATAATCTTCGAAAAGAGACTTATTAACATTGCAATCACAAAAAAATAAAGATATGTTGCCTT
This sequence comes from Parasteatoda lunata, assembly GCA_949128135.1. NCBI lineage: Eukaryota > Metazoa > Arthropoda > Arachnida > Araneae > Theridiidae > Parasteatoda > Parasteatoda lunata. The sequence continues at coordinate 88,284,721 of OX421980.1, forward strand.
CCAACATCTTGAAATAAAATGAAATGAAAATGATCAAAATAATAATCCCACCGAAAAAGGCTTTAAAAAAAAAATACCTCCCCCTTAGAAAAACTAATGTTTTGGTTCAACAAATGCACCGTTTATGAATGTGCTTCTCTTATTATGCAAATTTTGTGTTGAACAGAACATATTGAACATGGCTGGAAGGAAAGATCCTCACTAAAAACAAAGATCCAAAAAATATCTCCTCCCCCACAAAAAAAATTATTTTGAAATCTGACTCACCATTTGAAACTTTTTGAAATTTCTCTCACATTCAATCACAAGTTGTAAATGCGCTTATCTTATATGCTATTTATTGAAACTGTAAAGAAGAACATTGATGATACAATAAATTTGACAGGAAAAATACCCTCACCAAAAATAAATAAAATCTACTCTAAATATTATAAAATGACTTTTAAACAATCAAAAATTTCTCTTAATTTACAGTTTTAAAACTACAAAATTACATTAATTATTAAAAAATAATATCCCCGCCTCAAAAAAATGGCTAAGGAGCTTGCCCTTCTGTTTACATTCCTGAAACAAGGAATGGAAATTGATAATAGGAAAGATTTTAAATTATTGAAATCATAATATTTATAAGCATTTTTTTTTTATTATACTCCACAAATATTTATTTTATAAATATACTAATCTTTATTTTTCTATCAAAGCAGAACAAAAATACGTAAGGAAAAACTTTATACACTCAAGAGCCAAAACATTATGATCACCTCTTAATAACGAGTTGGCCCACCTTAAGCCCGCAACACAGCTGCAACCCACCTTGGCATGGATGCCACAAGTCCTTGATGATGGTCGGAGACAGATTGTACCAGATGGTTAAGCAACTGTCACGCAAATCCGAGATATTGCGACTCAGTGGTCTTTGAACTTTGAGCTGCCATTTCATGATATCCCAAATGTGTTCTATCGGATTGAGATCCGGTGAGTTAGGCTGCGAGGACATTAACTGGAATTCAGCATCATGTTCCTGGAACCCCTCCAACACAATTTGAGCCTTGTGTCACGAGGCGTGGTCTTTGAACTTTGAGCTGCCATTTCATGACATCCCAAATGTGTTCTATCGGATTGAGATCCGGTGAGTTAGGCTGCGAGGACATTAACTGGAATTCAGCATCATGTTCCTGGAACCCCTCCAACACAATTTGAGCCTTGTGACACGAGGCGTTGTCCTGTTCGAAAATTCCATTTCCAGCTGGAGAAACAGAGGCCATGTAAGCAAAGAATATATAATGTGAAAAGAAGTCTAGCTTCTCCGATACGTAGCAAGGGGCCAGCAAGGTCCCTCTGTATGACAAGAAAATCGCCAAGGGTTTCTGAGCCGACGCATGCGCACATCTTTCATCCATCATAGCGTTTCTAAACTTGTTTAACAACAAATTTTTCGCCATCTTTAACGTGACCGATATCTATTTAAATTATATACCTATGTTAAAATAATAAATTATATATATTTTTTAATGATTTCGTCACAAGTAAATGTTTTCCTTGTTTAATAAATAAACTTTTTTCAAAGCCATATAAGTTTGTAAAGAACAAAAGCAGACGAGTCACTTTTCATTAGCTGTTTACATGAGTGGGGAGAAACAACGAGAAAGTTGTTTGTTGGGAGCGGAGGGGAATGGGGTTGCTTACGGGGTCAGGACAGAGGGACCCTCTGTTAGGAGGCTGGTTGTTTTCCTAGCAATACTTCCACACCTCGATGGAGGTAATCGTTGCCTCCGGAACAGGTTTACATGGGGGCCTATGAGAGCTGGGCCTCTTCTCACTCATATATTCTTTGATGTGAGGGTGCAACTGGTCCGCAATGATGTTCAGATTCCCTTGTAGCATTCATGGTCTGCTCTACCACAACCACGGGTCCCAGAGACGCCCAAGAGAACGTTCCCGAAAGCATAATACCGCCATCACCGGCCTGTGTATGACCGGGTCTGGTTCATTTCATCGACAATCACTTCATCGACACCACTTCATCGACAGGCCATTTCATCGACTAGGTCATTTCGTCGACAGACCGTTTCATCGACAGGGTTGTTTCGTCGACAGGCCATTTCATCGACAGGGTCGTTTCGTCGACAGGGTCATTTCGTCGACAGGGTCATTTCATTGACAGGGTCGTTTCGTCGACAAGTCATTTCGTCGACAGGGTCGTTTCGTCGACAGGGTCATTTCGTCGACAGGATCATTTCGTCGACAGGGTCATTTCATCGACAAGTCATTTCATCGACAGGGTCATTTCGTCAACAGGGTCGCTTTGTCGACAGGGTCGTTTCGTCGACAGGTTCATTTCATCGTAAGGCTATTTCGTCGACAATTAATTTTCGTTAATAGGGTCGGTTCGTCGACAGGCCAATTTTTATCTACAAGTTAAAATTATCGCCAAGTCTATTTGTCAACAGGGCTGTTACGTCGACAGGGTCGTTTCGTCGACAGGGTCATTTCGTCGACAAGTCATTTCGTCGACAAGTCATTTCGTCGACAAGTCATTTTGTCGACAGGGTCATTTCGTCGACCGAGTCGTTTCGTCGATAAGTCGAAATGACTTGTCGACAAAATGACCCTGTCGATGAAATGACCATGTCGACGATACAGCCCTATTAACGAAATAAAATTGTCGACGAAATACCCTTACGATGAAATGACTTAGTCAATTAAATGATCTGTAAGTGATGTCGATGAAACAGCGTTGTCGACGAAATGACCCTGTCGATGAAATGAGCCAGTCGACGAAATGACCCTGTCGACGAAATGACTTGTCGATGAAATAACCCTGTCGACGAAATGACCCTGTCGACGAAATGACTTGTCGACGAAATGACCCTGTCGACGAAATGACCCTGTCGATGAAATGGCCTGTCGACGAAACAACCCTGTCGATGAAACGGTCTGTCGACGAAATGACCTAGTCGATGAAATGGCTTGTCGATGAAGTGATTGTCGATTAAATGAATGCGACCCGTATGACCTACTGTATATTGAGGTAGCAACTGTTCGCCTGGAAGACGGAGTATCCTGACACAGATATCGGCGCGATGAATGACAAACCGTGATTCATCTGACCAGGCAACTCTCTCCCACTGATCCAGTTGCGATGTTCCCGGGCCCAGCGCAGGCGTAGTTAGCGATGATTCTTGGTCAGCAAAGGCACACGAGTGGGACGTTTGCTGCGTTGCGCCATATCCAACAGTGTCCACTGAACAGTGTGTTCTGATACTATTCTACTTGACCCTGCATTGTATTGGACTGTCAGCTGAGCCACTGCCTGGCTCCGGTTTTGCTTCACCAAGCGAGACAATCTCCGACGACCTTTTTCTTTGATAGCGTGTGGACGTCCAACACCATGTCGTCTACTGCTGGCTTCACCGTCATTCATCCCCGTACTTTGCATAAGTACTAACAACTGTAGATCGCGAACAGCCCACTTGTCGTTCAGTTTCGGAAATACTTGTTCCGAGTCTTCGAGCCATTACAATCTGCCCTCTATCAAAGTCGCTTAGATCCGCAGCCTTTCCCATCACACACAGAAGTAAGTGAAAGAATGATTCTTCAAACTCTCCAGCAACAGTTAAATACCACTTCCATCTGATCACGTGCCTTCCACGTCATCCAGGAGAGTTCATTGCAAAATGTAGGGGTGGTCATAATGTTTTGGCTCTTGAGTGTACATTTTTTACAGTTTCTTTCATGATAAAAATATAAAAAATTTTCCCTGTGAACATTTTTATTCCTTTAAGGAATAAGAATGTTTTATTCCTTTAAGGAATAATAGTCAATTAAAAATTAAGCATGAGTTTCCAAGTTTTTAAAAAACTCAAAAGGCGGTATTATTAACATAATATGATATGCAATATATATATATGTATATATATTTCCAAAAAATTATTTGTACAAATATAATATCCTGAATAAAGCAAATAATCTACCTAAAATATAAAAAAAAAGAATATAGGATTTTTTTGAAGAAATAACAAAGGAAATAACATTTTATTTTTTTAATAACTGGTTTATTTACTCATTATTCTGAATCCATATAAATTAAATATTTTTACCTTTTTATAACAATAACAAAATTGTATATTGTATCAGTAACAAAATTGTATCAGTAACTTTCTACCCAAAACGAAAAATTTCAAATAAAACTAACAACAAAGGTTGACTAAAAACTATATAAAAGGTAATACAATAAATGATGACAAAATAAATGTAATATATATTTCACTGGAAGATAACTTAGGGGAATTCAAATACCATTTCCTCTTAATACCAGACGAGCAGTTTTTTTAAAAAAAATATGGCTTTAATAAAAGTATAAATAAATATTTATGATTGAATTTTGTATTTTATCATAGAATACAAATTAAATACACTCATGTCCATAAATTAAGGATAATGAAGTTCAGGCACAGAAAGAGACAGAAGCCAAACAAATTTGACTTATTTGTAAAGTCTATGTATTAAACGAAAGGTAAAGAGCAAAAAAGATGCTATATGTTTGACATAATTAATAAAAATTGCGATTTTTACTCCCTGGAGCAAATTTCAAAAAAGAACCTATTTACAAAAAACAGTATAACATGGTTAGTATGATGGTTAATACGGAGTATGTCTCCCGGACGAAGCAATACAGGCCGTACAACGCCTAGGCAAGCTGAGTATCAAATTATCAATCTGATCTTGGGGAATATTACACCACTCATCAAGCAATGCCCTCCGAAAGTCCGGTAGGCAGGTGGGAGGGGGTTGACGGGCTGCAAATTCGTCGGCCAAGCATATCCCACACATGCTCTATTGGATTCAAGTCCGGAGAGCATGCTGGCCAATCCATACGGGTGATATCCTCCGATTGAAGACATTCGTCTACAATGTTTGCACGGTGAGGACGGGCGTTGTTGTCCATAAACAGAAATTCAGCACCCATGGCGCCCCGAAACAAACGTACATGTTGTTCCAGAATGACATCCCTATAGATGTGGCCTGTCATCGTTACACTCTGAACATGCAGGTCAGTTCTGGAACCAAGAATAATTCCTCCCCAAACGAGCCATCCCGCACCACCATAACGGTGTCGTTCAATGGTGTTGTCTTGGTGGTAACGGGTACCTGGCGCTCTCCATATGAAAGTCCGGCGAGAATCAGACTGCAAACTAAACCTGGACTCGTCGGAAAACATCACACAAGACCACTGTTGCGGTGTCCACAATGCATGCTCTCTACTCCAGGCTAATCGCAGACGACAGTGAGTTACGGTAAGTGGAACATATCTGACAGGCCTACGAGCATATAGACCAATGTGCCCTAAGCGTCTGTACACGGTCTGCCTTGAAACTGTCGTACCGGTAGCTGAAGAGAGCTGACGAGACAGGTCTGATGTTGTGCTCCGTCTGTTTCTTTTGGCAGTAAATGACAAATACAGGTCTTCATTCGGCGTTGTAACTCGGGGGCGACCTGTGCTGTAACGTCTACTCACATTACCATCATCTTGGAATCACCTGGAGATGACACTCTGGGCGATTCCAAGTTCCTCGGATACTTCCAGCTGGGTACGTCCACATTCCAGTGGTCCGATGATTCTGCCACGTAAAAAATCCTCCAAAGGCTTCCTTTGTGCCATAACTATGCGGTTATTGCACTGAAAGGTTTTTAAAGCGCTTGTGAACAATTTTACTTCTTTGTCACCATTCCTTATATACCCCTCTTTTACACTCTCGTCATTGTGACGTACTACCAGCGTCATCTAGTGGTTTCCTGTAATTTGCATATTCTTCTTCAGGATGTGTGTGATAATTCTACAGGTGAAATTTTAATTTTAGAGTTTGATTTCCGTGTGATTCTGAATTATCCTTAATTTATGGACATGAGTGTATTAAAGAACCAATTATCATAATTTAAATTTCATATACTACTCTGAAAAAGCTATTTTTGAGGTTTTATAACGATTCTATCTAAAATCTTATAAAATTAATAAAGAAAAGATAAATTGATTTATTGAAGAAATAGAATATTATCTTGAATATTTCAAAATTTGTTAAAGTAGACAGACGAGAAAAACTTTCAAATTATAAATTTTTTTTCTTAACACTACTCTAATTCCAATAATATGCAGTTTAAAAGATTTAAATAAATATTAACTGACTAAATCGAAAATGTAATAAGTGTCACAGAGTAAAGAAGTAAACTTTGACATCTTTCTCGAAGTGTATTTTTAGTATATAGATACGCTTTTTGAAATATATATTACGTTAGCAGCTCTAAATTTGTTTTGTAGTAAGATAAATTTTTATTTACAATGTGAACTACTGAACACGTAATTTTAAAAAGTAAATTAAATGAAGATATGACTTTAAATTTTAAAATTTCATTTTTGAAACTAAAAAATATTAATAAAAATTTTCAGGACTTCATTTAAAGGAATTTTTAAATAATGTATACCAATAAAGTTTTAAAGACATCAAAATTCAAAATTTTGTTACTATTTTAGAATTTTTATATAATAAATAATATATCATAAAATGATAAAATAAAAAAATATATCATAAAATGATAATATAAATAATATCATAAAAGAAAAATGTTTTGTATTTGAATTTAGCTAATAGATGCAGTAATTCTGAAACTATTTTAATAGCTTTAATAGTAAAATTTGAGAGGCGTAAAAGTGTGTCATCATAAAAATTTCCTTCCTCTTTATTAAGGATATCAGTCTCTTAAACATATAATTAATTATGAGGTTAACAAGGAAATTTTTACATAAAAATGAAAATGTTCTTAGTCAGTTTATATTTCTAATAAAAATCTTACACTTAAAATCTTATATAATAACCTTACATTTTCCATTCTGGTACTTCTACATTAAAGAGCTCCTCAATAGACCTGATATTTTTGTTTGGAGACAATAATAGACCTATTTAGATTGATATTGTGTCTCCTATTTTTTCAACTTATTTCACTAGACACAACTAATAATATTCTATCTTGATTATTGCATTTAACAAAAAGCTATTTAAAATGATTGGTGCAATTTTTGCTGTCGGTAACATCATCTCGGTGAACGTTGCCATTCTATACGGAGCTGAGGGTCTTTTGCAAAATGATATACAGTTGTATATGGCTCACCTTTATAATTTGATCTACAGCCAGTCATAGAGCAACAGCGAAGCATCGAAACAGAAAAATAGTTGGAAACAAGATTTGCAAGAAAATCTTTCTGAAATACCAAATAATTGTAGTTTTTGGAGGAAAAAAATAAGTAAATTATGTGATTGCATAGAAACTGTCATCATCATCATAGCTGGCCAGACAGCCCAATGTGAGCCAATGCCTTCCTCTGAAGATTTCTCCATGACAACTTCTGATTTATCTTTGATCTCCAATTTTTTTCATTAATTGCGAGAAAATCAGACTCCACTGAGTCAGCCCATCTCAACGGCGGCCTTCCCCGCTTTCTTTTTCCATTGGGTCTAAAAGGCAGTATCTGTTTTATTGTGTTGTCATCACTCATTCGAATCACATGGGCGATCCAGTTCATTCTATTTATTTTTATGTATTTAATAATATCAGGTTGTTTATAAATCTTGTACAGTTCAAAGTTAAATCTCCTTCTCCAGTTATTGATTTCATTTACACCACCAAGTATACTCCGCGAAATCTTTCTCTTAAATATTACGATACAATTTTCCTCCAGTTTTGTCATTGTCCAAGCTTCAGAAACGTATGTCAAGACTGGCCGTACAAGAGTTTTGTAGTTTAAGAACTTTGTTTTTCTAGAAATAAAACTAGATTTAATAAATTTTCTCAGCCCATAGACAGCCCCATTCGCCAGACAGAGTCGGTTTTTTTTATTTCAGGAGTAATTCTGTTGTCAATGGTAATAATTGATCCTAAGTAAGTAAAACTTCTCACTGTTTCAAATCTATAAGAATTTATTTCAAGATAGGGGTCTGGAACTCTGTTTTTTGAGAATAACATATATTTTGTTTTCTCTACATTTATGACTAAGCCCATTTGCCTTGAAGCCACATAAAGGGCAAGAAATGCCTCTTTCAGGGCAGGAAGGGAACGAGTAATTATATCAACAACATCAGCATATGCAAGTAGTTGTACTGATCTAGTAAAAATTTGACCACTGGTATTGATGTTTGAATCACGAATTACTCTCTCAAGTGCAGTATTAAAAAGAAGACAGGGGAGAGAATCTCATCTTCGAACACCTGTGAATGTGTCAAGATTTTCTGACAGAGACCCCAGAATCTTAATCCTACACTTTGTATCTTTCATTGTAAGTTTCTTCAATTTAATGAGTTTTGAAGGTATTTTAAAAGTATTCCTTGTTTCAAAAAGATAATTTCTATTGATACTATCCAAAGCAGCCTTGAAATCAATAAAAATATGATGTGTTTCAATGTTAAATTCCATTGATTTCTCTAAAATCTGACGGAGACAAAATATCAGATCTTTAGTTGATTTTCCAGCACGGAATCCACATTGATATTTTCCACATGATGATTGTATGATTGATGATGATGATATGATGATTTGTGAGTTGATAAATGTGGGGTAACAGCCTGAGATATAAAATTCTGGATAGAAGTTATAAAAAGAAGACTAATGCCGCGATAGTTGGCACAGGTAATAGGACCTCCTTTCTTGTGAATTGGGCACAAAATGCAATCCGTTAGCATAATCTCAGAGTGCCAGATGTCCGCAATAAGTTCAAATAAATTTCTCAATAAGGTAGGTTCACAATTTTTTAGTAGTTCTGCTGAAATGAGATCATGTCCTGAAGCCTTCTTATTCTTAAGGTTTTAATTGCACCCCGAATCTACTCAATAGTTGGAGCCTCTACTTCGATGTCATTTATGAGTTCAGGTGCAATTATTTCAACATCCTCACAATTTTCATTAAGAAGTTTTTTAAAATGTTCTTGCCATCTTTTTAAAATGTCTTGTTTATCACTAATAATTTCACCAAATTTGTTTTTGCATCGACTAGAGGCCTGTTTAAAGTCCAATCGACTGCGGTTGATTTTCCGATAGAACGCTCTGCATTCATTAATGGATTTCAGATGTTCAACATCTTTAAACAATTCTTCATCAAATACCCTTTTCTTTTGCCTAAAGAGTTTCTTCACCTCTTTTCTGCGTCGATGGTACTTCTCTGCACTACTTATTGTGTGTGCTTGCATCATATGTTTATATGCAACATTCTTTTCATCATTAGCAATGGCACAATCAATATCCTTAACCTGTTTCTTAGTTACTTTACCAATCACAGAATTGGCAGCGTTACAGATACTGTCCTTTATAAATTTCCATTTATTTTCCACAGTACCATCATAATTCTTTAAATTCAACTCTTCCTTTACTTTTTCGCAATATTAAGGTCTTATCTTTTAATTTTTAAGTTTATCACATTATTACCATATTCTCTCAAAGTCTCTCCCTTAAACTTTTTTGCAATTGATAATCTTGACCTGACTTTGGCAATAATCAAGAAGTGATCTGAATCCACATTAGCTCCACGATAAGTTCTCACATCCATCAAGTCTGAGTAATGTCTTGCGTCAATTAGTACGTGATCAATTTGATTGGCATAAGTGCCACATGGGGCACGCCAAGTAGCTTTATGAATATTTTTATGTGGAAAAGACTTGCTTCCTATAATCATATTATGTGAAGCAGCAAAATCAATTAGTTTGTGTCTATTATCATTGGTTGCTTCCAGTGCCGTAACTTCACCCCTCGGGGCCCTGGGGCAAACATTTTTGGCGGGGGCCCTGTAATTTATTATATTAGCGAATATATTTATGAAAACAAGTTATTTGTTCGCATATAAATTGGATTACAAAACATTGTAAGTTTTCCCCATACAAAATACAACATTTCAGCGAAATCGATTAATCCTGAGAAATTAAATTTTAAAAAAGTCGTACTTATAAAACTCTATTTCTCAGGAACTAATGCACGATTTAACCAATTTCGTTCAAATTTGTATTTTTCATGTGGAATTGGATGCTTTAAAATGATACAAAAAGAAAAGAAAAAAAAAATATATGCCTTACGATTCAAAAGTTTTTAGACTATTATTGTTCCAAAGGGATCGTTAAGACACGGTTCCTAGCAGATTACCGAAGTCAAGCATCACTGGCTGCCGTCAGCGTGCGGGTGGGTAAACACTTGTATCAGTCTGCGTAGGGACCGAGGGTGTGCGGTATTTGTCCTCGTTAAACTGTTCTACAATAAAGTGCTCGACTTTGCGTGCAGGTCACAGGGCTCATGAAGCGGGGGTGCCATCCCCTCTACAGAGGATCAAACCTCTAGGGATGTTTCCCAGACCGTCGCCAATAGCCTATTGCGCAGCACTAGTGCGACGTAAATGATCAACATCAGACTATTATTAAAAAAAAATAATAAATATTTACTAAAAGTTATTTTTGCATGGAATTATCTTTAGATAACAGAATTTTATAATCGTGTGCAAAATTTTTTCAATTCCCTTAAAACGCTCTCGATCTGTAGTGAAAAACAAAAAAAATAAAATTAACATTTGGGGGTCTAAACTTTGGATAGCTCACCCGACCCAACTAGTGGGACCATATTTCCCCGATTACAGCTACATCCTATATTACGGGGGTTAGAAAATCGAATCTGTCGAACAAAAGTTATGTTTATTCAAAGAAAGTATGTTTTTGTGTCTGATTGCGCAACTTAAAATAAAATATCGTGCACTAATTAATTTGCATATTTGATGTCACACTTTCGAATTATTAAAATGGAGTCCTAGAACGTGAAGATCCGATCATTAAATCAAAAGTTATTTAGGGTGGTACTTATTTGGTTCACTGTACGTAAATGTTACAAATTTACGACATCCCACCGAGGAAATATGACTAGGGGGAAAATAGCTATTCATGTTGTCTACTCCTGTCCCTCATGTTCACAGTAGCCTCCTTTTCCTCTAAATATAATGCTATAAAAATATCATATAAAAATATAATGCTATAATATAATGCTATATATTTTTAATTTTTTATAATCATAAAATACCAATTTTATAAACCTGTTGAATCCGGTTACTGTATCGTTAGTAAGGTCTTTTCAAGACAAAACCATTATAAAAATGAAAATTATTTTTTAGTTTCAAATCTAAAAGTTTTTGGTCGCGTTATAGAAACTGAAGGAAATTATAGACTTTTTTCTTTTCTATCGGCACATATACCCACATTTTAAAAAGTCCTAATTGAAAAAATATTCAGAAATTATTTCTCTATATACATCGATTAACAAAAACAAAGTTGCCTTACTCCAGTATGGACAGGTCCCTAGAAAATCGTTCTTGAATATTTGGCCTATGTATTCATGACGCCAGCATATTTGCTAATTAAAAAAAAATTCTTTTAAATGGTTTGTCATGGCAATGAATTTTAATTGCTACGGATTTCTAAGCTGATGTTCATAGTTTTTTTATTAAATAAAATGCGTTCTTTTATTAAATTAAACATGATTTTTTTTAATATAAAATAAAGATTGCATTTCATTTTTTAATGAAAACAAAGTTGTTAAAAACTCTAAAAATTCGAAGTTCCAATTTAAAAAATTTAAAGGACTTAATAATTTGAAAAGTATAAAATAAGAACAAAATCCATGCACACAATAAACAGTAAAATTATCAAGTAAAGTATTTACTATATAAATAAAATTTTATATACGAACATAAAAAAAAAACAATTTTTATGTTACCATTCTTATAAAAAGAATTCGAACAGTATATAAATATAAAATTTAAATGTATTAAATGAGTTAATGCAAACATTTACTTACCTCCTTATAAATAAATCTACATTTGGTTTTCTTGTTTTCCGAAAAATTTTTTTATTAAGAATGGGAATTATCGATATCACGATTTATGTTTGAAAAAAAGAAAGTTGCAAATAATTTCAATAACTCTTAATTAAAGTTAAATTTTAATTTCAAAAATTGAACAAAATAAAAGCTAACAAAAAATTTATATCTGAATTAAAAATGGTTAATTTAAATGACGCAATTAAATGAGCTAAAAACTGGAATTTAACTGGAACGTTTTACGTTTGTCTCAGAAAAAATCTCTTGACAAAATGACCTAAGTAAATGTCAACAAGAGTCATCTCCTTGGATCCCTTAAAAGCTTACATATATTTTCCTAGAACATCTAGATAATTGGTAGTTTAAGACAACTTAGGGACATATAGATGGTACTGTAAATATATGACATTTTATAGAAGCACAAAAGAGCCCAGGGTCATAAATATGATTAAAGCAATTTAAAGAAGCAAAAGGTCATTTTCCCATGGTGTAAAAGGAGATGGCTATTTTTTGAGGAGTCAGATAACTGTGGGTCAACTCTGTGGGTGGTATGAAAGTTTGAACACCTTCATACCACCCACAGTCAAAAGATGCTTTAAAATAAATCTGTAGGATGCATTTTTCAGGATGGAAAACAGTGGTACTTATTTTAGTCTTCTAAACACTTATGTTTTTTTATGATGTGCTCCTCTTCTCTTTTCGTGTTTTAGTTTTAAATTTTTTTAATAAATTAAAAGTTGTAACATGTAGAAAAAAATTGAAACAAAACCGAAGTATTTTTCTTGTGAATTTCTATTTCAATTTGGAAAATAACTAGTAAATTGGAAAAAAAGTAGTTTCTTTTTCTAAAATTCTCAATTCTATTTTACTTTATTGTAGCGAATGTCAAATTTCAGAAGGGGTGGCGCATATTATCTTCCATCTCAATTAAATTTCAGAGGAAAATAAAATTTTTGATTTGGAAAATAGCTTTAAAGTCGAAAATAAGAGTTAAATATAAATTTTACTTGACTTTATTCCCGCGAATGTCTGAATTTCAGAAGGGGTGAAGTATATTCTTCGCCCCCTCACTTTAATTTAAGAGGAAAATAAAATTTTCTCTTTGGAAAATAGCTTTAAAGTTTATTTTAATTTTTTTTTAAACAATTTTACTAGTCTATTATTTCAAATGTTTAAATTTCAGAAGATACAAAACACATTTTAGCCCCCCTTACTTTATATCAGAAGAAAATGAAGTTTTCTATCCCCTTACTATAATTTAATACGAAAATGAAGTTTTCTATTTGGAAAATATCGTCGAAGTTATGAAAAAATTTTTTTCTTCTAAAATTTCCAACTTTATTTTATTCTATTAATGTCTAAATTTCAGAAGATGAGAAACAAATTCCCCCCCCCTCACTTTTATTTCTGAAGAAAATAAAGTTTTCTATTTGGAAAATAGATTCAAAGATGATTTTTTTAGTTACCAATTTTTATTATTTTTGAGCACTTTGAAATTTCAGAAGGGGCGAAGCACTATGTCCGCCCCCTCATTTCTATTTCGGAAGAAAATAGAGAGAAAATTGGAAATAAAATATTTTTTCCATTTTTACTTGACTTTTCCAAAAGTGAAAAATCACATTAACATAACATCGCCATAAGTTTTCTACTTGATGTATATCTTCAAACTGAGAAAGAATAGCTTTTTTTTTTCTTCTCTAAAATTACTTATCTTACTAGACTTCGACTTTGCGAATAATTTCTATTACAAAAATAGCTTCATAATTGAAATTTTTTCTTTTTTTAAATATCCGATTTTACTTTGTTTTTGTGAGTGTCTGAATTTCAGGAAGGGCGAAACGCATCGTTTGCCCCATCACTTAAATTTCAGAGGGGCCCTCTGCCTCCCCCTGGTTAGCATGCCACTGGGTCTGACGCTGGATAGTAGAGGAAACAACTAAGTAAACCAGAAATGCAATATACAGAAAGTGTTAACAATCAACTTCATGCAGCTGCGGCCTTTCCCCTTCTCTGCAAAGCGTGTTTGTTCTTTTGAGAAAGGGAAATAATTCGTGAAAAGGTGTTTCACCGTTTTTTACCCTTCCCTTTAAGTTATAGTAGGTACGCAATTACAAAAAAAGAAAATTTTCATCAACTCTATCTTAACACAATTTCTTTCCTACATATATATAATTAGAGTACTTTATTTTGAAAAAACATGCTGTGGTCTCTTCATATGGGTCCCCCTTGACCATCGGGGCAGTGCCCCGGCTGCCCCGGCGTAGTTACGGCCCTGGTTGCATCATGTAAGCTAAATCCACCAGTTACAAATTTAAATTTCCTTTCTCTGCCTACTTTACCATTTAGATCTCCCAAAACAATTTTTACATCATATTTTGGATAACTGTAGTAAATTTTGTCTAATTTTTCAAAGAAATTTTCCTTTTCTTCATCTGTTTTATCCACAGTTGGTGCATAAGAACAGATAATACTGAAGTTAAAGAACTTTCCCTTAATTCTGAGCTTACATGGTCTCGGAAAGATTGCTTCAAAATCCAAAATCAGGTGTCGTATTCTTTTGCTTACGATAAATCCAGTGCCCTCAATGTATTTTTTTTGGGGTGAAAACTGTAAAAAACAGTATGATTCCTTTTATTCAATTGCCGATCCATCAAACCTCCTGAATGGCAATCAAATCAATATTGTATTGTCCCATCTGTTCTAACAGCAAATGCAAAGCCTTGGCTCTATAGAGAGACAGAACGTTCCAGTTTCCATTTCTCATATCCAAATTTCGCTTTTCAAATCGTTTCTACGAAATCATCCGGGATTTTTCTTCTAAGGATTTCGTAACAAGAAATTTTTACAGGATAGATGTGTCAACTCTATACCCAAACCCCAACCTGGAGGACCAGACCCCTGATACAATCCCCAGAGGCAAGGTGCCCTGTTATACCCCCAGACACTGTGTACCCATTTTAGTTGCCTTTTACGACATGCATGAGCAGCATTGGGACTATTCTTTCACACCCGGTCACTACATGGGTGCGGCTAAACTGTGAACATGCTAATTTTCCAAATTGCTAATCTTTTTCATTTAATTTCAAAGAAGAAATTAATCAATATACTTAATATTTTCTTTTTTATTTTCGAAGTTTTGCACCAAATTTTTTTATACATTACTTACAACATCCAAAATCAAGTTAAATATGTTTTACTTATATTTTAATAAAAATTACAAAGGTATTTAATTCATATTTGAAAAGTATACAAATTATAGCTTGTTTGCGATATTTTTTGGCTAGTATATGCAAACAAACAAGTATTATTTGAAATTGTTATTATTTAATGAACATTATTTTTAAGAATTTTACTAAGCATAATTTTTGTATGATATTCTGAAAGTGTAAGGACATAGGAAAGGACATACTAGGGATAAAATTTTGTCTCGCTTAAATATGAATATGGTACTTTTCAATGATTTCTAATTATTTTACTTCTGTTTAAGAAAAGAAATTAGTCAACATACTGTATACTAAACTAATATATATATATATATATATAGCACAGAAAAAACAAAGAGAAAAACGAAGAAAATTAATAAGTTATATTAACTGCGTATAAGCTGCAAGTATATAGAACTCATAAAATAAGCTAAAAAATTGAGAAAAAGTGGAGGGAAAAAAAAATAAAAAATATTAAAAATCCGGAAAACAAAATAAAGAAATGATATAATCTCGTCATCAGATCACACGATTATATCCGCAAAAAGGAGTGCTTGATACAATATTAGAAAGAACTCCTTTTTGCGGATATAATCGTGTGAGCTGATGAAGAGATTATATCCTTTCTTTATTTTGTTTTCCGGATTTTTAATATTTTTTATTTTTTTTCCCTCCATTTTTTCTCAATTTTTTAACTTTTATTTATATATATATATATATATATATATATATATATATATATATATTCATTCACATTTTCTTTTTCATTCATTAACTTGTTAACAAATTTTACATCAGATTTTTTCACGTATAACATACAATTTTGAAAAAAAATATTTAATAGATTTTATTTATATTTTATAAAATTGCTGTCCTATTCAATTTATATTAATAAATTGTGCAACATATTAAAGCAATATATTTAAGATCTGATATATGCAAATAAATAAGTACCTACTATTTAAAATTGTTGTTATTTGATAAATAACAGTATTGTTGCTTATTTCGTGGATTTAAGCAAATCTAATTTTTGTACGTCATTTAGAAAGGTTAAGGATATGTCTAGGTAATTTGAAGTAAGGATACATCAGTGAAGTTTGATAACATCGTCTAAAACTTATACAGATTTTTGACTTTATAATACATATTTATAATTTATTTTCATTAAAAAATTAAAATTGCATGAAGTTAATGCATTATTCGAAAACTATATTTGTACAAAATATTCTTTTCAGATATTAATGTAATTAGCTGTTTTTAGGGGAATCCTTAATTCCTCCTTCATCTGGTCCTGAAGGAATTAAATGGCAAACCCTTTTAAGTTTCACCGGGCAAACAGTCCATCTAATGATTCGTTTGATAGATTTTTATTTCTTGCTTGACTATTATTGGCAAGTATTCTAAAAATGTTAATTAAGGATGTTTACTCCTTTAGGTTGATGAATATTTTGCACAACTACCAAATAACAAAGTTCCTAGATGGCAATCATCAGGAGAAGACTACAGAGAGAAACAACTGCAGATTCAAGTTCCTAAACAAGATCTTTCTTTAGGATATTGTAAATATCTTGAAAAAACTCATCATAAATCATTTGAAGAATTTGTAAATACTAGAAATGAAATTGCTCTTGACATCGCTTATGTTAGAGAACATCTCGATAAGCAAAATGTAAGTTTAATTTGTAGTATAAGTGTCATGCATCCATTAAATAGAAGGAATGGCAATACGTGGCAACAATTGTGCAAGAAAAAGGGGAAAAATTTATTTCAGGCACCTCAGGGTTTGTGTTTAACTAAAGAAGATGATCCCTCAATAGTACAGATGAAAAAGCCATTGCAAAATCTTCAAGTAAAAGTTTATATCGCAAAAAAGTGTTCAAACTTATTTAAGTTTTCCTGATCCAAATACGCTTTAATCTAAAGAACAATTTTATTTTAAAGTATTTCGCCAAAACCCTTTTACATTTTTGATAATTTACATTAAGTATAATACTGAATCAGTATAATTAGTATACACATTAACCTGAAGTTATTTAAATAATATGAGTTTTGAATTTTGAAAAACATTCTGACTAATCTATTGACGGCAAGATTGTATACAAATAAATTTTGGCCCTTTTTTATTGGAAATTATGAATGAATTTCAAAAATTCACAGTATATTTTTTAGTTCTTAGTATTTATAGTCGAAAAAAATCTTGCTTAAAAGAGTGGCAGAATACAACTTTCTTTCAAAAAAGGATCTATCTGACGTTATTTTTTTATTTTACAAAAGTATTTGTCTGATTTTCGACCGCTCTTCTGACCAAACTATTGGAATCATAGCGACCACCCACTCCTCTGTTTTAAGGGTCAGAAATCCAAGTCCGTCGAGAAAAATGTATGTTTATTCAGAAAAAATAAGTTTTTTGCTGTTTTTGTTACTTAAAATATCGTCTGCCTTGATTAATTCGCATATTTTAGGTCACCCCTGTGAACCATTAAGTTTGAGTCTTAGTACATGAAAATCTAATCATTAGATCAAACATTATTCAGAATGTTCTGTTTTCTTTTTCTGCGCACTGTACCGCAATTTACTGTAACTAGTGTAGAACATGCTTATTTGACGCAAAGCATAATTTTTCTGAAAAAAAAATTTTCTTTTTTTTTTTTTACTTCATTTGATTTAATGTGTAAAAATATCCCCTAAAAAGAATATAATTAGGTGCTGGCAGGAGCATTTAAATATTTTTTTTTCTAAAAAAAGGGAAAGGTGCTAATTTTTGTCATTGGTTGAAGCAATTCTAAGCAAAAACTTAAATGTTCTTAAAATAGAATTAATTTGTAAATTAAACATACGAACAGCACAGACAGAATATTATTACGAATTCGAACAAAACTGAAGTGAATAAAAGTTAAATATTATAAATTAATTTATACAATTGGCAGATTTGTGCCTATCTTTTATAAAAACATAAATATCTTTATTGTGTAACTAAAAACACGCATGCATTTTATAACAGCTTATATGATTAGCTTATCATATTAATTCAACAAAAAATTGTGATTACTCGACAAATAATCAACCACTATAAATATTTTTAATCTTTTTTTTTTTAATGGACTTGGGACGATGACCCATTGGCCACAGAAACTGCTAGAACTGCTTAATCTCTTTTCGTTACCCAGTGGGCACCTGTGGCGAAGCCACGGCGGTGGAGCAGCGTCGCCCACGTCACACTACCACAAACTCGTTTATAGGGCGGGCCACATTCACACACAAAGGAGAAAGGACATAGAACACAAAGAGAGAGGAAGAAACATCCATGCCCTGAGCAGGATTCGAACCCGCTACCAGCGGCTCTGCAGTCAGGCACGCTAACCACTCGGCCACCTGGTAGACTTTTTAATCTGTAAAGATGATTAAAACTTTTTTCATATTATATAGGCCATCATCAGTTTGTCAACTCAATCTGTCACGAACAACTCACATTTCATGAGTGCACTTCATGTTAACAAACCGCTATGTTGGCAGCCATATTGTTACTATCTTGAAATGGCACAATTATTCGTCTTTAACTACTATTGAAGGTCAGGAAACCTTTTTTCATGCGATTAAATCATCAAATACCATCATTTCACACAAGAAAAATTAAAAAATTAAAGGAAAAGCTTTTTCTGATAAAAATACAAATTGCAATCATTAATTTTAACGATTGATATAATTCTTGAAAATGTGAAGTAAATTACATACCCACTCGATATATTTCGAAGCAACCTTAAACTTATGCTATGTACTTATATATTAGGGGGACTAGAAAGGAATGTCATTTCGGTGCATTTGATATTTGATATTCAGATTTTATTTTTAATCAATATAATGTATTCACTCTCGTTAGCAACAGCCTTTCAATGCCGGATCAAAAATGAATAAAAATGGATTGAAAAAAAAAAAAAAAGAACTGGTTAAGACTAACGAATATTTAATGCGCCGAAACGACATTACTTTTCGGTGCCCCTAATACTAGACAGTAAAAATTTTACAAACAACTTTAAAAGTCCATTTTCGAAATACATTTCTTAGTAATTTTGTCATCCTTTTAGAAAACTTTTTCAGTTTCGGAAACGAAACGTCTGCAAGAGTTCTGTTTGAAAAGTATGATGAATGATTTCTCTCCGCAACCACCAGAACTAAAAGACGTGACTAAGAAACAAGGTTTAAAGTTGTTGAAATCCTTAAGCAACAAACCCAAACATTTAAATCGAAGAGGTTTCCAAAAGAGGACTTTAAAAGCTGTTTCTGTTCCGAAACTAAAACAATTTGCTAAAGAAACAAGGTTTAAGGACGCTGAAATTTTTAAGAAAACCCAAATGAAGAGTTTTCTAAATGAAGGTTTTAAAAGTTGTTACTTCTCCGGAACCAAAAAATATCCTGAAGGAAGGTTTAAGGATGTTTGAAGTAATTGAGAAAATTCAAACGTTTGAATCGAAGAGTTTTCCAAAAAAAGAATTTAAAAGTTATTTCTGCTCTGAAACCAAAACAATATGCTAAAGGAACAAGGTTTAAGTACATTGAAGTCATTAAGAAAATAATCAATAAGAAAATTCAAACGTTTGAATCGAAGATTTTTCCAAAAAAGAGATTTTAAATGTTGTACTTTCTCCAAAACCAAGAAATTTGCAGCTGGGTCAGGATATTGAAGGATATTGAAGTCATTAAGAAAAACCCAAACGTTTGAATCGAAGAGTTTCCAAGAGCTGAATCGAAGAGTTTCTGCTCCGAAACCGAAAACGGAAATTTGCTAAAAGAACATGGTTTAAGGATGCTGAAGAACACGTTAAGTTGCTTCTGCTCCGAAACCAAACACATAAATTTGTAAAAGGTATAAGGTTAAAGGATGCCAATAAGAAAACGTTTGAATATAAGAGTTTTCCAAAAAAGCACTTTAAAAATTCTTTTTGAAACTTTTAGAGGTGAATATAGAAACGCAAAAGGGTAGTTGGAAGTAATACATTTAATGGGTATGTCATTCACATAATATTTTCAGGAGTTTTTAAATCATTATTGAAAATTAATAGCTGCGTCTAGTAAATAGCGCAAAAAACTTACTAAGAATTTGGATTAAATGAATCTATTTTTTTTTCTTTTTTAATAATATTTCAAAGTTATTTTTTTTGTTGAAGGAATGTGCTAAATGTCGAGGTACTATGCTGAAAGGTGATGTGGCTGTGATTGCTCCAAAATTTGGTGAATCTGTGTCATGGCATCCTGCTTGTTTTGTTTGTTGTATTTGTGATGAATTACTAGTCGACCTCACACATTGTGTCAAAGACAGAAAACTTTATTGTGAAAGGCATTATGCTGAACAAATAAAGCCGAGATGTTCCTTCTGTCAAGAAGTAAGTTTTCTTCTCCTGAGAGAAATTATATGATACAAATTCTATTAACTTCAAAAATCAATTTTTACACATTTTGAGAGTCATTAAAAAGCATAGTAAAATTCTCATAAAATTATAATCGATATCGGATATGTAGTTTTTACACTACAAGAAAATTTGAATCGGGTTGAACCATAATATTGTTCAAATTTGGTGTAACATTTGAAAGTACCAATAGCAAAATCCAACACTCTCATCGAAGTAAAATCAGATAAATAAACTGTTAGACATTTTGAATCGGGTTAAACCCTAATATCTTTCAAATTTGGTGCAACATTTAAAAGTAACAATAACAAAATCATACACTCTCATTAAAGTAAAATTGAAATCAGATAAATAAACTGTTAGACATTTTGAATCGGGTTAAACCCTAATATCTTTCAAATTTGGTGCAACATTTAAAAGTAACAATAACGAAATCATACACTCTCATTAAAGTAAAATTGAAATCAGATAAATAGTTTCTATACTGTTAGACATTTTGAATCGGGTTAAACCCTAATATCTTTCAAATTTGGTGCAACATTTAAAAGTAACAATAACAAAATCATACACTCTCATTAAAGTAAAATTGAAATCGGATAAATGGTCTCAACACTTTTAGAAATTTTCAATCGGATATACGCTAATATAGCCGTAAATTTTTAACGGTAATATCGCTCAAATTTTGTGTAGCCATTAAAAGATTGTTCCTTATTTTCACAAAAATTAAACCATTTGAGAAGTAATATCACGATACTATTATTTTACTTGACCGGGAACAGGGTTCAGTTTAATACCTTATTAAAGTTGCAGCAATTTTATGAGCTATTTTGGTTCAAAGGACTGATATTATGTTTCAACGTGAAGAATTTTTTTATTTATATTTTATTTTATGACCGTCGTTGAAAAGCCGACCAAACTTTGGATTTGCGACCATTAATGTTCAACTCCGATGCCTTGTAATTTTGAACCTAATCCAGAAGACAAGGGAACTCCTGGATCATGTATTGGAAGAAATTTGCCTTCTTGGAGGACTATTTGATGGAACTAACCTGCATTTGTATTACATGGAGAGGGAAACCACGAAAACACCCCGCTGTTAGCCCAAATGGCTAAGGGACTTTAACCCATGATCCGTCTACCACAGAGGATATTTTTACGTCAGAACTGTGGTCAGTGCGAGCCAGGTGCGCAATTCGTATCAACCAGTCATCGTTGCGATTCGAACCTGGTTCTCCTCATTGAAAAGCGAATGCTCTATCCCCTTAGCCATCACGGCACAAGCCTTGTTTTTGGGAATACATGACTTAAGTTGAAAAATATGGTTTTCTGGAAAACATAACTAAAATGTTAAGATCTGGCGTAATTTTGCGTCGATTGGTGGTCGAAAGTTTCTGAATATTCATTTCTGCAAGTCAAAGAACGAGGATTTTAGAGTTATTGTAGAAGTTTAATTGATTTCTTTTCAATATTTCTTCGAAAGTAGCCTACTGTACGTTTTTTGAGTTGTCATGAATATCTTTGTTTTTAATGTTAAACGCTCAGCAATATTAAAATTATTTTTATCAATTTAAGCTATATTTGAAGTAAATAATAAAAAAAGAATCTAAAAATTACACAAATGTGAATAGAAAATTGCTCACTCAAAATTACTAAAGATAATAATTTTGTTGCTTTTCATCTAGCGCTATTTCTCCGAATCTGATAAAGCGACGCCTTAATTTTCCACTTTTCTTTTCTTTCTCTCTTTCTTTCTTCTTTTGAAAAGTCTAGTACTGTGGAATAATATTGAATATTGACGAATGAAGAGGCCACTAGGTTATTTTATTTAGTATAAGGGGGAAAAAATCACCTCACTTTTAACAAACTATACAAAAATTACGACTAGTACTTAATTCAAAGAGATTTTTGAGTTTCCAATTTAGGCGTCATTTTTTACGCCTTCTCGAAAATTTTATTTTGTTAGTAAATACAAGATTCGGCAAACATTTTCAATTCAATTCATTTTTATAAAAAATTTTATTCTGAACATTAAAAAAATTATTATTGTTGTTTAGAAAACGCTCACAAACATATTAAAGTACAACTCATGATTAATATTTGATTCCGATATAGCAAGTGCGAACACTAAAATTTATAATTAACAATTTTAAAAACAAATGATTTTCTCTTATGGTCCGATTATTTTTAATATAAACGTAGTACACTCTAAATAAACAGTAATAAATCACTAAAATAAACTAACTTTTCATAAAGAAAAATTTAAAATGAGGTCCTATGTCAGATACAGCCGACATATACATTTAGCACAAATTTATGTTGTCTTAAACAGCCCAAATTCTTAATAACGGGTCTGAATCCGATCTAGGGTCACAAAGGGTAAAAAAAAATATTTAAAATTACTCTAACGTAATTATTATTATTTAAATAACTTTTGAAAAAAAATTAAAATATGTTTGCCTAAGAGTGTAAAAAAATATTTATCAATTTAGAAAATTTTCTTATGAAGCAATACCAAGGACAACTAAGACAAAAAATTATTTAATATTCCGCATAACTATAAGATGTAAAATAATTTTATTTTCATTTATTTTTGTCTTAAATTTGCACTTAAACAAATTTTAATTAAATAAATATTTTCATAAAACAAATTTTTAATTACTATGACTTTTATTTACTAATACGGATATTTTTTAAAATTAATATAATACAGAACATAGGAATTAATTTTTTAAAAATCAAAGTAGATAAATTTTATCCATAAAAATACTTTATAATATTTCAGAAAAAGCAACTAGAATTAAAATAAATTTATAAAATCAAAACAACTTAAATTAATGGAAAAAAAAATAAATAAAATAACTTAAAAACAACGGCATAACATTTGTTTTTATTAAAATGTTGAATTTTTACTCTATTATTTTTTATAATTAACATTGCATGAACTGGAGCAGTGTTCTTTTGCCACGGAACCCTAACTAATTAGCCTTCTTACAGCGGAACCCCAACTTTAAGTTTCTTAAGGTAACTGTGAACGCATTAACCTGAAAAAGACTATTTATTTAGAGACAAATATTTATTTAGAGCAGTGTTTCCCAAAGTGCGCAAAGAGACAATAATTACGCGTAATTCCAGGGGCACGGGAACAGTTTAGCGGGGGTATTTTTTATAATTAACATTGCATGAACTGGAGCAGTGTTCTTTTGCCACGGAACCCTAACTAATTAGCCTTCTTACAGCGGAACCCCAACTTTAAGTTTCTTAAGGTAACTGTGAACGCATTAACCTGAAAAAGACTATTTATTTAGAGACAAATATTTATTTAGAGCAGTGTTTCCCAAAGTGCGCAAAGAGACAATAATTACGCGTAATTCCAGGGGCACGGGAACAGTTTAGCGGGGGTATTTTTTATAATTAACATTGCATGAACTGGAGCAGTGTTCTTTTGCCACGGAACCCTAACTAATTAGCCTTCTTACAGCGGAACCCCAACTTTAAGTTTCTTAAGGTAACTGTGAACGCATTAACCTGAAAAAGACTATTTATTTAGAGACAAATATTTATTTAGAGCAGTGTTTCCCAAAGTGCGCAAAGAGACAATAATTACGCGTAATTCCAGGGGCACGGGAACAGTTTAGCGGGGGTATTTTTTATAATTAACATTGCATGAACTGGAGCAGTGTTCTTTTGCCACGGAACCCTAACTAATTAGCCTTCTTACAGCGGAACCCCAACTTTAAGTTTCTTAAGGTAACTGTGAACGCATTAACCTGAAAAAGACTATTTATTTAGAGACAAATATTTATTTAGAGCAGTGTTTCCCAAAGTGCGCAAAGAGACAATAATTACGCGTAATTCCAGGGGCACGGGAACAGTTTAGCGGGGGTATTTTTTATAATTAACATTGCATGAACTGGAGCAGTGTTCTTTTGCCACGGAACCCTAACTAATTAGCCTTCTTACAGCGGAACCCCAACTTTAAGTTTCTTAAGGTAACTGTGAACGCATTAACCTGAAAAAGACTATTTATTTAGAGACAAATATTTATTTAGAGCAGTGTTTCCCAAAGTGCGCAAAGAGACAATAATTACGCGTAATTCCAGGGGCACGGGAACAGTTTAGCGGGGGTATTTTTTATAATTAACATTGCATGAACTGGAGCAGTGTTCTTTTGCCACGGAACCCTAACTAATTAGCCTTCTTACAGCGGAACCCCAACTTTAAGTTTCTTAAGGTAACTGTGAACACATTAACCTGAAAAAGACTATTTATTTAGAGACAAATATTTATTTAGAGCAGTGTTTCCCAAAGTGCGCAAAGAGACAATAATTACGCGTAATTCCAGGGGCACGGGAACAGTTTAGCGGGGGTATTTTTTATAATTAACATTGCATGAACTGGAGCAGTGTTCTTTTGCCACGGAACCCTAACTAATTAGCCTTCTTACAGCGGAACCCCAACTTTAAGTTTCTTAAGGTAACTGTGAACGCATTAACCTGAAAAAGACTATTTATTTAGAGACAAATATTTATTTAGAGCAGTGTTTCCCAAAGTGCGCAAAGAGACAATAATTACGCGTAATTCCAGGGGCACGGGAACAGTTTAGCGGGGGTATTTTTTATAATTAACATTGCATGAACTGGAGCAGTGTTCTTTTGCCACGGAACCCTAACTAATTAGCCTTCTTACAGCGGAACCCCAACTTTAAGTTTCTTAAGGTAACTGTGAACGCATTAACCTGAAAAAGACTATTTATTTAGAGACAAATATTTATTTAGAGCAGTGTTTCCCAAAGTGCGCAAAGAGACAATAATTACGCGTAATCCCAGGGGCACGGGAACAGTTTAGCGGGGGTACGCGTTCTTATGCGAAATATCTATTTAAAAATAAAGCTAGCCATGAAAATTTAAGATTACGTATTTTTCGATTGGCTATTTTTTGCAGAGTTAACAGTTAATAATTAGTGGTGTCAACAGCCAGTTGTGATTTTCAACTTTTGTGCATTTTTTTTTATCACAGCAAAAACAATATCATCCTTCTCACTGATGCAAATAAACTTATTAACAAATCTTTGCACCAAAAAAGAAAAATAAACATATTTTTTAAAAAATACATTCAATTTTTTATTAGTGGTACACAGCGTTACGAACAATTTAGAAAGGGTAAGTCATAATTGGGAAACACTGATTTAGAGGAAGGAAAATCATTTTTCATTGATAATCTTAAATTAGGTTTCACAGTTGAATCATGTGCTTAGTCTATAAATTTGAATTTGAATTATGATTTACTTTGAAATGAAGTGTTATAAACATTGAAAATGGTTATTATGGAAACATATTTCTTTATGAAAGAATTTTATTTCGATTTGAAAATCGCAATAGGAAATACTAATGCAATAATTTATAAATGCTCGTAATTTTCATAATTTTTTCAATATATTATTAGAAATATCATATTTTCTTTTAAAACTTGATATTCCATTTTATTGGTATTTTACTTCAAATAATTTTTATAAAGGTAACCGAAATATTAAATAAATTACAAGATGGATCCAAATATAATAAGAGGTTTCAAAAATCATCAACTGTTATAAAAAAATAATAACTGGCGGAATCTTTTTAACTCTTCCACAAAACCCTAGGGTTCCGCGGAACACTATTTGGGAACCACTGTACCAAATGAAAAGGAATCACTTAGCAGACCTGTGGGAATTAATCCGTTTGTGAAACTCAAGTCCTGTCTGACCAACATAACACAAATTACAACAATAGCATTGAATTAAATAAATAATATTAAAACTTTTACAAAAAAATACATTAGAAAAACTGTCAATCTGAGAATTATCTGCTAATGGACAAGTTTTACATTTTTTATTTTTGCATTTTTTAAACTTTTCAAATTTTTTTATAGATTTTAATTTATTTAAACATAATACATGACTTAGTAACTTTTTGTCCGAAGTAATCCCTAAGTCAAGATTAACTTCAGTGCTCCTTGTTTGGGCGCGCGACGAGCCATGCGCCATGAAATATTCATTAATTGTACTTTGCATTGAAATAAATTAAACCTAAAAAGAAAATACATAATTAGACATATAAACCCAGACATCCAACAAAACCCCTAAGACTCTTTAAAATTTTTTTGGAAAATACCAAAAACCAGAATATTAATCAAAATAACTTTTCAAATAAATTTATAATATTATTATGAACCTAAATTATTATTTTGTTTTAGTAATTAGCGTTTAAGGCTGTTGTTTCCTAATTATTAAGCATAAACAAATTGCCATTAACGGCATATTTTAAAATCAGGATTCTAAATTTAACCCAACAAATTATTGTTATCGAACAATGTTTAGCTAAAAAAAAGTCGATATATGCTTTAATTTTTTTTAATAATAAAAGTTAAAACTAAAAATTTTAATAAAAGTATTTATAGTAAAATATTTTTATTAGTTTAAAATGGTATTTATTGTAATATTATGGCCAAGAAAATTATTTTGAACTATGTTTTTGAACGGAAATAATGTTTTAATTGTGCAAACTTTGAAAGCTAATATCAATAAAAATCGAAATTATTTTTACAGAGAGCAAATGATGCTAAGCTTTCATAATATCTTTGCTTGCGATCTCCGCGATCTGTGTGCGGCGTGACGTCATGCGGAAAGAAATCATAGTTTCAGCTCTAAGAGAGGAATGAACTAGCCTTTCTCTCTTCTCTTTAGCCCTGGGACGGTGCAAGCCGGATGCGGTTTCGTATCGACCAGCCATCGCTAGGATTCGAACCCGCTCTCGTCATTGGAAGGCGAACGCTCTATGTCCTGACCCATCGCGGCTCAAACTAATTTATTATAGAAATATATTTGAGACTTAAATTTTCTAGATTATAAAATTTTTTATTTTTATATGTTTTTCAAATATTTTCATTTGAGGAACAAGAAACTTAATAGGCAGCACCTTAAACCTAATCGGTATACATATATTTAAATTATTCTAAACAACAGGAAATTATTTCTGAAATTTTGATTGTGTATCTTGTTTGAATTTATTCCTTACTATAAAATGTAATTTTTTTAAAAACATTTTTTTTTCTTTTAGATTAATTTTATGCAACGTTTTAAGCAGTTTGTTATGCTAGTGTTTAAAATCGAACAAATTTGAAGAAAGTGTAGGCGGCGGAATCATATGACCGACCAATGTTAAGAAACTGTTTTCATAAGAATGTCCTTGAGACAGCGATTAATCTTTTCATCAAATATCCGTATTAGGAAATCTTAGATTGTCAATCTACATTGGTTGAAAATTAGAAGGAAAAAATGCGTCGAAAATAAAATATATAATGTATTTGTATTTGATTTCAGGAAAAATGAATGAAATAAAATGAATGGAAGATTTATTTTTTAAAAACTTAGGTGCTATGTATCAAACTTAAATATGTTCTTAATATAAAGAATATATATTTATGTTTTAAAATAAAATATATTTTCTGTAAAATGTATTACTTTTCTATATTACTTTATTCTTATTTTTTATTTTCAAATATCTGTTTTAATCATAAGTTTAAATTAGATAGCCTTTTAGTGTTATTTTATTTTAATAATTTTCAACAGATGGCAGCATCACCAAAGTTTTTCCCATTTGAACATGAGTTAGTTTTTATTCCTCAAATGAGTCACAATAAATAAGAATGGTTAGAAAATACATTTCACGATGTTATTAGAAAAATCTTTCCGCAGGCTAAAATTACATCACAAGCGATCAGAGTGAGTAGGCGTAAAGAAAATTTTAAAGTTTAAATGAATTCCTCTTATTTCATCATGTTAAATGATTGAGTTAGTTATGTAAAACAATAATGGTATTCTAAATGTTTCTGCAATATTGAAAATAGCAGGTGGTGCGTGGTTAAGCATTGCGCAATATTTTGTCGCTTCTTTACAAACTTATTCAAGTCACCAGTTGAATGAAGGCTATTCATCACAAGAGGAGGTAGGGTTTTTCTTTTTACAAATTAATTTTAACTTTATCGTTATAACTTATGTTATTGAATGCAAAAAAGTTTTCTTATATATAATTGAAAAATGCATGACACATTTAGTATTACCCGAAAAAAAAATTTTTGTCTCTATTTTATTTTATATTTTAAAATATTACACAGATATTATAAACTAAATTCAAGAATACAAATATTTTTTATAAAATTCTAAATCAGAAAAAAATTTAACAAATATCATTCTAAAAACAATTTTTTTTAATGTAATTCATACTATTCTCATCAAAAATATTCTCTTGTTATTCTGTTTTCTTTTATAAATTAATATATTATACAAGTATTATATATTAAACTCGATAATACAATATTTTTAAAAAAAATCTTGATCATAAAAAATGCAAGAATTTAAATTTTAAACATAACCTCAATTGTTGTTACTTCTGCAAAATTCTTTTGTCACAACATGAGCGTCGTTGGTGTAAGGGGGTGGGTCCCCCTCAATAATTAGCAATTTCTTAAAGTTTCCCTTCAAACAAATAAAGACAATTTAATTGTAATTGATTTAAATCTCTTAAATCGAAAAGCAAGAAAAAGAGAAAAAAATTTAAACATTTTTGCAGGTACATCAAAAAGTTTTTTTTCTTATGTGCGAAATTTAGAATTCTATTTTGATTGTGTAATTTCATTTCACCCCCCTCAAAAATTGGGCCTTTGTGACGTCTATGTTAACTAAACTAAAGGGGAGACGTGTATTTGTATTTTAAAATGGTAAAGACATGTAATTTACCAAAAATACTAGTTTTTTTTGTAAAATTTTTTATCAGGAAATTAAAAACTTTTGTTGGAAAATCACAATATTTTGAATTTGAAACAGAATTTTTTTTATAAGAGATAACGCAGGGAACAGATATATGAGCATATATGGCCTCCTCGTATTAAGCTATAGCTTAGAGGGTAAAGCAAAAGGGTTAAGTTATTGCGTTACTATAGCTTAAACATTTGTCAAACCGTGGTAAATGTATTTATAACCAACTTCATTCATTTTTAAATATCTATGCGAAGGCAGGCATTTTCCCACTTAAGATTTTCATCAAGGCCATTTGACTTCAAAAAGTTAAAAAAACGTGTGGTTGTTTACATAAATATGGGTCACAAAAGTGGTGAACGTGAGGTCAAAAAGGGAAATCAATACTGGGGAACTATTTTTCCTTATGCTTTCGTTCATTTCATAATTTCTCATTGAGTTTACTTGTAGTTATAAACGCAGATTTTATAAAATTGGTTATTTATGGGTACAGAAGTTTTCACTAAATTTTTACTGTTGGTAAAATTTTGACCAACCTTTCCACCAAAAAATTTTACCGAAAGATTTAAATTAAAATTAGGTAATAAGCTAAGTGAAATTCTTTTTGTAATTCAAACTCAATCCCAAAAAATATTTTAATAAAATATTACTAGCAAAAAATAACCCTGTAAAGGATTAAAAAAATTTTACATTTTTATTAATAATTAAAAATGAGTACGCCAGGTGTAATTATGTCCTTTCATCAGGGGGGAGGGGGGTTGTTCGAAGGTTAGCCTAATAAAGGCTAATAAAAAAAAAGATGCTTTTTACTACTATTTAATCAAATCCAATGAAATGGAACAACAGCTAAATACGCCGCCAGATGATGACGGTTAGTGGCTTCCATAGACTAAGATGCCCCAACTTCACATGATTTATAAGAGCGCTCTAACTTAGACTCATCACAAAAAATTTAAAATTATAATATGAAATAAAAGCACTATGGTGAAGTCGGGTATTTATAATCATTATTTTAATTTTAATTTAAGATAATGATAATTATAATTGTGATGAAAAGGTGGAATTATACAAGGTACTGAATTGACTCATTATCTTGCAATAATTATATACAAAGCTTGGTTGAGGATTATTATCATTTGTAAAATGAATTAAAAAAAATATCTAATAAATGAAAAAACTATTTTTATTGTAACTTATTGTGTTATTTCTTTCTGGAATGTACGTGCTAAAATCTCGTGCAACATATAAGATTCATAGAGGTCATTTTTTGCGATGCCTCTCCTCAAAACCATTTTAAGTTTTGATAATGTGAATCCAACGAAACTGACGTTCTTTTTTCTCCCCCCCCCATTTTTTTTAAAAAAAAATTAAATTTTTTTTTTTACCTGAAATAAGATTTTGCAGCTTTATATTTTGTTTTTTTTATGACAATGTTGCTCGGTGAATTTATAAGTGTAGTTTCTATTTCACTTAGATGTGTTTTTGAGTGCGTTTATTGTTCTTGACTGCTTTGAATGCTTATTGCTTTTTCGTTTTTTCTAAAGACATTTATTACTCATTATATCGCTAATTTGTTAAAAATAATTTTTTTTAAAAAAAAGGATGTTTTTGAGTGCGTTTATTGCTTTTGATTGTTTTGAATGTTTATTCCTTTTTTGTTTTTTTCTAAAGACGTTTATTATTCAATATATTGCCAATTTGTTAAAAGTATTTAAAAAAAATGATTAAAAAAATAAATAAGCTACCCTACGTGCAAAGTAAACTTTAATATTAATAGTTATTGTCTTCAACTTTTTGATAAATGGGAAGAAAAATTTTGGAAAAGTTCTGGGGCCAGCAATTAGCATATGAAACAGGGGATATTTAAAAGAACAAAGCATTTTATTTTAATCACCCCTCGAAGTCTGCGCTCGGGGACATATGCCTCCTCTTGTCCCCCTTAAACACGCCACTGCTCAGGGGTTACGAGTTTGTTATGAATTTATTATTTTGAAAGGTCAAAGAAGAGATAAAAATGAGCTTTTCAATAGGGCAATTCTTTCTGCTGTTAAAGAAGGTAAGGAAAGGTCCACTTTACTGGTTCTTTTTTTATGACTCTATTTCCTCGAAATTTATGACCTCTGGGAAGCGCTCAATTGATATTAGATCAAACTTCAATGACGTCATTCATGATTGAAAGGAAGTTTTTTAATTATTATTTGGAGTAATGAGTTTTCCAGATTGAGAGGTCGAAAATGAAGGAAGAAAAAAATAGTTGTTGGTCAAAAGTAAAAGATGTAAGGAAACATTTTCTTTTATGGTCATAATTATTCTTCAATATCTATAGAACAATGGAATCACTAAGACACCATTTTTTATTTTACCATTACATAAAAAATAAATAATAATAAAAAAAAAGTTAAGTGAGCGTTGCTTTATTAACTTACAGCCTGAACTAATTTTTTTATCAGGCCGTTCAAATATTACTTAAGCAATTTTTTGCCTCTTTTACGCTCCCCTTTATAAGTGAAAATTAGCAAATCAAAAAACCTCTCCTATGCTTATGTAAGATATTTGCAACATCCCCTTGTTTTTTTTTTTTGCTTTATTAACTTTCATTACAGTAATCGAATTTGAAAATTAATTAATTTATTAAATTCAAATAAAATATAGATGTTTGCATTAAATAAAATTTATGCTAAAAAATTTATTCCATAAAAAAAAATATCTTATAAAATTTTTAAACTCTTTGAAGCGTTTTTTTTCATTCCCCCAAAATTTAATTTTTATTATAAATTGAAATTTTCACAAATTTAATTTTCCCAAAACATTTTTGTTTTATATAATTTGAATTCCTTCCCCTTTGTCAGAAAATATAAGTAAATCCCTAAACCTCTCCCTCTTTATATGCTTATGTAATATTTGAGCGGCCTCTAAAAAATCATAACATTTTTGGAATTTAAACAATAATATTGACTTTTTTACGAAAAAATCTTTTACCTTTGTTCAAATATTGTGTCGAAGGAATTTAAGTTGTTTCAGTTATGTAAACAGTACATAGAATATATTTAGAAATTTTATTTATTAGCTCATACAAAACTTTTAAAAATTAAAAACCTATATATCAATTTCTTTGCTTTTTTCAAATTTTCTTGAGTTGAAAAAATATTTTGCTTTTAATTAAACTGCGAAATTTCAACACTCTTGTAAGGAAACGTTTGTGTAATTTATATTTGCTCATATATATATATATATATATATATATATATATATATATATATATATATATATATATATATATATAATTTTATAAAACCTTGTGATTGAGCAATCAGAATCGCTATCTTTTTCAGGCCCTCCAAATTTTTGCTGGATCTTTTTTTTCCTCTTTTCCTTACCTAAGAGACTTGAACTGAGGTGTAAAAGCAATTAGCCCTACAATTCTTCATATATTTATATTGACTTTTTTAAATTTCGTTTTAGTACAAAATTTTCATACAAATGATGTTAAGACAGCCTTAAAAAAATAAAAATTGTCAGATAAAACGTTCAACTTTCAGAGTCTAAAATCTTGGAAAATCATAAATAATTTATTAATCGATTCAAATTTTTTTTCAAAGAATTAAAATAAAGCAATCTGTTTTCATTGCTCAGAAAGCTGATCCATAAATTCTCCCCTTGGTTGCTTAGCAACGGAGAAATACGATGTTTTTCGGTCTAGCTCATATATTATATATATATATATATATATATATATCTGTTTATTCAGAGAAAGTACGTTTTGTGTCTGATTTCGTGTCTTAATTAATAGTTAGCACTAATTTTTAGCTTATTTGAGGTTACCCCCAAGAACCAGTAAGATTGACACTTAGTTTTTCTAATCATTAGAACGAAGGTTATTCAGGGTCATATCTTTTTTTTGCCGACCGTGCACACAATTTTGTTAATGTATTTGTTATTATTTATCATTGACACAGTCTATAACTAATAAATAAATAATATTATAATATTTAATGTATTTAGCAATTAGTTTCTATTAAATTAGCCAATATAAATAATATTATAATAGCTTTAATTATTTATTAGTTATTATAATAGCTGTAATAACTAATGAATACTGAATAATATTATTTGAATTAAATAAGAAATAATATTTAAAATTAATCTATTTTAAAAAGGGATGAGAGGTGTTGAGGCTGTTTGAAGGGGTACTTAAATACTGTTATCTAGACAAGCAAGGCATAGTTTTAGATCTCTTTTTTTTCTCCCTTCATTTAATAGGATGAATTCAATTCAATTAGAAATTATTAAAATTTTATGAAGCTTAGTAGTTTATTTATTCTTATTTGCATTTCAGTTTAGGCAAACGTGTCATTGATGTAGTTTTTTACGTTAAATCCTATAAAATAATTTTGTTCCGAAAAGTATAGGCGTTTTATACATAAATGTGCGTGGGTCAAAGATTATAATTTTCTTTCATTAAATTCTAATTTGTTCTGAATTATGAGATCACTGGAAATAATTTTGATTTCGTTGTATTAATGTTAAAAAGCGTATAAGAAAAATATCTGAATAATTAGTAATGGCAGGAAGATAAATGGACATATATTTTATATAATGTTCTGACTTTCTTCTTATCATCATTTTTAAACCGTAGGACGTTGGATCCTAATCTTTTTCAAAATCACCACCCACTTCGTAAGTCAAAAGCTTTTCATCTTCCCGTTACAAAAAAAAAAAAAAAAAAAAAAAAAAAAAAAAAAAAAAAACAACAACAATAATAATAAATTAATATCAAATTTTTGTAGTAATTTTTTGTTTAATATTTTTGTTATGATGCACCTCTATAACCATGACTTAAAGTGTTTGATAATATGCTTGAATGTATTTACATTGGAAACTTTGATTATAGTAAATTTTGGTGAAAACAACTCTAATGCAAAATACAAATTTAACATATCGCTTTGTAGTTTTTATTGATTTCTTAATTAAAAGTTATTATTTTTTTTTAAATATTATTGAAAATGTAAAATAAGTTATGTCGTTTATAATTGTTACCGGGTCGACCTGCAATATATCCCATATATTGAAATCAAATAAGAGAATTATGTATTATTAACCATAGGACATCCAAAGTTAGTTATATTTTGATAATATGTATCCTTTTAAATTATTGAATTGCGGAAAAAACAGATAAACTACATACATAAATTAACTTATATATTCAAAACTTCTTTAAACAATAAGTTAAAAGTGATAAAAATTAACGATACTTTTAATACTTTAAACTGATCGAATTATGTATTTTTTTTAAAAACCAAAAATGAATGTTTAATTTTGTTTATATATCAGCGTTTTAGGTACATTGTTAGAAATTTCTCGGAAAAAATGGTTAAATAACGTTAATTTAATTGTCATTTTATCATATTCATAAAAAGCAGTAAAATAGTTATAAATAAGATGGTAACTGTAAGAGGAACCGTTAATTAACTGCTTTCACATAATACGGTTAAACAACCAGGATTTTATCATACCAACAAACCCACTTAATAAAGCCACTTGGTTCCTTGCAACTGCGTACATTTTATAGTCAACTTTTATATCTTTAAAATTTAAATTATAATTATACTATTGACCTTTATATTATTGACTTTTTTGCATTATTATTTTATATTATTGACTTTTATAAAATTTAAAATATAATTAAATTTAAATAAAATTTTGACTATATTTATACCTTTTTATACCTTTATTTATACCTTTTTAGAAGTATTTTATCTTAGAGTTTGCCTTCAGTATTCTAACTCTGCATCACGCCACAATCTAAGTTAAACTAAAATAAAATTCAAATACAGATGAAACTTTCATTGACATATGTAGAGCTTGAAATATCGTGAAAGATGAGGAAGATGTAACAATAATTATAAATGCATCATCATAGGCGTAGCGTGAAAGAAATTTTTAAGGGGACATGAGGTTTTTCTTTTCTTTTTTTTAAAGTTTTTTTAAATTTATTTTTTAGAATATATGTATTAAAATTCTAAATGAAATACACATAGAAAATTTTATCAATGTTTTAAGAGTAATTTTTGTAATTACAGAGGAGTTGATAACTATCCTACTGGCAATAATTAAAAACTTTCGTGAAACACGAAGGATTTTTATAATAAATTCAGAGCATAACCTGAAACTATGACCAGTCTGAATTTTGATGTTTAAAAGGCATGATAATATAAAAATTCGATTTTTCTCTATCTCAAAGTGCACTTTTAAACAATAATTTAATTTTTTTTATTGAATTGGTTTTTTAAACTTTTTATTCCTACATATTTTTTTTAATATTTATTTTTTTAAATAAACATAAATATATATTTTTAAAATTCTTCTTATAGGAATTATATTCCATTTTAATTATATTCCACTAAAACATATAGTAAAATAGTACAAACTCTAAGACAATCCAATCCCAATTGTCACAAAATATATTTTTAATAAAGAGAGTAGTATAAATATATTTAGTCTAGTATTGAAATTAGTGATATGATCACTTTACCCTCAGTGCCCAAAACGTAAAAATGTTTTTTACAGATTTAGTTCGTTTTTAACTATTACCCGGAAGATAGCGAGAAAATCTGATCCATCTTAATTTACTTTATTTATAATTTAACAGTGTAATACCTTGATATGAGATTCCCTTAAAGTATAAAATAATTACATTTTCACTTAATGAATAATGTGCAATAATGTGACACTTTCTCATATTTTTATGCACTTAGTGCAATCCGTTCTTTCAAGCTTGGTGCTAGGTTTTCAAAATTTATTTGACAATCAATAAAACAGTTTAGAACACATTCTTTTGAAACAAACAAAAATTCATACGCTAGATTTAAAATTCTTCAGTAATAAAAAAAGAATATTGCGTATGGAAATAGAACGTATTGGTTAAAAATTATAAAAATATTACATATCTATCAAATTATAACTAGAAATTTATGCTTGGAACAAATCAGAATATAAAGAATATAATCGGAGTTCTAAACAAGCCAGAAGTTATTTAATGCTCAAAAACAAAAATGAGTTAAAAAGTTAATAAAAACTTTCGACAGTTACAAAATGTAAATAGTATGTTTAAAAATTATTACACTATATTTATAAAAACTACTTGTATTTAAACAATTACATCGAGCTTAAAGTAAACTAAACAGTTAGTTAAAATTATTATAAACTAATGCTGAAATTGTTTTGTAATAATCAAAATAATTTTTCAAAAAAAATTAAATAGTTTTTAAGATATCACATGCATGAAAGTGCTATATATAGAATTAATTCGTTAAATTATTGATAAGTTATTAATAATTTATTAAATTAAAAGTAATATTTAATTGGCATTTTTTAAAAAAAATAATAGCTTTAGAAAAATTTTGAAGTTTTGAAAAATTGAGTGAACACGTGCCCCCTCCCCCCCCCCCCGATGCCTATGTGCATCATTGTTGAACAAATATTTTAGTCATCAATATATTTTTTCTCCCTGCATGTTTGTATAGATTTGTAGTAATGTAGTTTATATCGAGAACCCTTTTCGTATTGTGGAGAAAAAGTTTAAAAGTAATTTGGTCGTCGAATAAGTAAAATCACTAAAAAGTTTCATTAAT
This sequence comes from Parasteatoda lunata, assembly GCA_949128135.1. Taxonomy (NCBI): domain Eukaryota; kingdom Metazoa; phylum Arthropoda; class Arachnida; order Araneae; family Theridiidae; genus Parasteatoda; species Parasteatoda lunata. Next base: position 88,321,636 of record OX421980.1, read on the forward strand.
TTTAATAAATATTTTTCATTGTTTTGAATTTCATTTCATCGTTACTAAAATTTAATTAAAATAGCCAACGGTGGTCAACACATTTTTTTTAAAACTTTTTACTGAAAGAGCAAGAAATAAAAATATACTTAAATACCATGTATAAATTTTTTGAGCCAAGAACCAATTCTATAAAAATTATTTCCTTTTATTTACTGAATGAGAAATTACGTGAAATTTATTCTTTTGTTTTTAGAATTAGTTTATATTGAAAGAAAAAATAGCATGATGAAATATTTGATTTTCTTACTTAATTCTATTTCTGTGGCTTTTTTCTTTAATTAATAATAATTTTTCATAAAATAAACTTTTTAATTTTTTCAGAATTATTTAAGTACTAATAATCACAATTAAATCAGCCTACATTAACTTTAATAGATGGTGCCACTTTCGAAAGTGGAAGTAAACATTTTATTAAATGACTGGTATTGCCATCTGTAGAGATTTATTTAAAGTTAAAAGTACTGTTAGGTAAAATAAGAGAAACCGTTTCAAAGTTAGTTTTTAATGAATTTATTTTATTTATTTATTTTATTTATTTTTTTATTCATATTTTTTTAATAAAGCATTTCATGAATTTTTTTCACGCATCAAATGTTCTTTGAAAAAAAGTTTTTCGGATAAAATAAACTATTTTATTTATTTAATAAATAATTGGTATTGTTTTAAGTCTTACATTATAAAATATGCAAAGAAAATTGATAAATTCCGTATTTACCAGTAATTTTTAGGAATTTTTATTTCGAATTTATTTCGTTGAATTTATATCAAACTTTTCACTTTGTGCAAGTATTTTGGAAATTTGATAAAAAAGAAAAAATATATTTAAAGGATGATTTGAAGCCATTCATGAGTTAAATACAAGCCGATGAGTTAAATACAAAGTTATAAACGAACCACTGCTTTAGTTGAAATGGGTTCAAACCGTAATTGAGTTTTTTTTCCTCTCCCACCCCCTCCAAAAAAAAAAAAAAAAAAATACATGATCACTTAAAAATAATAGAAATTTTTATTAGTTAAAGACAGAAAGACAGTTTAAAGAAACAGAAACCAAATTAAAATAAATAGCTCATTTTACCATAACTTTCGTTTGATTTTTTACTATGCTATTTAACTATTGTATCAAGTTTATTAAGTTAAAGTTTAAAAATAATATTCCATCAAAAATAAACATAAATTCACGAATGCGTAATCAACAAGAAGCATGTAATTTTTACTTTACTAAAACTTTTTATATGTGTGAGAAGTATCAATATGCTATTTATACTTTTTGCTTCATAACAGCGAGTCAACTCATTTCCGAAAAATATATTTTCTGATATTTATTTATTACACAGATTTTTTATTTAATAGTGATCGGCTAAAATTTTGTACTTCTGAGATAATCTTTTAAACATTATTGTCGTTTTATATGACCAAAATTAAAACGAAATGATGAGTTTTGGAAAAAGAAGAAAATACAAAAAGTCATCTTGTGAAAAATTTACTTCATGTGTCTATGTTAAAGTTGTTTTGAAATAAATAACATAATTAGTTTCAGTAAGAAAAAAATTAATTTGAAAAATGAACTGACAAACATGATTGCTAGATTTAAATATCCATCGAAAAATATTATTTAATAGTGTAAATATTAGTTCTCCTTTTCCATAAGCATATTGCAGTTTCATTAAGAACGCGGAATCCTAGTTGACATCCTTTTAAGGCTCCCGACGACGGCTTTGACAAGTGAGGGGGCGAAACATACACAGTTGGCGCTTTATCTCGCTTTATTTTATTTAACATCCACCGTTTGTTTTGGCACAAAATGCCACTTTTTGAAAATGGACATAGGTTGAAATGCTTATTTAAAAAAATGGACACGTGCGTGGATAAATGAACACGTGCGTTGAAAAAGTGGGCAATGCTCACAATGGCCTGTTTTAGAAAATGGACGCGAGTCAAAATGCTTATATAATAAAATCAACTCAGCACAAAATGTGCATTTTCAATGTTAAAGAGTGAATCTAAATTTTCAATATCAAACCAAATCAATTTGGAATTTTGTTTTGTTTTTTTTAAATTTATTTTTAATCATTAATAGTAATGGAAAGTTCGCAAAAAAAGAAAAAAAATGGTAACCAACAAAAAGGAGAAAAATAATGAGTACAAAATAAATAAATAAATAAATAAAAAATAAAAATTAGCACAATATTTTAATCGTTTTCTTTCAGTTTATGATTAAAAATGAATGCTTAGTTTTAAAATGGTTCTTTGATCACAAAATTAAATTAGTAATAAGATTAGGTTAGAAATTTATTTTTATTTATTTAATTCAATACATAAATATAAATTTGTAATCGAAATTTTTTTTTAGCCTTTAGTTAATTAATTAAAGTATGCTTTAATATAGGGAAGTTAAAACTAGGGAAATGTCATCGTTAAATGATGGTTAAATCCATGCGATCCGACTAAATGCAAGTAAATCATCGGATAACATTTTGAAAAAATCTAATCAATTATTAGATAAATTAAATTAAAAGTATTTGAGTTCCTCTGATGATTAGTAACACGGTGTTTGTTAAATTTAAAACATATTCAAGTGTGTTTTTAATAGTAATTAATTTTGTTAGTTAGCTTAAATGAATTCGAATAAAGTAAATTATTCGAATTAAATAAACTATTCGAATTATTGAATTATACTTATTTTTTTTTTTTCAAATTATCGTACAATATATTTAAAACATACATTTGAGAAGGTTTTTAACATACATTATTGATGATGTTAATGTATGTATGGTGTTAGTTACAAATATATTGTTAAATTGAGAAACTGAATAGTTATTTAGTTAAATTTCAACCATATTTTTATATTTTAGGCGCACGTTCTATTACTTTACCTAAAATAATCATTATGGAGCAATGTCCCGAATTGAGGGGTAGGGATAACTGAAAATATTACAAATGTAAATTTTCAGACGATCTTATTGACTCACGAAATAAAAACAAATCAATGAAAAAATTTTTTTGGAAACCTTTTATTTCTCAATGCCTATTTGTTAGGCTTTGAAGATCATTTTTAAAAAATTGAAACATCTTAAGGATTTATCCCCCCTTCGTTGCTGACGGAAAAAAATCTAAAAATAATTTCAAACTTTTTTATTTTGTTGAATAAAGACTTTAAAAATATGTTCAAGGTGATTTATGCGTGGCGAATTTGTTTGAGTTCATCAGTAAAATCTTTTAAAAAATAATAGTCTTAACAGTAATTTTAAAAACGGCTTCAAAAGCTATCTCCATTTTTTTTTTAAACACGCAATTATATCTAAAATAAAATACTCACCGATGACTTGTTTTATTTGTTTCAAACATTTTCTCTCAATAATTAAACTGGGGAACAAATTTTTTACTGCATTTATTTATTTGATCTTGCCTAATTTGAGGATTTCAAATTAGTTTTGCTCCTAAAGCTACAATTTTTTCAAAAGACATTTTAGTTTATTTGCACAAATTTAATGTACTAATGTATAAATTTAAAAACGTTATATGTAACTGGGATCGCATAAATGTTGCGACAAACTTCTAAGGGAGTTAGGTCACATTGTAAAATCGCTTAAGGATTCATGACCGGAAATGTCGTTGTACGCGGCTAAGGGGGCTTCCCTTATTATGACCTGTCACACACGAAGAAACAATTTATAATAGGTAAGCACCCCTAGCGTCGTATGACGACATTTGCAAGCATGGGTTCCTATACCTGGCTCCTGCCTTTAATAGTAATTAAATTTATTAATAAACTTAAATTAATTCGAATTAAGTAAATTATTCGAATAAAAATAAATTAATTTCACACACATTTTTAATTATGCTTAAATTTTTCAAATTATCGTACAATAAATATAAAACATACGTTTTAGGAGAAAAATCTTTTTAAATCAAAATGATATTTATTGAAATGTAGATATAGAAATATCTATTACAATATATAGATAAAACATAAGAAATATCCATTACAATATATAGATAAAAGATCTTTCGCAAAAATTGAGAAAAACCGGAATATCTAACTGATGTAGGAATAAATATGAGATTTAAAAATATCTATAATACATAAGAATAACTGATGAACATTCAATTAATTTAAATCGAATCTTAAAATTATCCATCTCTAGAAATCGAAATATCGCTTACAAGTAGAGTTTGAATTGTTTCATAAGTAATAAATAAATAGTAATGCAAAAAGTTCACAAAAAATTTATTTTTGGATAAAAGTTTGGATATTCCTTCTTAGTTAAAATCTTGAAGTTTTGCTTTTCTCGATCTGGCAAGATTAAAAGTTTGGGATCATATATATATATATATATATATATATATATATATATATATATATATATATATATATATATATATATATATATATATATATATATATATATATATTAATTTTTGATTTTTAGTTGACAGACCCATAAAATCCTTTTAATAAGTATAGTTTTACTTAACGATAATTTAATCTTTTGTTGTAAAAATGATTGAAATGGATCAGTTTGTAAATATACGTTGTTCCGTAATCACCAGAATTAATGCATATTTTTAAACTCCCTATCAAAAATGATGTTCAAAATTTACACATTATCCTAGAATAGTTAAATATTTAAACGTTAGCAAGTCTGATGAATCCTTATTGGAAATCCCGCATCAGTCCCATGTAAGCCTAGAGGGCCATGGAGGTTCAGGATCCACAATTTGGCGACCAACAACTGGAAGGTGCTTCAAAACATGTACTGACCGACATCTAGACAACCTGGTATTTATCGGTTTAAAGCTTGGTAGGCTTCAAGATGCTGCCAGGGATCGATTCTTCTCAATAACACATTAGTGCCTTAAACACTGAGCTTCATTAGTGAGGAAGACGAGATCAAAACACTTGTTTGATAACTTCAGAAAACAGACATTAGTTGAGAGTTGACAATTCGAAACACTTTCAAGTTTTGTTTAAAAATCAAATAAATATTTATATGTTTAATCCCGCTTCTTAAACATGATTCGTTGGATTTCAATAGCGCGATTATAGTTGCAAATATCGATTTGTGACTATTAATGTGTATAATATTTCGACTATATTTTTGACAACGATTCTAAAAATATATATTAAAGCTGATAGTCACGGATCATCCTAGGCATCTGATTGTAATGAACACTGGAAGAAATTACATTTGAGTGTATTTATAAACAAACATTTATCATTTATTTCACATTTTAAATAGCAGAATTTACTAATAAATAAATAAATAAATAAATAAAGTTTTGATATTAAAGATAGGATGACAGATATACTTTTTACACAAATAGTGTTTCTCAGCTTATTACTGTCAAGCAGTCACTAGATGAGTTCTCCTTAATGTTGTTTTCTGTTTGGTCCAGAGCTCTTCTCTCAATTGCTAGATTATGGGTTCTGTGACTTTGTTTTTAGACGAGATCCCTCTGTGATTAATTTATAGGGAGTTAAAATACACATTAAATGACAGCACAAATTTAAGAGTAAGTTTTAGGTTCATTTAGCAATCTTCAAAGTAGTTAATAACTCCACAGTATGGCAATAATAAATTATTAGTTATTTTGACTTGTCACAAGTTTTAATTACTAATTTTAATGCTTGAAATAGGTAATTTTCAGACAATTTGCTTGTCGTATGAAGGCGAACGGTAGAACGGGGCGATATAATGTTACCATCTGTCGTGGAGTGAAGGAGTTGCATGTTTATTTTCAGTGTCCAATGGGAACGAAAAAACTTTACTTTCGCCGGCACAAATAAAATCAGCGATTTTATTTTTCTCAAAAGATAGCAGTTTAAAAAGGTTAAAAAATATAGTTGAAGATACTTGTGCCGGTGACTTTGCATTGATGAGTTTATCACCGGTGTCAAATTTTCCTTACTTCTGGCTGGCTTCGATACCTTTGCCTCTGTAGTTTAATGCTGAAACCACAATGGATGATGGTGTCTACCCCCGAATTGAGTTAAGAAGATTTATCTAATAACTGAATAAATTAATAAACAACTCTACTAAATCTTAAGCTCGTTACAATTCCAGATGATGGGAGTTTTTCTCAAAGTAGTGAACTGACCGTATAAATTAACGAGCAATTTTCAAACAGCCAGCTTTTTTTTTTAAGTGTAGAACTCATATAAGACTTATTTCGCCGGTTGATAAACTAAGCATATGTACCAAACACCAAATTTTTAAATAGTACTGCCATCAAAGGTAAAATTTAAAAAATTATAAATTTTTTAAAAAGTTTTAGGTGTTAAATTTTGATATTAATTTATGCTAAACATACTCGTTAATTACATGATGATAGTACTTTTAGGTACAAAATATGCGATTCATTGACATCTCTAATGTTTTGCTGATTGGTTGGTTATAGAGTTAAATGGAATATTCGTCTACACAGCTTCAAACTAAAACGACGTTACTTACGCAAGGTTATAAAATAAAGCGGAGTTTTCAACTAAGAACATAATTAGGATCTGACGAACAAAATTGAGAGGAAATACAAGTGGGATTTGATACAAAATTTGTTCGAGAGTTAGTTTATAGAAAATTAGTCAGACTCAGAGTCTGCTTGTGAAATGTACTTTCTACTTATTTCCGCAATTATTTTTAGCTCCAACCTGTTAAAAATATTATCTGATCCCAAGTATACACTATTCCAGACAAATCCTGGCAGATAACGTTTATTTGCCGATACTCAAGTAAAATGAGTAAAAAACAAAAAAACAAAAAAGTGTTTCCCTTGACAAAAAAAAAAAAAAAAAAAAAAAAAAAAATCCCCAAATTTAAGAGCTGATATTATCTTTAAAATTTATTCAAGAACAGATCCTTCTCTTGACATTTAAAAATACATCTTCTACGCATTTTTTGCATTTTTCTATATTATAAAAATTATTATTTTCTATTTTTCTATTATTTCTATATTATTTTCTATGTTATAAAATTAATATTGACATTATACTTGAAAATATATGATGTAAAATGTTTTATTTAAATATTCGAAAACAGATATTAACCTTAACATTCAAAATAAAGATAGTTTCCTTGATATTCAAGAACAGATGCTTATCTTAATATTTAAAAACGGATCTTCTATACACCGTTTTAAAACTTTATACTGACACCATTCTTGAAAATATAAGTTGTAAGATCAATGTCCCTAAGTCCATCCATCTTTTAAAGTTTGAATGTGTTGGCGACATTTGGCGTCCGATCTAAATACGTTCTATAAATATAACCACTAAAGAGAAAGTTATCATTTCTTGTGTCAGTAGTTTTGAAACATGTCTGAGGATACGGAAGTAAAAAAAATTAAAAAAACAAAGAAGAAAGTCGTTAAGATTGAAAGCGAGGGACCCGTTGAAGTAACAGAAGAAAAAAATGAGGTAAATAAATTTCCACACAACTAATTGAGATTATCCATTTTTAAAAAAAAATGGATTTTAACTATAGCGAGAAATTTCTTCTTTTAATTTCTATTTTTCAAAATGAAAAAAAGAAACACTTGTTATTTATTCGTTGTCAAAAAGAATTCTTTGTTTTCTCTTGACAGAATCATTCATCTAGAGACTGCTTAAAAGTTGTCTTTTTTATTTTGTTTTGTTTTTCTATTACGAACTAATACCATTGAGTCTTGCAAAGAAAAATATTTTTGTTATTTTATTTCGACTTTATCAATGAAATTATTTGTAAATTGAATTTTAAAAAAATCAAAGATAAGTTTAAATAGAAGTAAATTATAAGTTCTTGATAAAAAAAAAAAAAAAAAAAAAACTTAAATATGGGTCATTCTCACAAAAACAAGTTCTCAGTGTACTTATGCATTCTTTTGTTTTTGGTGGAAAGTGTCTTTTGAACGTATTTAAGCAAAATCATAAAAACAGGATTATTAGTTTTTTCAATTTAAATTTTATAAGACTAAAATATTGTTTTATGCATTCCTTCACTTGTCTCCACTGTTTAAATAAACAAAGGAATAAAATGTTTCTCAGGAAATGAGCAGTAAATTTATTTTTCATTTTAGAATATTGAAATATATAATTCTGAAAAATAGCTTTAAATTAAATTTCTGCTAAAAAAATATTGCCACAGTATTGTTTTAAAATTTGACCTCAGTGTGTTGCATCATTTCCTTGCAACACTATATTAACTCTCCTAAATCGCAGCATAAAATTTTTCTATAAAATCTTTAATGATTTACGATTAGCAACATGTTTAACATTGCAGCATGTTTTAATTTTTCTTTCACCGAAACTTTGCCTGTGTAATTCATTTAAATTTATGAATACATGAAATCAATTATATTTTATACTTTCATATTTACTTTTATAATGTTTTTTTTCCAAAGTAAAATATAACAATAGTTAAAAAATGAATTGTTTAAAATAATTTTATCAATGTTAACAAATTTGTCAATTTGTCAAATTTGTCTCTTAAAAGACTACCTCTTTAACAGTTACTTAGTTTCCGTCCGAGTTTTTAAGTCCTAGAGAAGACTTTTCATTTTTAGTGACGTCATGTTTTCATTTAATGTGATATATTTTTTCTGCTGCTGTTTTTTTCAATGAATAATTTTTTTTATTTATTCCTTATAAATTTTTTTGATAAGCTTTCTTCAATAATTCAATGAAAACAAATTTCAAAAAGCTCCACTATCTTTTTATTTGTGAATCATAAACTTAGTAAATTAGTATAGCATATTTAAATTAAAGTATAACTTATAACTGATACTTTTATTTTCGGTTATGTATAATTGTCAAAATTTTTTTATTTAAATGAAATTTATTCTTTATTTTAGAATAATTGTAGGTTATGTCCTTCATAAAATTTCTTTCCGATCTGAAATTTTCATTTTGATTAAAAAATCCATTAAGGATTAATAACTGAAGTGACAGTTTTGATGAAAGTATGATTAAATTTAACAGAGAAAGACATTAAGTCTAAGGCAATATCTAATTTATTTTTTACAAAAATTTCATGAATATTTCGCGGAATGTTTCTAACATGCATGTGTATTAATAAAATAATCTGAAATATGCATGTGTATTATAGAATGTAAATACTAATATTAAGCACACATTTCTTTCTACTAATTTATTGCAACTATATTTTATTCTTAACTTTTTCTTGTACTTTGACCATCAAATCCATCTAAACGATTCAATAAAGTTTTAACTTTAAGAAAAACGTAGATACACTGAAACTAGTTTAAAGGATATTTTCAGAATAAAAGGCATTTTTTTTTTAAATTAATAAAACTGACAAAGCATTTATGAAAAACATTTTTGCAATTATATCTACATTTTGCAATAAGTTTTGGCTTAGCAGACGGATGCTCATTGTTGAATTTCAATTCTGTCTATTTGTAGTTCATTTTTTTAAAAAAAATATTATTTTTATGTTGATTTATTTCAATAAGCTAAAAATAATTTAAATCAAAATATTTTTAATTTTTCTGTTTCAGAATTCTTTTTTTCAAACTTTCTTCTTTTGTGAATTATTAAATTCAAAGTTTCTGTTAATTTATTTTAATATTTTCTTTTAATAATGCAGTTATTTTCATAATCTTTGCAGTATTAGAATTGTCTTATAAAGTGCAACATTTGAATTCAAATATATTTTACCTCGTGTTCTGCAGATAAATTTCATGTTTCATAGCAGATTAAGAGGCTACTAGACTTATTTGTAAGATTAAAATAAATCTTTTGATATATGTCAAGTCCATAAAATATATTCATCGTTGCAAAAATAAGACGGAAAATTTTATAAAATTATTCCTCAGAGCATGTTCCCTATAATTGTTTTATCATTTTCGTGCAATCTTATTAAAAATTATTTTTCCTAAAACAATATTCACAAATAATAGAACACTGCACATTTCCTTTCATGAAATTTATCCCGTTTTTATAATCAGAATTGGCTGCTTGCTCTCTTCTCTTTCTTTACATTGTCTTAAAACGCTCATGACCACCCACGCCTTGATGGAAGCGCTTTATCAAAGAACTTTAGAGCGCTGTATCAGTAAAATGGTCCTTGAAAATATACGAAATAGTATGCATATAAGTAGACTGTCTACTATCTGGTCTTATGAATAGGAAAAGAAAAAAAATCGCCGAATAGGACGAATTTTAACTTCGTAACCTCCCTTTTATGCAGCCAAAACACGTGTTACAAGATTAATGATTAATGTAAATTATAAATTTATTAATAAACTACAAAAATGTTTGAAGACTAGTAAGAGTCAAAATGTATAAAATCCTCATTTTTTCTTCTTCCTCCCACGACGAGATTTACAAACGATTTGTTTCATTATATTTTTTTTTTCATGCAGTGGTAGGAAAAACTACATTATTTTTGTAGTTTTCTACAACTACTTTGTTTCAAATGGAGTTAACTATAACTACAATTACTTTTTTAAAAATGTAGCGACTCTAAACTACTTTGGAATTAAAGTAACTACATCACTACTTTAAGGAGACAAACGTACGATAAATGTTAGGGAATAATTAATAAATATTTATGCATACTTGCATGAGTCAGATAGCTATTCCAAAAAATTTTTGTTCGAATTTGTTCATTTTATCTTCAACTTTTTCGGTCTTTTTGTGAATATTTAATTTAAGAAATGCGAAATTATTAAATACTTATAATTTTTTAATTGTTTAATGCTCTTTCATTTCCTTTAAAAAATTAAGTACATCGAAAATACGTTCTCTTCCTTTTAAATAACATCAATGTTTCACGAGTGTACAGTCGGCGAAAAGAAAAAAAAAAAAAAAAGATATCACCCTGAATGACTTTCGATCCTAATGAATTCATAATGATTTTCACAAACTACGTGTTAATCTTAATGGTTCCTGGGGGAGCCGCGATGGCTCAGGGGATAGAGCGTTCGCCTTCCAATGAGGCGAACCGGGTTCGAATCCCAGTCGATACGAATTCCGCATCCGGCTTGCACTGACCACAGTGCTGACGTGAAATATCCTCAGTGGTAGACGGATCATGGGTTAGAGTCCCCTTGCCGTCAGGCTAACCGTGGGAGGTTCTCGTGGTCTTCCTCTCCATGTAACGCAAATGCGGGTTAGCTCCATCAAAAAGTCCTCCACGAAGGCAAATTTCTCCCAATACTCGATCCAGGAGTTCCCTTGTCTTCTGGATTGGGTTCAAAATTACAAGGCTACGGAGTTGAACATTAGTAGCCGTAAACCCATTAAGTTGGGTCGGCTGTTCAACGACGGTTATAAAATAAAATAAAATGGTTCCTGGGGGGGGACCTCAAATATGCTAATCAATTAGTACTAACTATTAATTAAGTTACTAAATCAGACACAAAATCGCACTTTTCTGAATACACATATTTGTTTTTTTTTTACGTAATTTCTCTGAATAAACATATATATATATATTTTACATATTTGGAATCCTAACCCTTGAAATAGATAAAATTTCGAAAAAAAATTGGTTCGTAAATTGGGCAGAAATAAAGATCTGGCGAAAGTGTAAAAAAATACCAAATTACTTTGCCATAGAAGGTGAAACAATAGAAAACAACTATAAACTGAATAAATGGCAAGACAGCAAAACATTGTGTCTTTCCGTTGCTAAGCAACCAAGAGGAGAATTTTTAGGGGCTCTTTTTTGGCAAAGAAAACAGATTTTCTTTTTAATCTTCTTTAAAAATAAAATTTGAATCAATTAATAAATTATTTATGATTTTCCAAGATATTAGAATCTGAACGTTGAACTTTTTATCTGACACTATTTCTTTTTTTAAAACTATTTTAACTTCATTTGTATGAAAATTTTGTACTAAAACAAAATTTACATAAGTTATTATAAATTTATGAAGAGTGCTGTAGGGCTAATTACCTTTTACACCTCAGTTCGAGTTTCTTAGGTAAGGGAAAGAAAAAAAGATCCAGCAAAACTTTGGAGGGCCTGAAAAAGATAGCTATTTTTATGCACAATCACAAGGCTTTATAAAATTCACGGTATTTCTTTTCGATAAAATTGAAAAACTTAGTAAATGTTAAGTGTCATTTTAAAAGCATTTTGATATATAGGGGAACCCCCGCCCGCTGTCAATTTCATATGTATAGAATATTTTTTTCAAGTCAATGGGCCATCGGACATTAATTGTTATATTAAAAAAGGATTATTTTCAAAGTTTCAAGTATTCATGCAGCTGGTAACATGGTAAACAATAGTTTAGAAAATATGTTGAATACAGTAGTCAAATTTTTTAAATTTCTATTTTTTTGAGTCAAACTATTCTTTGTTTTGGTTTATTCTTTTTGCATTATTTAATTAGATGATAAAACAATAGAAACATACAAAAATATTGATTATTACTCTATATTATACAGAAATATAAGCGTTACTCCTTAAGTGGGCGGGGCTACCCGACTCTCCCTATATATATATATATATATATATATATATATATATATATATATATATATATATATATATATATATATAACAAAACCTGGTCAACGTGTTCTTTCACTTAGCTCTTCAATTGCGATCAGTTACTTTTTTATCACCAAATATGGCTACTAAAGTTTCTTTGTTTTATTTCTTTATTTACAAATTTATTTTACTATTCTCTCCATCAATACCGACATCTGATACGATAGCCTCATTTTAAGTAGAGTTCTTTAGGTCCTTAAGAAATTAAAGATGTGGCAGCAAAACTAAGAAGATGTATTCAGAATGCATATCATCATTTCGTTCATCATCATCGAATACATATTACACACTCATTTCGTTAGTTTTTTAAAAAATATAATTTTAAAAAATGAAAAGATAGGAAAATTTAGGTTTATAATACCCCTAATTAAACAAGAGTAACAATTGTTACAGTTTTTACAATACTTTTTTAACTCTGACATTCTTTTCTTGAAATAACTTCTTCAGCTGACGATTTTGTCTTTTTTTATTATTACTGAAAGCCAGCTAACGCATTCTTTTAATTTTTGCATTTTATATTTGAAATTTCAAATTGGAGAGACATGCATGAAATGACCCCTAGTCCAAAGAATCAGAGTTATTATAGTTGCAAGGGCGATAATTTCGAAATATATTAACTACTCCGGTTTAATGAAACAGTTATCAATCAATCTTGTTCCTTATTACGAAATATTGGAAGAAATTTTTATTATTAATTTCTTCAAAACGTGTGCTAAAACTATTATTAAAGGTTATTTAAGTAGAAAAAAGCCTAATGTTAGAAAAAGAACAATTTTTGAGATGATGATTCTAAAAATAGCACGGTTTTGGAATCCTTTTACTGTTTCCTGTCTTAGTAGTTGTTTAACAATATAAGGCATATCGAGCATTTTCCACACATAGCAATATTTTTTTGAATTGAGCTAAAGTTATAAAATATTATTAGAAACATTTTTAAGCAAATTTTTTAAGCATTATCCTTTTTAAAAGGGCAATAAAGTTAGCAGGTAAGAATAACTGTGAACGTCAAAAAAAGAAAAAATTGTATGTCCATACTTTTTTGTTCATTTAAAAAGCAAAGAAAACTGTTGTATTTTTTTGTTTGCGCACACAGATGTATTTACTTTTAATTTCTCAAATAAATGAGAAACAATAATAAAAGACAATGAATAATTTATCCTCATTTTTCGAGAAAAATAGTATGCTTTGTAAATAGTATGCTTTGTTCTGTATCGAATAATTTTGATCACCAGAGTATCTTTTATTTCTTAACAAGATTTAGTTTTCAGCTAGCTGGAAATAATTCTAAGTTTTCTTTCATTAAAAACTTGATAATAATTTAAAAAAGAATTTTACTTTAAAGCAAAACATAAATTAAATTACCAAAACAATTGGTTGGTATATTAATGGAAAAATAATATACGTGGTAGCGTAAAGAATAAGATTTTGAGAAATGTTAAAATTTCATTAAATAGTTAGTAAAATAATTCTGCGAAATAGACAAGTAATTGACTTATTTATTTTAAGATTAAGACGATATATAAGGTGTTGAGAAATTTTAAGATGCTTAAAAATGTTGACTACGTATTCGTATTAATAATTATAAAATATATATTGAAGAAATTGATAATTTCAAATCTGTGCATACATTTATAGATTATTGAAATTGTATCAATTATTGAAAGAACAAACAAAAAATAAGATTAAAAAAAGCTGATGTATAATCACATTCTATCAGATAATGCTTTTACGAAACTCATCATTCTTGGAATAAAATGTTTTTATTCAATAAAATGTTTTATTCAAATGTATTAAGATGCGAAGAAGAATTTTTTAGATGACTAAAAAAGAAACATCATATTTTATAATTTAAAAAATAAAGGATGATAATCGTTTATTAGCGAAAAAAATATTAATGAAATTTTACTCTGAGCGGGCGTAAGTGAAGTTTCGCGTAAGTAAACCACATTTAAATATTAATCGCCCTATTTAAATGTTTCTTCATTGTCACCAAATAATTTTTTTAAAAATATTTAATTTTAATTTTTCTCGGGTTCTACCAAGTAAAATCTGTTTGGAATAGAAAAATACGTTTATTAATATGGTATAAAAAAAGTTATACCTCATAATTCAAAATGTTTTCATCCACAATAAAATTAAATAATAAATAATTATAAAAAAATATTTTTTGCATGAAATTATGTTTGGTTAAATGGGTTTTATAAGTGGATGCAAATTTTTTTCGAATCGCTTAATTAGTTTTAAAAATATGACTAAAATCACAAAAAGTGAAATTAACATTAAGGGATTCGAACTTTGCATCGCTCTCCTCACCAAACTATCAAGACCCTATTTCCCAGATTGTAGCTGCCCCCTATATTTTGAAAGATTAAAATCCAAGTATGTAAAAAAAATATATATATATTATTCAGACAAAGTACGCTTTTGTGCCTGATTTCGTGATTTAATTAATAGTTAGCACTAAATAATTTGCATATTTGAGGTCACCCCCAAGAACCATTAACGATGGACACTTAGTACGTGAAAATCCAATCATGAGAACGAAAATTATTCTGGGTGATATCTTTTTTTTTTTTTTTTTTTTTTGCCGACAGTACATTCGCCTGTGAAAATGTGACCAAAGTGATTAATTATCTATTTTTCGTAATTTATGGTTTAAATATCAGTTACAGGTAATTCTTGTTAACGCTCAGCTCCAGCCGGGTCATTTTCATTGCATCCATTGACGGACCCACGATCAAATTCGAAAAATTAGTTGTGTTAGCTATCGGTAATCGCAGCAAAATACTGTTTTTTTTCTTTTTCTTTTTTTGTATCGCACAACTTACTACACTACTTTTTAAAAAAGTAGCCCACTACACTACGAAAATAAGTAGTGACTAAGTAGTTTCACTACATGTAGTGATCCGACCATTGGTTGGGAGCTTATTACTTTATAAATGATTGACAATTTTCAATTAAAAATTTCTCTTACAAAATGACTTTTTGTTGTAGCTTATTTTCTCTGGTGAATATACTAAAGCCATGTCAAAAGATTGGCATTCAACTCACTTCTGTTGTTGGCAATGCGATGAAACATTGACTGGACAACGATACGTTTTGAGAGATGATCATCCATATTGTACAAAATGTTATGAGCAAGTTTTTTCTAATAGTTGTGATGAATGCGGCAAAGTTATTGGAATAGATTCAAAAGTAAGTAGAACATCCTTTCATTTTCGTTTTTGAACAGTGGCGTGCTGATGGAGTATCAGGCATCCAGCTGAAGAGGGTTCAAAATTACTAGAATACGGAGATTGAATCAAACATTAAAGCCAAGTCTTCTGTTTCACATTGGTGAAAAGATAAAATTTCTCACAGAGAATCGAAAAGTTTAAGAGACTCTCTGCTTGTTCTAACCCCCTTGGTTGCTTATATTACATGATTGTTTCTTCTTAAAAATCTATAAAAAAAGATAATTTTTTTAATGAAATATATAATTATTATAATTTTACGGAAGCGCATTTTATTAATATGTTAAACGTAATGAAATGGGGATACCTGGATTTAAAAAACAAACAACTGGAAAAAAAAAATTAAACTTAGGAATACGGAATGTGCGATACAAAAGAAGTAATTTTATTTGTTAACAATATATAACGATAACCTTATATTGTATAACAGTAAACTAAGGTCAAGCGCGAGAGAAAGAACTAAATTTTTAACGGAGCTCGTTGGGATTTGAAAGTATTTATTTATTTATTTTTTTTTTTTTTTTTGCATTTAAAAAAATCACAAACAATCTTGTGTTTATTAATTTTTCGTCTTTCTTGTTCGAAATTAAAGGGAAAATATCCGTTCGAATTTCATGTTTATTTGTATAATAGAATCTTGACTGTCATGCTTTAAAAATTTAGATGGCTGGGGAGAAATCAAGTGAAACAACAAAACAACGAAAAGAGAATTGACAGGGTTATTGATGACGCAGATCATGACGTCGATCGTCATCCCTTCTCTCAGCGTTCCAAACGTCGTCTTGAAACTTACAGTGATGTATGTTTCTCGTTAAATTTTTATAGCTAAATAGTTCATTAATCTATATTAAGGTGCTGGTTTGGATAGAAATTAATCCATTTGATGCAATAGCATCATTGATTCTTAGTTTAAAGATAATTTGAAAAAAAAATATAAAATAATAAAGGTTTAGTTATTAGTTTGAGTTTTGGAAGATTGCTTCGACTATTTACAAATTACGATTTCTGTATCATTCGATTTGATGATATTTAATTAAAAGATGAATGTTTTGGAGTAACGTTGGCATTGTTTTTAATACTTTTTTATTATAAATTAAAATAGGTATTTTATTTGTTTATTTCGGAGCTTATTTAACGTATAATTTTTTTTTTTACCATTTGAAATAAAAGAAATTTTAATGCAAAAATTATAATACGTAGCTTTAGAAATTTTTTAAGGTACCTTATAATTTACCAGGTCTTCTCAAGGTACTTGAAATAAGATTTATATTGACTCAAGTATTTTTTAATGTGTGAATGTGTTGAGTTTATTTTAAACAATCATAACTGTTTTTAAATATTAATTTATTTTTACTTTAAAAACTTTATTATTTCCAGAGTTAAAAATAAATAATTGCAATTACTTTTATTTTATTACTTTAGTTTATTGTATTATTTTTGTTTGTTTTGTTTATTTTGTAATTATAATTCTTATAAATTAAAAAATATCATATCAATCTTTTTTTTCATGCAGAAAAAAATTATGATAGTTAATGGTTCCCACTAAAAACGAAATTTTCGTTTAAAAAACATAACACATTTAGCTTATACATTAGCTGAATATATTAATCCTTTGAAATTCTAATTGTGAAACATCAAAAATTCTCGAAATAAAACTGTATGAGATTATTTTTATAAATGAAATATCCAATGACCCTATAAATGTAAAAAATTACCTATGTTTTGAAAGACGCCGTCACAAAATGTTGGTTATTTTGATAATCTTTTAGCTTTTTTCTTAGACAATTGTAGTTTTGTCGGTTTCACTGCGGTGTGTGTTAGACAAATATATAAAATTTTTTTAAATAGTTTTAAGACGTGACAGATAAAGTGCTAACGAAAGGAAATTAATAATGACTATTCATTAGTTAAAAAATGGTCTGTAAGAGCCGTGAGTAATTGGTTAAATTAAAATGTAATTGGTGGGAAACAACGCATTCCATAACTTATCACATTTTAAAAGGATCTAATTTTAATTGAATTCTCCCTTACTGTATCAAAATTCATCACATGAAATTCAATAATAGAAGGAGGACACATAACTTTCTAAAGGACAATTATTTGTTCTTTCATTTTTTGCAATTAATGATTTTTTTCATTTTGTACAATTTCCTATCATTTGCACTTGGTTTCAGCCTATTACAATAGTTTTAACCCTCAACGCACTGCTGTCAGACAAACAACAATTGTTTAGACTACGTTGACATAAAGTATATGAGAATTTTATATTTACTTAAATGAATTGATTTTTAATTAGAATGCTTCGAATGATACCATTAATGCCTCATACAGTCCCGGATTTAAAGATATTCATTTTATATACAATATTTATCTCATTTATTGTTGCTAAATTACACAAAACTTCAATAGAGAATAAGTATAATTGTAAAGTTAAATAATTATAGATTGTGTTTTTAAAATATTACATGCATAGGAAATATTTAATAAAATCTAATCGTTATTAATTATGAAATTTTTTTATAAATTTATGAACTACAAATTGTTCTGGACTTACCAACATTCTCATACATAAAAAATATGATGGTTTGTTATTTTTTCTGATGAGTGATAATAAATAATATTTTTATTTTCAACTTAGTATGCTTTGTACTACTAGATTAGTAAATCGCGTGTATTTTGTACTCCCTATAGTGAATCATTAGAATAAGCTCATTTTTTCCCACATTTATATTAACTTGCAACCTTTTATATTTTCATCTACTTTTTTTAAAGGTTTAAAAAAATTTATTTTATAATCTTTGCAAAAACTTTACCCTGTATAAAAAGATCGGATAATCACGCAGTCTTTAACTTTTTAAGAAATATTTAAAAAATAAATATGTTTAAAAAAAGTTAAACAGTTAAAAGTGATAGGATATAAAAAAAAAACATTTGTAATTATATATAAATTTTTACAATAAAATGTTGAGCAGTTTTTAAATAAATTATTTATAAAACATAGGTAATTATATTTTTTTACGAAATTCCTTTTTGATAAGTTACCTTTTTAAATACGTGAAATAGTCATATGGGGATGCAATTATATTTGGATACTAACTGTATTACTTTACAATAACATAAAGGGGATCGACTCACTTTTGAATACATATTCTTTATTTTTTAATGGTCAGCAAATTTTCGAGGCTGCAAATTGATTTCAAAATTAATATTTATTTAGTGAAAAGACTTATTTTTATTATTAATTAGCTATAAATAAGGTCAAAACATATGTTTAATACTCAAGTTAGTAACTTCAAGTTCATATGTGAAGACCACATTATGAAATCTAAAGCTATTCAGCACATTGAGCGCTTATTTTTATAATTTAGAATATGGTATAGTTAGTATTATGGTATAGCAATGCGAAGTTCACTACTAACAGATTGAGACAAATAAAGAATTGATGTGTAATGAATAAAATTTTAGTAAATTTTAAATAAATTTTCATTAATTACTTAAAACTATTTAATTTTTTAAATTATTATATTTTATACTGTCAGTCAACAGCGACTGACTCTTTCTAAACGGAAATTTCATTGTCAGCATCCCATGACTTACGGGACACTCAATGTGTTAAAGTGTTCCTTACTTTTTTTTTTGTTTTTTCTTTTGGTCTAAGACTTGTGAATAAAAAATACGCAAATAAGAAATACTAATTGAATAAAAATATACTAGCATTTTACGACAGATGTTCAGTATCCGAATCAATACTTCCAGATTTTAAATTGCTCTCACTATTTTGCCAAATAAATCTTTAAATAATTCTAATGTAGCCAAAAATTGTATTGTTTGTATATAGAACCTTAGTCCTATCGACTTGGTTTTAATATTATTAATTTCCACGTAAAAAAATACATCGAAAACATCATTTGCCTAGATACAATGTTTAAATTCTGTTCACCTCTCTCCATTGTTAAATTCAAGATCGAGGCGGCTAAAGCTCAACTTGGGGTTAAACTTTGATATTCATATTGGGTCACAACTTTAAGAACAATTTCCATCTTTTCTCTAAATATTTTCGTGTTCAACTACTTAGGAATTGGCTTATAATAATAAGACCTTGGAGTTTGCTTCCTTCCTCCATCGGAGGAAAAAAGCTAGCCGCCATAAACATAATGGAAACCAGCCCCCATAGTTTGGTGCGATCCCTGTGTATAGCGGAAAAAATAACATTTAGTGCACAGCAGAGATTCTTGAAGAAGGTTTGCCTCTCCCAATACCTCCTAGATGGGAAGAAAGCCGAAGGACGCAAAACGATGACTCATGAAGTTAGGCCCAGATTTGCTGATCACTTCAGTCGATGATTGTGTTTTTTATTTTTATTTCGTTACTCTTTTACTAATTTTTTAATTGTTACAATCTTTATATTTATTTGTTTTCAGAAATGATTAACAATAAAACAATTTTAACAAAAGTAACTGCTGTGTGAGTGAAAAAAAATTTATTTAAACTTTAAATATTTTTTATTAAAGACTAAAAAACTATTTCATTAACGATCAATTATTTTATATATTGGAAAATTTTATTTAGCTTTTTTTTATAAAATGTATGGAAATATATTTTTCAAACATATTTTTAAAGGGTTTCTACACATTTTTTATGAAATTTTATAATTTTAAACTAGTTATAATACTTAGAAAAGGGTTTAATTTTTATAATATTATACTTACATTTTTAATAGATTAGTTTGGATTTTAATGATTAAGTTTTTCAGGTTATTAAAAGTATAGCATGCAAAATAAAATAGAAATTGTATCTAAACAATGATATAAAATGAGCTTAGGAAAATTTAGAAAATCAAATGCATTTTTCAAACAAGGTTTAGAAAGAAAAAAACATAACATCAAAAGCATGATTATAACTTGGATTTTTTTTCATGTGGAAGTGTGATTGTTAGAAGTGATAAACTAAAATAAAGGAAGCAACCTTAGATAACAAATATTTTATTAAATAGCAAATTCAAAAAATGATTAAAATGTACATCAACTTTACACATGCGTTTTTAAATTTCTTTCAACATGTATATATATATATATATGAAAAATTAATAGATGTTTAGGAAAATTTCATAATTAAATAAAAAAAATTTGCTTAAAGCAGTTAGAATATATTACGTTCAAACAAAAATGTTTAAAGTTAGAGCAAAAATTTTATAAATACAAAAATTATTAATATTTTCATTAAATAAAACTCAATCAAAAAGTAATTAATAACCCTTTTTTAATTATTTACACTACTTTCTTAATTATAATTAGCTTACTTATTTCAATTTAAGAGCAGTCTACAATTACAGCCAATTAGAGTGTATTAGTAAGATAATAATAAAATTAAAAAAATGACTAAACACTTTTCATATTTCAATTACCTTCTTTTGTCCCTTGATTCACAGTATTTTCACTGTTTATTTTTAATTTTGGCTTATGAATAAAATTTTATTTCTTAAATAATAAAATTTAAAGCAAAATATGAATGTTTTTCCTTTAAAAGTATTTTTGGCACCAAAATTTTTGCCATATTTTATTTAAAATAACAAATTGCTGCTCTTAACTATTATATATATACATAAATCATATTTACATCTATCTATCTATGTATGTTTTTATGTATTTTAATATATATATTATTTTATCATTATAAAATCTACAAAAAAATTATTACAATATTTTGCCATATGATTGATAAGAACAACTTAATTAATTATTATAACAAATAAATTAATCCACAATTTAAAATAATTTACTCTAAATAAAAATATAATAAAGAATCATAACTAAATTCTAAAATGAGGATCACAGCTAATTTTAATATGAAATTGCGCAAGAGATTTTTAAAAATAAAAACAAGTATTACTCCCTTTGAACTTCAAAATTATGGCGGCAAGCTATTTCTTATGTAGTTCTTTATTTTTGGGAAATGCAAAAACTAATACTTTCCCACCATCAACTTTGTCATTTCCTCAGCAGTTTGATACACAGCACTTATTGTACCATTATTCATAACACTAAGAATTAATTTAAGCTGAAATTCATAACATTTGGTGAATAAATGTATATTTTACGAAGCACGTTGATATCAGAACACCAACGGTTGTTTACAAATTCTAATCAAAAATGTTCGCCAAATGGATGAATGCTAATACACAGGTTACAATACTTCAGAATATCGCCAATAGCTCGTTTGATCAGATTCGGAGTTTTTCGTAAAAATAGCTACCCTGGCTGGTTTTCCTCTGGGCCTAACTCCACTACGTCATCACGGTTTATAGTAACCCGTTGTGAGGCTTGATTCTTCTTTAGAAGGTAATGCCTCTCCTCCACAGTGCTAACGTAAAATATCCTCAGAGGTAGAGGGATCATGGGTTAGAGTCCCATTGCCGTCAAACTAACGTGGGAGATTTTTGTAGTTTTCCTCTCCATGTAACGCAAATGCTGGCTAGTTTCATCAAAAAGTCTTCCTCAAAAGGCAAATTTCTCCCTATACTTGATCCAGAAATACCCTTGTCTTCTGGATTGAGTTTAAAATTACAAGGCCACAGAGTTGAAGAGTAGTCCTAAACCCTAAATTGGGTCGGCTGTTCAATGATGGTTATAAAAATCACTACTGGGGTTGGGGAAGGATTAGGGAGAAGAAAAGTTTTCTCTTTAAATATTCTTGATTTGTTCTGCATTTTTACACTATTGATAAACAGTACTGTATTATTAATTAAAATATTTCTTTGAGATTACATTTATATCATCCATGTTTATTAATTATTCTAACAGATTTTGACATAGAACGAAAAACATGGCGGTTTGAGGGAGGTAGCGTACTTGACCATACATGTAGAGTTGTCCAACAACCGGTTCACAGGTGACGCATCTCCTGACTGTCACGTTGCTTCTTATGTGTATGCGATGTATCTGTATGCATATGATACTCTGCTAAATTTGAGTATGTTTCTCACCCTGTAAGTTGTTTTTTTTTTGGTATAGCATAGCACACTGAGCAGTTCCCCGCTTTAATTATGTAATTAAAGTGTTCTTCTCTAGCTCCCATCTTAATTTTACAGAGGTGGTAAATAAAGAAAACACTATTATCTGGATGAGTGAAATATTGTTTTTGAGACCAAAATTAAGTCGATAAGGCTAATAGTTTAGTTGATGTTTTTGAATATAATAATATTTCTTCTACTTTTTAGGATCTCTCTTATAAAGAAAAACACTGGCATGAATCATGTTTTTTGTGTAATAAATGTAAAGTGTCATTAGTCGATAAACCTTTTGGGTCAAAAGCTGAAAAAGTGTATTGTGCAAACTGTTATGACGCTGCTTTTGCATCTAGATGTGATGGTTGCAACCAAGTTTTCAGAGCAGGTATTTTTTCATTTTAAGTGATTCCTGTATTATTTAATTCGTGTATATACAGCCCTTATTTTCTTAATCTACTTAAAATTATGAAAATCTCAGAAAGCTGTAATTTCAAGGCATTCCCCGCCATTAAAGATTCTTTGTCAAAAAAATATGCACGTTAGTATTTAAGAGGGAAAGAAATTCTTTTGAATTCATCATTAGTGTGGAATATAAAATAAAAACCAGTTTGGTAACCTGATGAAATCACTTTTCAATACTCACTGATAATTTCCTTGCAAATCTTTTTTTTCTTCCTTCGGTAATAAAAAGGTTTCACTTCCATTCCCTATTTGTTACAAACGTTTTAAATAATTAATTTGTGACCTCTAGTCAAGAGTCTTAAAATATTTATTACGGCCCTTTTGGGACAGTCAGTATAATAAAGCCCGTGTTGCGTGTCGTGTGTTAAGGGTCGCAAATTAATAATCTGTTATCCTTAATTTGTATATGTTTAATCAAGATTCTTAAAACATTTATTAAGGTCATAATGGAACAGTCCCTGTAATTTAGCTTTTTGCATGTGATGCGTCTTGTGTGCAAAATTATCGCAAAATTATTAATCTGCTATCTCGAAAATTAAAATATTTATTAAGGTCACTGGGATATAATATATATGTATAATATGGGTATAATTTAGCTGGACAAATGATTTTTATTTCTTAATGCCAAATATTAATCTATTACAGCACTTTCATTATTTTGTTTAAAATAACCTCAAGTTTTCCTTCTTCCTTTTCTTTCATATTTTTGTGTGAATGTTTTTTCACGTCACAATCATAAATTGTAAATTATTTTAAGAGTCTTACAACACAGATTTATCTACTCACATTTTCTTACAAAAACTCTTCTCTACTTACGTACAAAATATTTATTTTTGCTAAAATATTTCTGCATGTATCACATGCAGGGCAATTGGAGGAATCATATGCTTCAAGTAAAAATAATCACACAACTGAAATTTTCTATCGTACAATTTCTTAAAATGCATAAAAACTGATTCGATAAAATTTTCAATTTATCAGATGAAATCAGGTAATAAATTTTTCAAAGCGAAATCATTTACTTATTTATTTTAGTAAGGCTTGCCAATTGAGCTTCTGTGTATATCTACTAAATATGCACCTACCCTGTTAAAACTTCCGAGTCACGTTGCACCAAAAATTGGTATTTATTTGCTCGCTACATAAAATGGAGTTCAATTTTACCATATTTTGGTATTTTCACTGGCTCCAAATATCAGTAGGTTGCACCAAAAGTGGAAGGTTGCATCAAAAGTAGGTGTTTTTAAGAAACAAAACACCTATTTTCTTTCTTTCTTTCCTTTTTTTCCCTTTTATAAAAGAAGAGAAAGGTTGCACCATTATGAGGTATTTTCAAAGCTCCCAAATGCTGGCCAAGGTTGCTATTTACCCTAACAAAACTATTTACCATAATTTGGTTATTTTATGACATACTTCTTACCATTTTATACTGCCAACCAAATTTGAAAAGGCCACATAAAATAAATGAGCTTTAATTAATACATATAAGAGATTTACCTATCTAAATAAGTTGATACTTGAAACTACGGGCATTAGTCGTCCCGATACACCGAGACTGAATTGATAAAATAAAACATGGCGTTGTAAACAAATATCGTTCAGTTTACAGTCACTGTCAAAGTTTTGTGTCTTTTACTAAATTTTGGTGCAGTCAGTTGCACCATGGAAGTATTTCTCGATCATACTTCACACTTTTTAGTGTAACTAAAATGAAATGATCTTTCATTTAACTAGACTTTGGGATAAGGAGAAACTTAGCACCAAATACTGGTTAAAGATTTACCGAGTTTTTTTACAGTGTACATTATTTTCATATTACATTTCATTTTCATATTATCATGAATTAGGCTTTAAGTAAAATTTTTTTGTTTAATAATCTTATTTAATTATTTAATAAATTTCTTATATCTTATTTTTCTTGTTTTTTATAACCTCATGTCTGTTATTCGAAAGAAACTCATTATATCTTTATTCTGTTTTTGAAACTTATATTTTGATTATTGATTTTGATTTTGAATATTGATATTAAATTTAGACAGCAATCCTGGCTTCCGAAATATTTTTTTGATTCTCAAATGCAATGTCAATAAAGCATAAAAGTTACCTTGTTTATGTAAAAAATTACAAATGGTTGATGTCACGTTCTATAGATGTCCCGTACGTAACACATGCAGATTAATTAATATTTCTGAATGTCTGAGTATCCCACAAAGGACGTGAAATGATTCTCCTTCATCCCAAATTTGTTTTGGACATTAAGATAAAAATATGGCTCGCTATAATAAAGCCAAGAAAATGGTAAGAAATTTTTTTCTTGAGTTATGTCTTCCATCCTTGCGAGAAATAATAGTACATCCACAACCGAGGGAGTCAAAATAACAATGATGATGACTGACGACTATTTTTGAAGCTCTTTTCAGCAATTCGCTTGTAACTAGTTTAGATTTAGGATGAGTGGATATTACAGTATATCTGCTAAGGAATAGGATTGAAGTTGGTAATCGTTTGAAGGACCAATAAGTGATGAGAAGGACAGAAACATTTTTAACAATGAATAATATCCATAAAGGATGCAATAAAATAAACAGCATTTTAATTAATTATCGGCAAATTTGAGTCAAATTGTGAATGCAGAGATAATTCATTCATATGAATATATATATGAAGTGTTAACGTTCTGTACTTTTTACTTTTAGAATATAAAAACTAGCAACCTTTCATAACATTACTCAGCAATGTTCAAAACAATCCAGTAAAGTTCATAATTAAACAGCAATATTAATTAAGTTCATATTAACTCAGCAAAGTTCATATTAATACAGCATAGTTCATAATAAAACAGTCCAACAGTCCATTTAGTCGCACCACAATTAAACATGAATACAACAATTTGATAACAAAATAGTTGGATAAAACAAGAGATTTCAAATCATTACGGATCGTTAATCAGCATTTTCAAAACTCACTTGTCCGAACATCTTGTCCTCCTCGTGAGTCAACACTTCTTTCTGAACGAGTAAAAAAACTTACGAACGCTGTAAAAGAGCTAGCTCACATTTCCTCCACATAATGGAAAAATATGGGCATTTGAAAGGTATTCTCCTAATTTCTTTGGAAGAAGGTCATCCTAAATCAGTCGTTGAAAATTTTTTAATTCGAATCAAAGATTTGTATGGCCATCTGGTGGTAATTTCAGAAAATCGGAAAATATCAATGAAGATGGCTTTGTTTACATAAGTTTAGGGAAACAGTAAAGGCTTCGAGAGGTCACGAAAAAAGGCCGGCACTTGACAGCTATTTTCTCTGGTGCGTTATGAGTTTGATCATTTAATCATTTTTCATAGAGTTTATTTGTATTCACAAACACAGAATTTATAAATTCAAGTATTTATTAGCACACAAGTACAAAGTGTATGGCTAATTCCCTAGAGTTAATAAAATTATGAAAATCTCAAAAAATTATGAAATCTACTTTCCCATCAAAGGCAAAAAAAAATTCTTAATCAAATCAATTTTAGGTAATAAGCTATATGATTTTCTTTTTATTAATGAATGTCACTCCCAAAAATATTTTAACTTATAATTACTAGAAAAAAATAGCCATATGAAGAGTTAGGTTACACGAGAAATACTTAATGTTCTATTAGTGTATGAACAATTTAAAAAAAAAATAACCCAAAATGTTTTTTAAATAGGAACGAAGAAGATGGAATATAAAGGGCGCCAATGGCATGAAAAGTGCTTCACCTGTTCTGTATGCAAAAATTCCATTGGCACTCAAAGTTTTATTCCTCGAGAAAATGATATATACTGTACAACATGCTATGAGCAAAAATATGCTACAAGATGTATTAAATGCAATCAGGTAGGCACGATTTAATTAAATTCAATGAAAAAAAATTGTATTGTGAAAAAAAACTAAAAAAATGCGAATTGTGTTGAAATGAAAGTCTAATCTTCGACTAATGATGTGATTAGGATACAATTGTTTGATTGAAAAGATTTAATTTTGTATTCCATTTTATCTTTCTCTTGTACGCTATCTTCTTGTTTTAATTTGCACTTCATCAGTAAGCTTTTTATTTTGAACCATGCTCAAAAATCACGTTTAAGAAAATGGGCCGAGCTCAAAATTTGTGTTTAATCAAATAAAAACAGATAAAAAAGCGTGTTTAATAAAATATAACTGCTGAAAATGCGTGTTTAAGACAATTGACACAGCACAAATGCGTGTTTGAGACAATGAACCCAGCTCAAAATGTGTGTTTAAAAACAGACATGGTTAAAATTGCACGTTTAAAAATGGATATAGCATTCGTTTCCTTTTTTCATACTCCTCTTATGATTTTTTTAAAGAATTAAACTAATGGATCCAATTAAATTTATAATATGTCGTCCATTTGCTTAAATCACGTGAAACATTCTTTTCACGTCTTTTTTTTTTTTTTAAAAAAAATATTTTTAAATTCAGCAGCTGTTTTTACTTTGTTGTCACGGGTCCTATATAATAGTTATATTAAAATTTACGTCCTACAAATTTAGTTTTTTAAAAAAATCTGCTTCATCGTTTAGTAATCTGAATAGGAATATATTGCCTGAAAAGTGACACCTAGCGCTCCCGACCCCTAAATCCAGGATGTTGCCCCGTTATGATTATGCAAGGTGTTTAAAAAAAGGATGTAAGCAGAAAAAATCTCGTTTATATTTGCGTTGAATATTGAAAAGGTGCAATTTGTTTGCTATGCCCATTATCTTAAACACGCATTTCGATCTGCCCTCATTTTCTTAAACACGCATTTCCATTGGCAGTACACGAATAGTTGATAGTGAGTGAATGTGGCAACTCATATGCTGAAACTTGTAGATTTAAATATTTTTATTAAATACAGTACTATCTCGATACAGAAAACAACTTGAAAAATAATAATTCATAATACAGCATAAACATATAGGAGTAACGCCGTACATAACCTGGACAGAACGACATAGTGAATTCGTTAAATGACATAGCGGAGTGGCAACTACTTTCTACAATATATGCCTTTTATGCAAATTAAACTTACACCACATGGTTAAGCCACTTACGTTATCTGTAAAATAATATTACTTGTTGCCAACTTATGACCAAAACTTAATTTAAAAGGACTAATTTTCACCGTAATATATTTCAACTTAGGACTGTTTGAGGACGGGCAAAAAAATTTGCGCGATAGTTGCATGACTTAATACATAGTGTTACTTTATGTATATTTTTAGAACCTTTTAAAAATGAAGTAAAAAAATGTAGTGGAGAGTGTTTTAAGTTAAGACATTGAAAGTTTCTAAGAATAAAATGGCTTCCACGAATGACATCACTGCAAAAGTGAACACCCGAAGCATTAATGTCTAGAACAAAAACTTAAAGCAACTATTTCGTAATTTTTTTTTTTACTTTTTAATACGAATTCACTATATTCTACTCAATTTTAATTAATTAATTTTAGGCAAGCTACAATTTTGATTGGTTATAAATCATGTTGTTATTGAATCGCCCTGAATAACTTTTGATCTAATGATCGAATTTTCCCATATTTCGATGGGTATGCTAATTACTTATCTCAGACGATATTATAAGTTACGAAATCAGACAAAAAAAAAAAAAAAAAAAAAAAAAAAAAACATACTTTTTTGGAATAAACATTCTTTTTTTCGACTGATTTGGATTTCCAAATTTTAAAATATTGGGGGTAGTTGTAATCTGGGAAATATGGTCCTAATAGTTTGTTTGGGAGAGCGGTCCAAAGTTTGAACTCTCTAATGTTAATTTTACTTTTCGCGTATTTCGTAATATCTTGAGAACTTTTTAAGCGAATTTAAATTTTCTTTTTGCACACAATTATAAATTCATTGATCTAAAAATAATTCCACTCAAAAAATAATTTTTAATTATTATTTATAATTCTTTAATGTTTTATTTAAAAAAAATCTAATAAATTTTGTATTCTGAGGTACACAATTTTTTTCATGATTTTAAGCAATGCAATTTTAAATGGCAAAATACATAATTAGAGCGAAATTAGTTGAATAGTTCCTGAGAAATTAAATTTTAAATACGCGAATTTCTTAAGGTCATTAGATAAACGAACATCAAAAATAAAGAAAAGCGCAAAAAAAGTAACAATATAGGGGGTGGGGTTCAAATCTTCGACCGCCCTTTTAATCAAATTATTGTGACCATATTATTCAGATTGCGACTGCATATCCTATGTTATGAGGGTAAATAATCGAAATCCGTCGAAAAAAAGGTGTATTTTATTAAGATAAAATATTTTTTGTGTCTGATTTTGTAACTTAAAATATTGTTTGCACAAATTAATTAGCATATTTAAAATTCTCCACCCCCGCTCACGTGAACCATTAATTTTGAGTCCTAGTATGTGGAAATCCGACCACTAGTTTAAAAGTTATTCAGGGTTCTTTCTTTTCTTGCACATGATATATAAGGTTCTATGTATGCATAAATTCTATATCTTTTGCTACAAGAACTAGTGTTCGAATCTGTTGCAATCTTTCAAATACAAGAGATGTAATATTATACAAGTATATTTCAGTTTCATATATTTTTACAATATTTTCATTATATATTTTAATTTGCCTGATATGAATTTTGAGGCAGTTAACTAGATGTTTCTATTTTCTTCAATCAGAATTTTTTTCTAAAGCAGTATCTTTTCTGTTCCATAAATAAATGAAGTATAAATAGTTTTTAATAAAGTTTTTAATGTGTTAAAAATTATAAAATGATTCTTCTTCCACTACTCTTAAAAAAATAATCAAATTGGGACTCCTGGCGAATTTGGTATTAATATCTCATATTGCTTCAAAAAATATGAAGAGGGGAATAAAAGTTGACATGCTTCGAGCGCTCAAAAATAGGTTCTCAAAACACGACTGACGTGAATAAGGAAAAGTGATTTGTTATCCAAAGTTTCCAAATAAAAATAAAACTAGAATTTTAGTGAAAAACAAAACTAGAATTCGATAGTGCCAAAATTCTTTAAACTCTTGGTACATCAAATCTTGTTTCACTCCCTGATTTGCCTCTCTTAGCCACTGCAGTTTTTATAGTTTTGTTTTTTTCCACCTTTATTTATTTTAAATTTTCTGTTTCATCCCACAATAGACTGTTCATAAGACATGATTACCAATTGATCACTGAAGTCAAGCATCACAGGTAGTGATCAGTGAGTGGGTGGGTGACCACTTTGATCAGTTTACAAAGCAACCGAGTTTGCGCGGTATCGGTCCTTATTAAACTGTTCTACCTTAAAGTGCTCGACTTCGAGCGCAAGTCTTCGGTTCACCAAACCGATGGAGCTCCTCTCTGCAGAGGATCAAAATTATAATGGTATGTATTAGGATTATATTCATCGGAGATGTTTCCTAGACCGTCGCCAATAGCTCATAGTGCAACTCTAGAGTGACGTAAATAGAGTACTAATACTGCTGATTTTCTGTTTCACGCTTGGCTACCACATTATTTTTAGTTTTGTTTTCTGTTACATTACTTTACGTTTTCTGTTTTAAATCACTTTTGTTTTCTTCATCCATTTCTGGTGAGACAACTATTTTAAAGTGGTCGAAAAATTTTTACTTTTATTACTATTTTCTAAAATTCTTTTCTTTGGCATCTAAATCCGTAATTTCTCAATTAAGAGCTTCAAAAATAAAATGTTTGTTGATATAAGGTCAGTTGACATAGAACTGCCCCATAGTACAACAAGGTGTCGTTCCTTCGAACAATTTACTGTTTCTCAGTTAAGTGGTAGGGAATTGGCGTTACATCAGAAAGGTTCTGGGTTCGAATCCCAGACAAGGCATGGGTGTTCTTTCATTCTCTGTCCTTACTGTGGGAGCAACATTGGCCTACCTAATATATGGTCCCCTTGAAAGAGTGACAAACAAACTCTGCTCTAATACGCCTGAATTGACGAATGTCAACTCAGATGGGCATTGAGAAAAAAAAGTTAAGTGCTTGACAAATTTTTATTTTAAATTTGTTTTTGCTGCAAAAATATAATACAGGAGGAGAAACCATTTGTATTTTTAGCGATTGTACTTCTGGCTGTAATTGTTGAAACTAAAAATAACGATGCGAAAAGTGAAACACGTTATGGGTCGGAAATTAAAATGGTACTATCAATTTAAATACTATTCTGGCTGTAATTGTTAAAACTAAAAATAACGATGTGAGAAGTAAAACACGTTATGGGTCGGAAATTAAAATGATACTATCAAATACTATCAAATTCTCAGGAAACATTTTTGAAAAAAGTTAAGCTGAAAGCATAAAAACCAGTTTGATCGTTGTAAGAAACGCAAATGAGGGTGAAGTTGACTGTTTGAAGCAACTCAATTTTTCACCAAGAAAATCAAACTGATTTTGATGTTTTTCATCCTGCTTTCCTCACTAGTAATATAACTGATTTCTTCTTCGTTCAAATAAAGAGAATTAAACTATTTATTTCAGACTATAACTGCAGGAGGAGTGACATATAGAAATGAACCATGGCATAGAGATTGTTTCTCTTGTACCAATTGTGGAACATCTCTTGCGGGTCAACGGTTTACATCTCGAGATGAAAGACCTTATTGTGCTCAGTGTTTTGGAGAACTTTTTGCAAAGAAATGCACTTTATGCGTTAAACCTATCACTGGTAAGTGTGTCCTTTCTATTTAAATCCAGGCAATCTTGTTATTCTTTTATTTCAAACCTTCAAAATAATAACTTAGGTTAATTTTTTGCTTAAAGCGAATAACTTTTGATCCAGTGATTGAATTTTCATGTATTAAAAAGGTCAAATATTCTAATTATCTTTTATTCGACGAATTTGAAGGCGAATAAAATAGGCCAGGAAAGCTATTTTCCCTTTTTTCAACAGAGCGATCTTTAAGTGAAATATTTTTGCTCACATTCGAACATTATTGCATTTAAAAATAAATTTTAATAATTTTTTATTATTTTATTTAATGATAGTCGAAAACAATTTGAATTGTAAGGTAAATTTTTATTATATTTCAAACGATGTCACTTTAAATTATAAAAAATACAAAGTTTGAATTAAATCCATCAAATTATAAATTTTCTATGTACATTTTTCGTAGAAATATCTCAGTGCTCATATAGATTGTTTAGGCAATTTTTGTAATATTTAAATTTTTTTTCTTCTTTTACTATGATTTTTCATAATTTTTTAATTAGAAATCATACATAGATTAAATTTATATATATATATATATATATATATATATATATATATATATATATATATATATATATATATATATATATATATATATATATATATATATATATATATATATATATATATATATATATATATATATATATATATATATTTTGTTTTGTAGGAATCGGTGGAACACGATTTATCTCCTTTGAAGACCGTAATTGGCATAACGATTGTTTCAAGTGTGCTGAATGCCAAACTTCTCTTGTAGGAAAAGGATTCATAACAGATGGACCTGATATTCTGTGCCCAGATTGTGCCAAACAACGACTTTTGTGAATGTTCGCCATAATTTTGCTTACTTAGTTTAAATGAACTTTTTTTTTATCCTTTTTTTCTACTTAAGTATTTGCCTAAGCGCACAGTTCAAGATAACATACTAAAAAAGATAACTGCTTCTTAATGAAAACATTAAATGGTAGATAAAAAATTGCTATTTATGAAAGCCATATTTTCAAGAACCTGAAAAGTAGTTCAAAATATTTCAGGCACCATGTTCTAAACAAAATTTTGGAAACTTCCAGATTGGAAAACTAAGGGGAAGGGAATATCATTGAATGAACTGTGAATAAATCTGAATCATTGAATAGATTTGTGAATTTTTTTTAAATGTTTTTG
Organism: Parasteatoda lunata; assembly: GCA_949128135.1. Lineage (NCBI taxonomy): Eukaryota > Metazoa > Arthropoda > Arachnida > Araneae > Theridiidae > Parasteatoda > Parasteatoda lunata. Next base: position 88,354,784 of record OX421980.1, read on the forward strand.
TTTGTAGACAAAATTTTAGATTTCTTTCGAAGCCATGTTTTGAGCTACAGTAACCAAATCACAATTTTTTAAAGACGTTTTTAAAAACTTAAAATGTTTAATAAAAAAATTTGTGGTTTCTTAAAATACAGTTTGGCGATACTGCTTAAATAATGAAAAGCCATTGGTTTAAATAACCGTTATGAAAAATTAAAGCACTAAAAAATATTCCCTTTCTGATTAAAGTTAAGCAATTAACATAAAATTCAGAGAATTGGTAGTAAATTTATTTGCCCAGCTCCCGTCTTTGAGGAAAAAAAAAAGCCAAGAACACGTAATTGTAACGACACTCAGTAAATGCACCTAAGTTGACCTTAACCTTTCTAACTAAATTGTTGTTGTTGCTTTCCAGCTTATTGTAAGACTGAAGGGGTGAGATTGTTCCAATAATTCTGTTACACCCACACTTCACACCCGTTTATAGGGCGAACCCATTCATTCATCTACAGATCGAAATTTTGACCTGAGAACGATCAATCTCCAATTCAGTACTCCCAGAAGTATAATTTGCTATGGCAACATGAAGGAGTTTGTGACCCGGCAGATTTAACGTGCATCATTCACCATTTACTACTGCCAACCAGGCAGTCCTTCTCCATGGTGAGTACAGCTGGTCCACAAAACATCTCTCTGGCTCTCTCATATTCCTTTACACATGACATTATTACAATATTTCTCCTCTAATCGCCTTCATTGCCTGAGTCTCAATCCTCAAGGCCCGAGCTTAACTTTTACGAATGTAACATCAATTTACAGTTAGGCATCAATTTATTTTTGCGTTCAGTGTCTGGAACACTTTTTGCCGTTCACTGACCGTAATCTAGGAATGAAATTTTTATAGCCCTCAAAAAGAATTTCTTATACAGACAGTATACATGAGAAACAGTATGTTAGCAGACTAAAATAGAATTCGATGTTATTATTTTTTTAGACTGCAGTTCAATATTGTGTAATTATGAAATGTTGTTACAGGATTTTAGTTTTCCACTCTGATGTTTGAAAAATGAGTACATAGTGTTAATGTGTTGAATTTAAAACTAAATGTATTTTACATTTGAAAATTTAGTTTATCTTTAATATGAAGTACTTAAAAAATAAAGAAATAAAATAGATTGTTTGTTGAAAGATTTTTCTTGATCTACTAGTAAATCATTCTTATTTTATAATTTAACATTGCTATAAAGTATACAAATCAATTTTATGAAAATAATGTTTTTTGCTGATTTTTTTATACTTCCTTAAATAATTAGAATATTACCTTCTTAATTTTTAACAATTTGAATAAATTTGTATTTTCATTATAAATTATTGACATTAATTAATGAATGGATTTGCTTTAAGATAAACTACAATTCAACATAGCCATTACATCTAACATTCGTAAAAGTTACAAAAACGATAAGTGCAGTGGTCAACAATTTTTGAAACTTTTATTGTCATCAGAGAATGAATTCTAGTTATACTTGGATCAATTTAACTGGACGAAAAGTGGTTGAAATTTTACTGATTTATATTTAGCAATATACCAGGACAGCAGGATACAATTGAATCTCGTATTGTGATGAATATGTAAATTAAATAACTGAACAAAAAATGTTTATGACTGACGATATATTTTATTTAGATAATATTATGGTAATAAATGTTTTTTTTAGCGTCAATTAAATTTGTATTGTCAGTCCAATCTACCACTTTATGTATTCAAATTTTCAATTAACAATAAGCACTTTAAAAAAACGTCTGCGCAACGAGTCTTTATGTTAGCGCATATAAGCTTCTGAAATATCCGAATATATATGAATTTAAAAAAAAAAAAAAAAAAAAAAAAAAAAAAAAAAAAAACTTATTAAATGTTTCTATAAATATATAGGTATTTAAATGATGCTTATATTTTGCTATGAAATCAGTATAAAATGAATCTCAAGTTGTAAAATATTATTAAAAATTCGCTGTGTCCATTTCTATGTTAGCGCTTATATATGAAATTGAAAATAGAAGCATGACCACCTAACATATAGATATTATTTATCTCTTGTGGTAATACTAGATTTCTTGTGGTAAGTATTTATTTACTTTTAATTTATTTATCTTGTTGCTATCACTGAGAAAATTTCTCCTCAATGATCGTACAAGTTGGAAAGTATGCATATGGATAGTTTTTTTTAAAAAAATATGAAATTGATATTTTAAAAATCGCAAATCTGTAACTTTGATGCTAGCCTCTAAATATGCTCTGGAGTTAGCTTGTTTTTGAACTACATAAGTTTTTTTTTGAAAGATGTTAATAAATATTTCTAGACATACTTGGGTTTTTTTGTAAGATATATCTTTAAATGATAAAGCTTTATGATGAATTTCACATGGAAAAAAAAATTATAAAATAACTTAAAATTTTTAGCGCTATTGTAACGATGTCTTTCATTGTATCGTAAATTAATTTATATTTTAATTTAACTTATTTAATATTTATTTTAATTCTACTGTTTATTTAATTGCTTTAAAGTAGAGATTTTCGTTAAACTTATTTCTTGTCCCATCTTGGTTTTGGAACATCAGTTTGGGGGACGAACTGTGAGAAAATACTAATTAAGAGGTGGAAGACCAACGGGTGTTCAGTATGGGTGGATCATTAAGCTCCTCTTTTTTATTTAAACTGGTTGAAGATACTTTAGTTTTGATAGGATCTTTATAGTTTTTTGTTGTTTAATCTTGTGCGTTTAATTTTTTTTTATTCTTCAGCTAGTTACGCCGACTACGCAACACTATTAAGCTTTTATTAACTCTATAAAATTATAGTTTAGTTTTTGAACTAAATAAGATTTTTATCAAAGCTTAACCCCGTTCCGCCCCCGTCAGGGGGCATCCGGAGAATACCGTAGACTCTAAGTGCACGCACGTGACCTCTCAGTAAAAAAGAGGATTCAAAAAGGTAGGCTTGGTGGCGGTTCATGGCAACAACAGAAGGCCTCAAAGAATTTAGTGAGATCTTAAAATTAACAATAGTTGTTACTCAGAAAATAGGAGTTTGAGTGTTCAAACATAATAGACGAGGCATCAAAAAAAAAAAAAAAGCATTTAAAAAAAGGTAACAAACATATTTTGAAGATGAAGAGTACCTGAATTTGTCCAAAGCCCATGAAAACAGATACAATTGTAAAAAGAAGAGTTACGGCGAGGCAGCCGTAAAGAAAAATCCTCAAACAAGAGGAAACTTAAAACATGAATAGTTGTAAAATTTTACAAAATTTTGAATCATAAGTTAATCAAAAATTCAAAAATCATTTCTAAAGAACACAAATACAGTATTTGCGAAGTTTAAATAAATAAGTAAATAAATAAATACATAACAAAAAAATGATAATAAGAATACTATTAGCATACAGAAAATTGTTAACAGTGAGACACAATTAATGCATTATATGAAATATAGAGCTCGTTAATTGTACAGCCCACATTTGTTGACGCCGTCTAGTCAAGTTCCCTTGTAAGGAAAAGGCGTTCCATTATTTCAATAACTCCCTGTTTGACTTTCTTCTACTTCCAAAATAATTTAAGTCGGATGTAATTTAAATGTTCAGGAAAAATTTTTAGTCGAAGGTCTTGAAATTTACTGCAGTTTATTAAAATATGTTCCAGATTTTCAAAAGTATTGCAGGAGTCGCAGAGTGCTTCCTTGCCAAAAAAATAAAATTTTTATGAAAGATGTCAACAAATATATCTAGACATACTTGGGTATTTTTGGAAAATACATTTAAAAATGATGTAACGTTTTGATAAATTTCGCGTTGCTTCTACGTTCTGATGAATTGCGCGAAACTTTCATATTTACGTTACTTTATTAATTCTATAGAAATGACGTATTTTCAAAAATGATACTCATATATCTATATAAATTATGTGTCAAATGAGTCTCACGTTACAGAGAACTATAAAAAAAAATCAGCAAAGTTTCCACCTGCATGTTAGCGCTGTTGCCTAAATCGTTCCACTTTTCACACTTTAATTTTTATTAGTCACAAATCACTGACAATTACATTTGAAATATTTTAATGATTAAATATAGTGGTCAGCTATTTAATATTATTTTTTAGCAAAGATATTTTTGCAGTAAGTACTAAAAATTAATTATTTTTACAAGTTCTGCATGTCTTACGATTTAGGAAATAAATTACCTAATTCGTAAAACCAGCTCCCTAAATCGTACCGACAAAGAAAATTTGAGCAAAAATGACGGAATATATAATAGACAATAAGTAATCCAAAACAAATGTTTAATATTATAATGTTAAGTATAATACTACATTTTCTGAACTGTTACGAGTTCAACTTTTTTGACTTATGTCATTTACGAGTTCAGTAAATGACATAAGCCAAAAAAATTACCACAAAACATGACAGACTTGGTACTGTGTGATAATCAGGATAATTTCGCAACCACTTTACGCTGTGTACGCCACTTTACGCCAGAAAAATAAAAAAGCTATAGTTTAAGTGCCCTACACTTGAAGCAATGCGATGATTTGAAACTACATACATAATTTTGCAGTTAAGAATTATCCAGGCTTTAGAACAGACAAATAACTTAGTTTTTAAAAGTTATTAAACTGTTTTTAACCACCTTTTTTTCCACCTAGATGAAAATTATTGAAATCACTGCCGTATTCATCGCAGTTTTTACAAGCATTGGAATAAGTTTTTAAACATTAAAAAATTAGACCACAAATGCTTTTCATTTTCACAAAACTGTGGAGTTTCTCCACACTGACGTTCTGCGCCATTTTCAAAATAAGCGTAGACAGCGCTGTCATTAGATAAGCTAAACTTGACCTAACAGTCATGAATAACAGTTGCAAACTCACAGAAGTTATAAAAATAGCATATTATTTGCAAAAAAAAAAAAAACATCATTTCACATTACGATGGAGCCTTCGAAAAACAGCCTTAAATAAAGAGCAGTTATAAGGGCTTGAAAAATAACCTGTCCAGCGGTTGGAATCGCGTCGTGTGTACAGGTAGATGTAACGGTAATTAATACAGCATTCCTGGCCACTCCAAAGCGGTCAAATGACCATCCAAAAGAAATAGAACGTGTATTGTACGGGAATAGGTAGCAAACTTACATTTCATTAAATGAGTAATCAAAAACGCTATTTGATATCGTGAATTTAAATCGTGTACGAATTGTGTCACTTTTTTATTGCTAGTCAAATTTTTGTAATAAATTAAATTGATATTAAAATATCTTAAACTTATATGACAAGTGTGGATATTGAAATAGGCTCCAAAATCGTACCGGTATGATTCAAGAGTCCCCGACAGGTACAAGTTAGGCAACCACTTCATTTTTTAAACAAAGCGATAGCTGGGCATCTATACTATAATGAGCGTCTATAATGAGCATCTATACTATAAATATACGCTATAGTATAGATGCTCATTTAATATTTCTAAAGATATATGGGCATTTTCAGAAACAAATACAATACGAAGTTTAATATGAAACATGTAAAAAATAAATCGCACCGTTTAAAAAATAAAAATATTCATAAAGTTTCCACCTTTATGTTAGAGCTAATATTTGCTATGGATTTGGAGCGTTTTGGCACAACAACGTCTCACCCTAATGTATTCTTGCGCTATACCCGTATATGCTCTGCGAGTTTTGGACAAAAAATTTTTTTTTAAAAAAACTGCTTCTAAAATATTTTTAGACATATATGGGTATTTTCAGAAACAATAGAAATATGAATATAAAACATGTAACAAATAAATGGCACCTTTTTAAATAAAAACAAACATAAGTAAAATGTGCGAATTATCCACCTTAATGTTATAACTAGAGCCCGGATTTTGATGACCTAAAAAATCTCAATTAATGCCCTTAAAAAGTGCAAAAAATGCCCTTTAAAAGTGCAAAAAATGCCCTTTAAAAGTGCAAAAAATATGCCCTTAAAAATGCAAAAAATGCCCTTAAAATGCGAAAATTGCGCTAAAAACGCCTTATGACATGACTTAAATAAAGTAAAAATATTGAACTAAAACAATTTTTTACTCTTTAAAACTATTATGAGTCATTTCAAAAGATATAAAGCAATGCAATACTTGTTCTACGTTCATTAAAGTTTGAAAAATATGTTTTATATCCTAAAATAACAAAAAAAAAGGAAAATATATTGACTCCAAAACATTTTCATTTTGTATAGAAACTTTAATGAATATAACAAATTCCATCTCATAATATTACTAAATATCAGAATTACATTAGATTATTAATTATTTTTTAATATTTTGAAATGTAAACGAGCGTTTCTTGTCTGAAAGTTAATTTTTATACCTGAAGAAGCTTCTTTCAACGTCTACTGATGTTATTGGTGCGTACTTGAAAAAAACGGTCTCACTTACTGACAATTCTTCTTCAATTTGAAAAGATGTTGCTTCACCTTTTAATATCCTAGAGATTTTCTTCATTGTTTGGAAGCCAGTGTAATAATGAAAAATGATAAAAATTGGGAAAAATTAACAAAAAATTTAAAAAATGCTTTAAAATGCAAAATATGCCCCAAAATTTAAAGAAAAATGCCCTATAAATCTAAAAAAATGCTCTAAAGGACAAAAAATGTCCAAAAATGTAAAAAATGCAAATGTCATCAAAATCCGGGCCCTAGTTATAACTATTATTGCTACATATTTGAGCGGAGAATTTTTGTTTTAGTAAATGTATTGAAGACCTAAGTTTTGCTAAATTGTATTAAAATGATCTACAGCGTATTTAAGGAACGTTGTGAAAGCGCGTCAGATTTTCCCATTGTAAAAGATTTATTTACTCCCTCTGAATTGTATATGAAAACTAGATTTGGTGTTTAAAAAGTGTTTTTAGATTTATTGTTAAAAAAGTTCTTGAAAAAATTGTTTCTTCACCCAATTTTTTGGGTTGTTCAACATTAAATTCGGAGAGATAGTACACCGTATTATTTACTGTTTAATTTTTTCAAAATATCAAAAAGTTCAGTTTTATTTTTTCTATTTGACATGTATTTCTAGAGAATCTATTTGAAATTATTTAAATTTTATTTTCATTTAGTAATTATAGCACCATCCGTGAATCAAAACTAAAAAAAAAAAAAACTTGTATGACAAATTGGGGTGCTTCATTCTGGAGAATCTAAATCTGAAATAAAAAATTAAGGGTTCCTCTTTAAAATTTTGAGGTTGTTCCCCCCACCACCTGGTGATGAGGGAGTTTGGAATTATTGAATAGCTTTTTATGAAAATATAAAAAATGTGTTTTTTTCATTCTTATCCAATGTGTATTTGTTCGCTCTGGATCACCCTGTATACATAAATTTTTGCAGAAATATTTTTACAGGAAATTATAAAGATAAGTGATGAATATATAAACATAATTAATATAACTGATATTTAAAGTCCATTCTAGCACTTGTAATTTATAAAAAGGTATTTAGAATACTGCATTATATTATAGGTATTAACCGAAAGGAGAAAGAAGCGTACGTTCCGAGAGTATACGTCCGAGAATGCCAAATTAAGATCACTTCTGTGTGATCATGGGAGTCAGATATACTCGTCTCATATGTTATTCTATGGGCGGTATTTGCGATCATATTCCTCAACGGGTAAATAATAGAGAAAATATATGTAAAGTAAAATTAACACTCAAAAGTACTTTGAATTTGCTTTGTGCAATGGGTGCAATCATGAAATAAAGCTCGATGCTGCAGCTCACACTTCTTTTTCAATTTTTCTTTTTGAGCAATTCTTTAGAACAGCTATCACTGAAAACTCACATTTGCACAGATATGAAGAAACAAAGGAAATTAGATGGTCAATCACCGTTTTTTATATCTGTTACTTGCACTGTCATTTTTTGATAATGAATTATTTACTGCAATATACAAATGACGAATACTACTGGTGATTGATTGTTAAGAAACAGAATAATGCGTGTTTCTGATTGTTAAGAAACAGAATAATGCGTGTTTCTAAAAACTTTTTCACCAAGGAAAAACGGCAGTTTAAGTGAGGCGAATTTTAAACTATGTATACCCTAAATAATGATTTGTGCTTTAAAACAGGTAAATAATTTTTAACTCCTACTACATGTCTTTATATGACTCTGCATTCCTTTTATTTTTAATATTGCGAGTATCCTATTAATAATACATGCAAAAATAAAAGCACGCTATCGCATAGTTGCAGCGTCGAAGGGGTAGCCAATTCAATAATTTTTCATAACTCCACAATTTTTTTAAAGCTATTAATTTTTTTAAAAACTCATATAAACTATCTTTAATAAAAAAACAATAACTTTTGATAGTTAATCAATAATTTAACGAATTAATGTTATGTAGTGGTAACTTAAAAAATAAGATTTTTTAAAAATAATTTCGATTATTACCTAAGGATTTCAACATTAGTTTATAATTGTGGTTACTAGTTATTAAGTTTATTTTATGATAATTTTCTATTAACATAATTTGTAAAAACACTGCTTACTTTCCATAACTGTCGAAAGTTTGTTTTAACTTATTTTTCGTTTTATAGTATTAAAAAAAGCTTGTTTGGAATTTTAAATTTAGATTCGAATTTGTTCAGAGTATAAAATTCTAGGTTTAATTTGATAGAATAAAAATTTTAAAAAAAAAGTAAGTTATTCCCGAAACAGCTCATTGAAAGCACCATAATTTTGTGACCAACGACACGACTGTGGTCAGCTTTGCGCACATGCCGCCTTTACGTCCCAGACAAGTGTCCTTCCTTGATCGATCTGGAGGGGCTTGAAGCCGCCACTGGGGATAGCATGCTAGAATACTTATATTTAATATTCTTATTAACCAATAAGTTCCATTTCATAGTAATATCCCTTACTGATTTATTTTAGAAGACAAACTTTCGGCATGTTCCAATAGATTTATCTCTATAAAAACTATTTTATCTCATAATCAAATAACTATGAAAAACTTTTCATTCTAGAAAATGCTCAATAATTATTGAAAACACAGGACTTGGAAGACTGGATTACATAAAATGCATTACTATATTAAAAAGTGGCACATTATTGCGCATAGAAAAAAATACATTTCTTTTAAGGATATCAAAAACATTACACTGTTAAATAATGAATTAAGTTCATTATGATGGATCTAATTTTCTCATAATCTTCCTTAAAATAGTCAAAAATGAATTAAATCTGTAAAAACTTTTTCACGTTTTGGGCAATGTGGGAAAGGCGATCATATCACAAGCCTAGGCTAATTTTATTTATCCTACTCTTTTATTAAAAAATATTTTCAGACAATTAGGATTGCATCAGATTTTGTACAGTTTTTTAAATGTCAACTGTATGTTTGAAAATTAAAATGAAACACAATTTCTATAGGCCTTATTTCCTACACCGAGAAAAAATCTCCGGTAAAATTATCGCACTGTAGGGTATACATTTCTGGAAAAAAAATTCTGGTTAATAAAAGCATAATATACGGTATTTAAAACATTCCTATGGTTGTTTTCCCGTTCATATGTAATGACTTAACGGAAATTCTGGTTTTGAAAATTATAGTTCTTATTATCACACAATTAGTAAAAAATACAAAATTAAAAAATAAATTTAACGTTGGCTGTTATGCTATATTCTAAGGTATCATCATAAAATAACTAAATTTTATCCCTCTTTCCAAATTTTATATATTATAAAACCATATTTTATTGTTATTTTTGCCAAAATCAAACCAAAGCGCTTCAGTAAAAATCACCGAGCTTTTTGGTATTCAAACACGATAAATTTTACCATATTCTAACAGTCTTGACCATATTTTTTTCAGGTAATATTTACTTAAAGAAGTATATCTTCGTAAATATTTAAAAAGCCAGGAATAGAACATTTAAAAATTCAAAACAAAAATTGTTTTATAATCATTTTTTTTAAAATACTCTTTGAAATCGAAACAAATGGAATATTATTATTCCTTGAAATAGGATTGTAAAATGGGTAAAAATTATAGAAAAAAGAAAGAAAGAAAAACGGATCGGATCTTTTGGTCTAATGATCGTTCTAGGACTCAATCTTAATAATTCGAGAGAGTGACCTCAAATGGATTAAATAATTAGTGCAAACGATATTTTAAGTTCCGAAATCAGACACAAAAGCTCACTTTTTCTCAATAAACATGGTTTTTTTTATGATAGATCTCTGACTCCTAAAATATAGATCTCAATCTGGGAAATATGGTCCCCATTCTTTGACAACAAGAGTGATCCAAAGTTAGAAAAGTTTACTTTTTGCGTATTTCGCCATATCTTGATAACATTTTAAGCAAAATAAAAAATTATGCACACAATTATGAAATTTGTTTGTCCAAAGATAATTCCGTGAAAAAACTAATTTTTAGTAAATATTTATTCTTCTTTTAAGAAATAGCTGAAAAAATATTGAATAATAAGATAAGCAATTTTAGACATCATTTTAAAGAATGTAATTTTGCAGGGAAAATACAAAATTTGTGCGAAATGGGTAGAACAGCTTCTGAGAAATCGAATTTTAAAAATGTCATATGTTTAATATATGATTTCACAGGAACTATTCAACCGATTTTGCTCAAATTTTTTCCATGTTAAAAAGATAGTTTAAACTTGATCTAACAGTAATGAATAAATGTTGTAAATTTATAGTAGGTATGAAAATAGCATTTATTCTAATAATTAGTCCATTTCCAGCAATTTATTATACTGAACCTATAAACGTCAAAGAGTATTCTTTCAATAGCTTTTATAGAGTAGAGTAATCTGTAAAAGCTAGAAGAGACTATAAGAAATATCTTTAATCTCTTCTGGTGAATAAATTTGTTTTTGTTAATTTTAGTTCCGCCTTCCTTACATTTGATTTCAATAATGATTTGTATGACTGTGAATTGTTTGCTATTTTCTCATTAATTAATTGATAATTAATGCAATCATAATTTAATCATAAGTTATTCCTTTTTTGGTTAGAAGTAATGAAATATAAAAAATAATAATTGAGAACAATTTTTATTCTAATTATATTATATTATATTATATTATATTATATTATATTATATTATATTATATTATATTATATTATATTATATTATATTATATTATATTATATTATATTATACTATACTATACTATACTATACTATACTATACTATACTATACTATACTATACTATACTATATTATATTATATTATATTATATTATATTATATTATATTATGTTATATTATATTCTATTTAAAATTGTGCAATTTTAAACTGCATTTATAACGGTAGGCATAGTGGCCCCTCCTCATAAAAATTTCTATTCTTGTTTCTGTACTGTATTACACAAATCATATGTAAAGTATTTTTAATAAATAAATTAGCGCGATGGTGGCTCACAGGATTGAGCATTCGCCTTCCAATGAAGTGAACTGGGTTTGAATCCCAGCAATGGCTGATCGATACGAATTCCGGCTCGCACTGACCAGAGTGCTGACGTAAAATATCCTCATTGGTAGACGGATCATGGGTTAGAGTCCCTTGCCGTTTGGTAAATCGTGGGAGGTTTCCGTAGTTTTTCCCTCCATGTAACACAAATGCGGGTTATTATTTCCATCAAAAAGTCCTCCACGAAGCCACGATTTCTCCCAATACTTCATCTAGAAGTTCTTTTGTCTTCTGAATCGGGATCAAAATTACAAGGTAACGGAGTTGAGCTTTAGTAGTTGCAAACCTAAAAATTGGGTCAGCTGTTCAACGACACTTGTAAAATAAATAAATTAATGAAGTCAGTATTTATCTTTAAATTAAGAAGAAGTCATTTTAAATGAGCATACAGAAAAGAAAATAATTAATAACACAATTTTTTTCTTATAAACTGTATTGATTGACACTAATTTATTTCAATAAAAAGCTTAATTTTATATATTTCAAAATACAAATTCTTTCATTTGTTTCTCTTTTTAGATATTGGCACATAATATTGTATTGATTTGAGCCAGCAGGTTGAGAGCAGCAAATTGAATTGAAGAGCATAAGCAAATATCCACGTAGCATTTGATGGTCTTTAGTTGAAGAGGTCTCTTGTTGTGACTGCTAAATATAAAGGAATTACATAAGCTTTTGTTTAGCGCATTCCGGACACAAAATTTCAGGTCCATCTGTAATGAAGCCTTTTCCAACCAAAGAAGAAGTGCACATAGCACATTTAAAGCAATCATTATGCCAAGTACGATCTTCAAAGGATATAAACCTTGTACCTCCAATACCTGAAATAAAAATTTCATTACTTTCATATAAGGCCCTTACAAGGTAAGGTATATATCATAGAGATTTATCATTAGATAAAGCAATTCATGCCCGGAAATTTCATTCTACTCCGATATCCTATCGGAGTACAAAGAAATTTGATGATTAATGAACTGGCAGTTTGTGCGCATTTCAAATGGTATTTAAATTTACCTAAAATTTCTTGTGTTTTCTTGTAATTACTGTCAAACATGACATACAAATCAGTCATTTAACGTAGTTTTACGATTTGGAGGCTAGCTTATTAAACTTACCAAGTTAGTCATCAAATTTTTAAAAAAACGTGGAACGTAGAAACGTAGCTATCTCTTAGCTTATTTGGATGCAATATTTACCCATAATTACTAGAAAACATAAAATTGATAAATACTATCGAACTGCAAGTTCGAAGATTTCTGGACATTATGATGTCTCTCCTCCAAGTTTATAATTGATGTGTTTTATGCCTGAAGATAAAATTTTTGACCTTATTTTAAGATTTCGAGTTAGTATCGAAGTTATTAAAGCTCAAATGTTTGGTGTTTTTTTTATCATACAATCCCGAAAAGCTTAAAAAAATGCTTTTTCCACCAAATTTTGGGCGGAACCAAAACCAAATGTTCTCAGCTTATTTTTTTCGAAAAAAAAGACAGCAACTTTTTTTGGACTGTTTGAATTAGCGGAGCTCGATGTTATTTTCTGTATAAACTAAGATCGGATATTTCGATTTTGTGTCTGCTAAGATCACGCGTTTCCTTTCCCCCTTTCTCAAAAGTGATTTGACTTGGGTGTGACGTCACGCTCCTTTTTTTTACTCTTTTTTAAGAAATTATGTTTTCAATTATTATCCTTCAGATTTCAATTTTCAAATATACATACTGGCCAGGTGATGACAATGCTCAGCAAATGTAGCATTTTATATACTCAGCTACTTTTTTCATGTATAACTCAGAACATTTACATATGATATTTAATAATTTGAATGTTGAAAATATATGTTAGAACTATAACTGTATGTTCTAAAAATTTTTTTGAATAGGTTTACTTTGATATTTAACTATACAAAAGTGTATATTTCGTATTATGTTTCAGTGCGTAATATTTTTTTGTAACATGGGGGAGATCCACTAATTTGGTTTTAATTATTTAATTGTTTAAAAAAAAAAAATTGTATATATAAAAAAAAAATTTTCTGTGTCCAGCGGGGATATATGTGATGCCACAATTGGCATTACATATTTATTTCCTTTAAAATATCTGTGATTACTTAAACTTATTTTTATTTATAAAATTATATTTAAAATAAATCAAAGACTTAATCTTTTAAAAATGAACACTAACATAAAATATTTATTTCTTCTATTCTAGATTAATACAACTGATACTTTTTTTTATTTCATCAATATACGGACTGACTAATTCACTGTCGCCTCTAATCGAAAACAAAATCTATTTATAACTTTTTATTCTGATTTCTAACCGAAAATATGTTTTAGTTGCATGGTTGTAATAATTCTCATAAATTTGTTGGTGACTCGTGATCGCCAAGGTATTCTTTTTACCCAATATTGATATGCTGGTTGGCTTTGTTTTGGCTATGTAATGTTTTGATAATTCGCCAATTTTGGATCTCCTACCCATTCTTTCTATGTCCGTTAGGAATAAGTATATTCACTTTTTAATTCAAAATTTGTGGAGACTGGGAGTGCCCTTCTGGGCCTCCCCAGTCTCAATTTTTTTTCCAACGGTCAGAAATGATATTCTGGCGTTAGGATCTCTCAATGGAGAGTATTCTGATTTGATTCCTTTTTGTTAAGAAATGGCCATTCTCTATCATGAAAAATTATGCTTAATAAAATAATTTTTTCTTCAAACGATTTATGTATATATTGTTTCTGGACATCATCATTTTTAATATTGTCATAATCAAGATGTATTTTTAAACGGCTAATTAAAAATCCACTATACTATTATGGCGGCCACTGATGGTGAATAAACCTCCATCATACATACAATATTTAAATTTTATTTCAGGTTGCAATTAATAATTTAAACGTATTAACAACCAGGTAAAAATTGGAAAGGAGTTAACTTATGAAATTTTTTGATATGAGTTTATATTTTGGCTTTTCAATTCGAATTTTTATTTTCATTTGGAACTTATGTAGATTTAAGTTTTATTTTCTTATAGGTTGCATTTAATACTTTTAACTTATTAATTACTTAAAAAAAATTAAAATAAAAAATAAATGAAAAAAAAATTAGAATAAAAAATAAATGAAAAAAAAATTAAATATAAAATTAAAAAAATTAAAATAATGCTTTTTTGATGAGAATTTCCCGTTTTGGTTTTCTAAACATATGTATGTAATTATGATTTCATTTTGATTTTTTTAATATGTTATATTATTTTTAGTAGTAATTATAGAGTTTAGAATTAGAGAGTTAATTTTTTATTTGTATTTTTTTAAATTTTGGAGCAGATGAGGAGGAATTTTAGATAAGTGAGTAAAGTGGTCTGAAGAAAAAATTAAAAAAAAAAAAAAAAATTAAAAAAAAAAAAAAAAAAAACTATGCAAGCAGTTTTGAGATACGGTAGGCGTCAGCGAAATGGGGGGGGGGTTTACCTGAAACTTAATTTAAATAAGAATACATTAGTTTTTGACATCTTTTATCTCAAAATTGAAGGATATTTTCTCGCTGCGCAATTTAGTTTGGTGGAATCTATTAGCAGTAGAATAATGATTTTATGTAGCCACGTACTCATACGTCTAAAGATGAACAATGCATTTTATTTGTTATAAATTTCCAATTAGTTTTAGAGCAATTAAATTGCAAAATCTCGTGTTAATGAATTATGAATATCAATTCATTCCACTTTTAATGAGTAATTCATCCCGGATTGCGAATTAATCTAAAAAGAACTGCAGAAGCAGTTTCAGAAACTGTTGAGCGATAGGAAGCAGTTCTTCTAATATAATTACTATAAAATTTAAAAGACATGAAAGTATAAATTGTAAGACAAAGGCGCAATGAGGGAGTGAAGCGACATTAGGGTGTTGGCGAGAAAAACCAAGCAGGGCGCACCCTGTTTTATAAAAGATTCAATATTTTACTTCCTATATTATTAAAAAAGTCAATAATATTAAATCGAACCATTCGAATTTTTCAGGTACAGGAGAAATCAAGTAATAAAAAAGGTCCAACTTCAAAACAAAATTTCTAATAATTTGTTTGTTAAATAATGGTAATATAATTAATTATAGAATTAATAAACATTATGGAGATTTAATAACAATGATAGAATCGATAAAGATAGAAATAATAAAAATAATAAAGATAGAAATAAAAAAGATATCGAATTACTTCTAAATATAAAAACGTTTTTATAATAAACGTTTTATATTAAGCGTTTTTAAATATAAAAATGTTTACGTTTTTATTCAATATCAAGAAGGTTTACTATACGCTAGAATAATGTTTTAGTTGATTTTAAGGAGATAAATTAGATGTACCTAAGTTACTCCACCCAAGAAGGTGACTTTTTAAACAAATTTACTAACCATTTAGAATGAAGTGTTATTTGACAGAGTAAAAAAGAGTTGTATGGATATATTTAATAAAACATGCATTGCTTTAAAGGATGTATCCAAAAATAACCTCAAAAAGTGTGTTAAAGTGACCACAACGGTATTAACGATTACATTTTCATTATTCAATCATAATTTCAATAGTTGTAAAATAAAGAGTAAATAGAGACCGTAACGAGTATAAATGCTAAAGTAAAGCAATAGAAAGCAGTTATGTTAAAAGAATGCTTATATTTTCCTCCTTATCCTTATATTTTTATCTTAAATAAAAATTTAAAAATTAAAAATGTATTTGCCGTTTAAAATTATAACTTCAAATAGCAACCTTGCAAAATTATCAATGAATTTGTTTCGTTACATTTTGACATGATTTACATTTTTGATTACATGGTTACATTTTTGATGAATAAATAATAAAGATAGAATTTTCTAAAGCTGTAATATTTTTAATTTGTAATTTCTTAGGGTTCATTGAGCAGTTTTAATTTTTGAAATCAATTCATACACTAAAAAGGAACAACAGGTTCCTTTTTGAGTCTTAACTAATTAGTATAAACGATTTAAGAATAAAATACATTAATGGTGTTCCTACTAATGCATTAATTTGAACACTTTAAAGTTTTAAAAATAAAAGAAAGAAAGAAAATTTTTATTCAGCATTTTTAAATCTTTTTATTTATGTTGGAAAGTACCTCCGGTTGACTCCATTAAGCCATTTAAATATTTAAAAAAATTTTAGTTCGTAAGCTACGGATGATTGTCCTTTCTTTAAGTTAAAGTACTTAGAAATATTGTTCTAATATATTGTAATTATTTAAATTACTTAATTTATTTTATCTTGTTCCTCTTTTTATTTTATTTTTTGGTATTCTAACATTACAAAGTTCAATCATTAAAAGTAACAGCTGATGTACTTCGAAGATAGCTGAGGAAGAAAACTCCATTAAGCCATTTAAATATTTAAAAAAAACTTAGTTTGTAAGCTACGGATGATAGTCCTTTCTTTAAGTTAAAGTACTTAGAAATATTGTTCTAATATATTGTAATTATTTAAATTACTTAATTTATTTTATCTTGTTCCTCTTTTTATTTTATTTTTTGGTATTCTAACATTACAAAGTTCAATCATTAAAAGTAACAGCTGATGTACTTCGAAGATAGCTGAGGAAGAAAACTCCATTAAGCCATTTAAATATTTAAAAAAAACATAGTTTGTAAGCTACGGATGATTGTCCTTTCTTTAAGTTAAAGTACTTAGAAATATTGTTCTAATATATTGTAATTATTTAAATTACTTAATTTATTTTATCTTGTTCCTCTTTTTATTTTATTTTTTGGTATTCTAACATTACAAAGTTCAATCATTAAAAGTAACAGCTGATGTACTTCGAAGATAGCTGAGGAAGAAAAAAAAAAATTTTTAAGATACCGCTGGAGAAGCTTTGAATGGGAAATTTTGGTATTTTAAAGTTTAGAGAAAAGTGAGTTGAGGTAAACTAAAACATGAAGTTTCAAATACTTAAAAATATTTTTTTTAAAATATCAAAATACAAACAAATTATGGCTTCCTTAAATAATCCTGCCATAATTTGCTCGCATTTTAATATTTTAAAACTTTTTTCAGTTTTTGAAACTTCTTTATAGTTTTTTCTACCTTAACTCATTTTTTCTATGCTCTAAATTTCCAAATACTTATGTAGGGGAAAGCGAATATTAATTGAAAATTTTCTTCCGCGTCCTCTTAAGATATTGAACAGTGAAACCTCCAGGAGAGACCACCTATATGTAGCGACCACCTCTATTTCTGACCATTTTTGGGAGGCACGGAATTTTTTCCATAGACTTTGTATTGAAGAAAACCTTTAGAAGAGACCATTAAAACCTCTCTCAGTGACCGGGCAAACATCTGCTCCAAATGCGGAAAAGGTCAAATAAGGAAACAAATAAGTAGATTAAAATATTTTCAAAAGATTTGTGTGGAGGTTCTTATTTAGAGAATTCTTTTTGATGATACATCCTCTCGTCAGAGTGCACTAAAGATGATGCTATCAAGGATTTACTTTTAGAGTTGAAAGTTCAATTTGAAAAAGAAAGTTATTTTTAGAACAAAACAAGCATTTCAAACAAACAAACTTCTTCTCATATTTTAATGCTAATGAATTTTTATGATATAAAATTAAATGGAAACTTGAACAAAAAGCCTGAATCGTTTAGTTATTTAAAATATCATTCACAATTGTTACATTTGATTTTACACACAATTATATCAGCTAGGATAGTTTTCACAGAAGCAAAATTTTATTCCTAGATCCATCTTTTCATGACGCCAACTGAAGTAGCATTTCAGTGCCAATAAAATGACACTGACTAAATTTCAAATCTTTTGCGAATACCTTGGATAAGAATTTTGAACCTCTAAGAACAACCAGCCTCCACCAACGACCATTTTACTGTGGAACGGAGAGGAATCGTTCCCGAGAGGTTTTATTGTTTTGAACAGTCTGCTTTTAATTAAGGTGCATTCTTTTATGTATATTAATTGATGGATTAATGATAGTAAATCCGGGATTCTTCTTCACGGGGTACGAATCCTGCATTTTTTTCAATCGACGCTTTAAATGATGGGGAGTCGAAAAGCAGTAAAAACTAAGAATTCAAAACAATGCTACGGAAATGTAAGAAAAAATAAAATCATTTATTTTCTACTTGAAGAGAAATTGCAATTTTAATTTCATTTAATTGCAATTTTAATTTTAAGTCAGAAAGTGGCCAAAAGTTTATTGAGCGAAAAATTTTGGTTGCACTGTTTTAGAAACAATTGAAACTTGCATTGATATTAGGCAAAAACATAATTTGAAATTTAAGCACTCTAGCACTAAAGTCGTCGAAGTTTTCATTGACTAATTCTACTTTTCGATAAGTTGACTACATAAATTTTGCTTGTAGCAGCCAGGGAACGATTGAATCTTCCATTATCTATTATCACAGAGTTTCGGTCAGTTAAGAATATTTTAACTAGTTGGATAGAGATGGAAATTAGGTCTAACAATATATATTTTTAAAGATAAATTTTGCTTGTAGTAATCAGGAAATGGTTGAAACTTTTATTGTCTTCCCATTTAGCGTAGAGCTTCAATTAAAATTGGAATATTCTAGCCAGCCGGAAAATAGTCAAACTCTTGATTAACGATAAATTCATTATATGTCGATGATAATATACCGATTAATTCTCCTTGTAAAGGTCCAAAAAAGATTGAAACTTGCATTGTTATCCGACACGAAGCTCCAATAGAGATTTAAGTGCTATAGCTAATCGAAAAAAGGTTCAAATTTGGATTGCAAGATACCATCCTTACGGACACAAAAGTCAGTTAAGAAAATAAAATAAAATCATTGATGAAACCAGGATTCCGTCTTGCAACTCTAAAGATAAGAACTGCAAATGTGGATAAAAATAGAAATGATGAAGAAAATATTTTTAATCAGTTGTTAATCAGCTTGTTACTCAGTTCAGCTACACAAAAAACTTACCCATCCTTCCGTACAAATCATTGTCAGAAAATGACTGCTAGATAGAAAACTATCTTACCTCAAAAATTAGGATTGTTCCAAATGACCAGGATTTGAAAATAATACGTTATTTATATTCATCATAAAATATTAGAAACTATTTAAAGTATATATTAAAATCAGTTCAGATCTTTATAAGTTATGATTATTGTTATCAATAAAGAAGGTGCTGAGTAACTACCTCCTTCTATTTTAAAATCCTTGTGAAGATTGCATTTAAAAAGCACATAAGAGGTCGCAAACTAAAATTTAAGCGAGAGAAAAATGAGGGAAACAAAGACATCAAATTCCGATTGATTCCTCTAGAAAATAGAAAAGAGGGGTAAAATCACCTTTAAGTTTCATAAAGAAATCAAACTATTTTTGGTGTTTTTTTTTTTTTTTTATCCCTCTTTCCTCAAGTCAGATCTCGTTGATGATTTGGAATTTTTTTAAAATATTGATTCTCTTAAATGTTTCTTTAATATGCAACCTCGAATCTGAATATTTTATTAACTTTATTTCTGTTAAGGATTCTAAAATAATTACGAAACACTTCGAAATTATTAAAATACGAATGATATTAGAGATCACACATAGAAAAGTTAAATTAACATATTATTTTCCTTTACATTATACTGAATACTTTTTTGAGGCACCACGTGAGTATAATATACAATGACAGCAATATTATGCTTTAAGTAGATTTAAACAAATAAATTCATTAAGAAATTATCTTTTTTGTTTAACTATAAAATATAAGCCAGAATTTACCAGTGATTGGTTTAGAACATGCTACACATCGCTTTGCAAAGAGTTCTCCAAAACAATCTGCGCAATATGGTTTATCTTCTCTGGATGTAAAACGTTGACCAGCAAGGCAAGTATTGCAGTTTGTGCAGCAGAAGCATTCTCTGTGCCATGGTTCATTACGATACGTTACTCCACCACTTGTAATGATCTTAAAATAAAATTCAAAAAGAGGGATTTATATGGTGCATCATATAATTTCTACTATATCATACGTATTTTTTTTCCAAATATCATTACGATACGTTACTCCATCAGTTGTCATGATCGTAAAAAATCATTCAAAAAGAGGGATTAATATGATGCATAAATTATCATATAATTTCTTCGATATTTTGCGTATTTTTTCCAGATAGGGCGTCAAGACAAGAGTATAATTTTTGTTTCGTTTGGTTTCTAAACTTCGTTAAAAATATTATTTTTAGATTCGGACTTTTTCTTCGGGTTTTTGGAATGTTTCCCGTTAAAATCTCGATGTTGAGACCAATAAGCACTGGGAGAGTTTCCCCCAAGATATTTCAACCTTGGAAAATCGTTATAAAGGAAAATGGAGCCCTAATATGCTTGTAAGACTATTGTAGCTGGACACCAAAAGAAATATACCTTTCAAGAAAAATACAGTAGAAAATAATTAAAAAACACATTGTGATTTGTAGTAAACAAATGTAAGTATATTAAATAAAATTAATATTTCTACAATAATATGAAAATTTTAATTTCGTATTACATAAAAAAAAATATTCGCAATGCAAAAAATAGAAATCACTCTATATTTGAAATCATAGCAAAATGTTCCAGAAGATACATCTATTCCAGTTCATTAAATAAGCAGGCCAGGTGGCTGAGCGGTCAGCGTGTCTGACTGTGAAGCCAATGGTTGCGGGTTCGAATCCCTCTTAGGGCATGGATGTTTCTCTCTGTATGTTGTTCTCTGTTGTGTGAATGCGGCCCACCCTATAAACGGGTATCTGGGGCATGTGGGTAATGTTGCTCACATCCGTGACTTAGGTTCATAGGTGCCCACCGGGTAACGTTTAATGAGCAACACTTCGGCATCTTCCTAGGTGAAGACCGAATGTTCAGTGCCTGCCGCAAAATTTTCATTAAATAGAGAAATAGTTAAAATTTGTCTGTCAGTGTAATTATTAAATTTTTGGAAAGCTCGTACTAAAGTAACAAGAGAGAAATTTTGCAAATTGAAACTCGTTATAAAATCGTTGAAATATTATTCATTCAAATGTCAAGTTTCAAGTTAATCTATCAAAGCTTTCCACTTAAAATTCTTAAAGTTTTTACTCCTTTAAATTGCGTTGTATTTTTCTTTTCAATAAAATATTGTACAAAAATGTTTTTGTAGAAATATTCTCCTACCAAACAGTTTTACAGGTATAATAGTATATGTAATAATAATGCTTTGATGTAAATATTTCAAACTAACAAAATATTCTTTTTTTAACTCTAAAAGAAAAGAAAATTTTTGACAGAAAAAAAAAAAAAAAAAAAAAAAAAAACCATAATGTATTTAGTTTAAAACAGACTTTTTTTCAAAATAGAAGGTAGGCTGAATTATATTTTCTAAGATACATTAAAAATAACTGAATAAAGAAAAATTATTTTTTAGAAACTTTTAATAACTAATATTTAATAAAGAATAAAAAATATTTATTATACAAAAATTTTTAAAGAGATAATTATTGAACTGATGAAATGAAAGCTTTTAAATTCATTATCTTCTACTTAACATAAAAATAAAAGTTCAGTTGGTAAATGTTGTGGTGTTAACAAGATTGTGCTGTTTCATAATATTGAATCGAATTAGACTAACAAATTTTACAACAGAGTGCAATTTTCTTTTTTTTCTGATTTGCTAAAATTGTTTAAGACAAATGATGTAAAAATTAGAATTATCATTAAGGGGTCTCAAACTGCCCGTCTGATTAACCACTTTTTCAGATTGCAAATAACTCATATATTTTTAGTGTATAGAATTCTTTGAAAAAAGGGTATTTATACTCTGATGCAAGTTAAGAAAAAACCATTATCTCTAATAAGGAAAGAGCCTGTTTGCATTGAAGTGCACGTTAAATGGAGTCCCAGTGCGAACGTATATCACCAAATCTTGAAACGACGTTGCTTCTTTTTGCTTGATTTCTTAAATCATGTGAAAGGAGAAAAACAAAACTTATTGAATAAAAACTATTTTTTTTTGTTGTTTCGCGTAAAAATAGAGAGTTACATCATATTTAAATATTACCTTCTCTTCGTATTTAAATAAACTGAATAATAAATATTGTTTCTTGTGGACGGATTTTCTACAGAGAAACAAAAATTCCTCGCATTCGATTTGTTACTGGCATGTCAGTGGTCCAATTAAATTTAATGGTTTTGCAACGTCTTATGATTGTTTAATTTTTCAAGAACGAATATTCTCTTTCTTTATCAGAATGTGTCGCCAAGTCTAGGGATTCCAGTAAGACTATGAAACTATAATCCTTTTTTAATAATTCTATGATATATATCGTAAGAGATAGCAGGAATTAAGTTTAATTTTTAAAAGTTTTTACATTGTTTTAAAAGCAAATTTTATAATTTGATAGTGAAATAAAACGGAACTATATGCAATCAAGGATGAAATCCTATAACGCAAAGGTTTTTTCTTAACTTGCAACGGAGTATAGAATAAATATGTTGTTATGGTTATCTAATTTCGTAACTTCATCCCTCACAAATGAATCAGCATTTTTTAGGTTAAAGCATCAAACCATTAGGTTGCCTTTATATGACTATCCGATCACTAGATCAAAAGTTATTAATATTATTTTTTGAAAGATACTTCAAAATACATTTAAGATAATCTATGTCATGAATTAATTTGTTGGCATTACTAGAATTTTTTAAAAGGTCTTTCTTTCATTGATTAACTATATTAAAATTGAATAAATAAGAAAGAATTATTACCTGGTTGCATTTAATACACCTAGTAGCAAATTTTTCTTCATAACAAACGGTGCAGTAGATATCATTATCACGGGGGATAAAACTTTTTGTTCCTATTGGGTTTTTACATACACAACAACAGAAACATTGATCATGCCACTGATGACCTTTATATTCCATTTTTTTTGTACCTAGAGATACAAGAAGATTATTTTTCAACACAAAGTTTCATTTAAAATATATAAATAGTCAGTTTAGGAAAACTAAACCATGTTTCAATTGTGAAAAAATGTTTTCAAAACATCAAAATGCAATCAAATTACAGCAGGATAACTCAAAATTGGGTACTTCAAGAAGAAGAAGACCTTCCATACCGACACATGTGACGTCAGCGCCAGCTAATCTTTATTAGCAAAATGGCGTATTAAAGTTGAGCTAAGTTTCTCTACATAAGCTAGAATGTTAACTCACGATAAGTTAGTTAAATATAGAGCCGTATCGTGCATAGAATTAGTTGGAATATAATTCTATCTCGTCTACTTTTTACTTAATGTTTGTTTAGGTTCCACATAGCTTCGTGCCAGTCTTGATGTTAAATTAGAAATATATAGTGAAAGAATTAAAATTTTTGAGAAAGAATCTTTGTGAAAGAATTTAGAATGTATCCCTTAAGAGAATTGATACTTGACGGGCTTGGCTTAATCGATATAGAATGAAAAGAACAGTTACTAACGTAAACAAATGTCTGGTTTCAACAACCAATCAAGATCGAGATACCCACACTACGTCACCTGCAGATATCCCATAGCGCTTTAGAGAAGAAAAATCTGTAATATTTTGTTTAAATACTTTTTTAGCATTTGAAATTTCATGGTTTACTCTTGGTTTGCTAGAAATCACTTTTCGCTAAAGTTTAAAATTTAATATACCAGTAGAAGGGAAAAAATTTGTCACGAAAACTCTTTCCACTCTTAAAAATACATATTCTTATTAAAATCATCTTCTAAATAAGGATCATCTGTGTCATTGAGGGAAATTCAATCACATTTTACGACAATTCACATCATACCAAATTTTAAGTGAATTTCGAGCTAAATATTAAGACAGAACTTTTAAAATATACTTTCTGAACAATATTGTTTCACTTTTTCATACATTTTTTAGTTGTACTTTCTCTTATTTCGATTATTTAAGCAGCCGTCGTTGAACTCTTTACGACTACTAATGTTCAACTCCGTAGCCTTGTAATTTTGAGCCCAATCCAGAAGACAAGGGAACTCTTGGACCAAGTACTGGGAGAAATATAACTTCGTAGAAGATTTTTTGATGGAACTAACCCACATTTGCGTTACACGGAGAGAAAAAAAAAACGAAAACCTCCCACGGTTAGCCTGATGGCAAAGGGACTCTTACCCACCCATGATCTGTCTACCACTGAGGATATTTTTCCTCAGCACAGAGATCGGTGCCAGTCGGATGCGGAATTCGTATCACCAGCCATCGCTGGGCTTCGAACCCGGTTCACTTCATTGAAAGGAGAACGCTCTACAAGTTCTACTAATTTTATTTTATTTTATATCCGTCACTGAACAGCCGACCTAATTTTGGGTTTACAACTACTAATGTTCAACTCCGTAGCCTTGTAATTTTGAACCAATCCAGAAGACAAGTAAACTCCTGGATCAGTACCCCCAGAGGTTTTAATTTGTTATGGGAACATGGAGGACTTCGCAATTCGACAGATTTAACGTGCATCAGTCACCATTTACTAAACGGGGAGTCGAACCCACGAACTCTTGGACATGGGCCCAGTACCCTACCAACCAGGCTATCCCGGCTCAAGTTCTAACAATTGGAAAAATTCTTCGTAATTTCTTTCTTTCATTGAATAGACCGACTGTCATTTTATAATATAATATAGTGTGAGCTTTAGTGAAGCACATTAAATTTTTGCTAAACGTTTTTTGAAATGAAATTTTTTTTTCGTATTGAATATTTTTTTTTTTTTTTTTTTTTTTTTTTGGTAGGTGACTTTGTAGATTGTTTCAAACGTTGATGAATCGGCATCGGTGATCTTGTGCTTATAAGCTGCATTTTAAAAGCGTTCATTGAAGCGTTAAACATATGACTTCGTAAAACTGAAGAACTCAGAAACTATTCTACTTATTTTGCTCAAATATTTTATTTTGTTATTAAAAATAACATACTAAAAGAGGTCTAAAAATTTGTATTCTTAATAATTAAAATTTTTTCGCATTACTAAATAAAAGAACAAAAAAGAATTAAAAAAATATTTTTCACGTGGAATTAATTTTACATTAACGAATTTTATAATTTTGTGCACTCCGATTCACTTAAAAAGTTCTCATTTTGGTAAAAAAATAACATTTTTGGTAAAAAATGACATTTTTGGTAACCCCCCCCCCCATAATTTTGGTAATAAAAACCAAAATATACGGTACTTAAACCTTTACCAAAATATACGGTACTTAAACCTTTACCAAAATATACGGTACTTAAACCTTTACCAAAATATACGGTACTTAAACCAGTCATTTTGATATCAATCCGTTAATATAGTAACGGTTTACCGGAAATTCTTGTATTCAAAATTATTGTTCTTATTTCTACACACTTAGTAAAAAATACATAACTGAAAGCCAAATTTAACCAAAAAATAGTTTTATGTCATGCGTTATGCTCTAAGACACTATAATAAAATTATCAAATTTTATCACATATTATAAAACCATATTTTGCTGTTAATTTTGCTAAAATCATTAACAAAACGCTTCGTTAAAGATTACTGAGGTCTTTTGTGCCCCCATAGAGCCAGAAACACGGTAAATTTTACCACATTCCGGTAGTTTTGACCATATTTTTTTTTCAGAGCGAGATGATACGAAAAGCGCAAACAGCTACCCTGCCTAAACTTTTGGGACCATATTTTCTTCACTGCGGTTTCACACCTAGGATCAAAAAATATATTTTCAGGGTCACAAATTTAAATCAGTCAAAAAAGTACGTATGTTCAAAAAAAAGGAAATTTTTTTTTTATTAATGCATAACCTAAAATATCATCTGCTCTAATTAATTAGTGTTACATAGTTACATTATGTTTAAAATTTGATTCCCAAACCATCAAAAGTGAGTCAAAGAAGGTGAAATTTTTCAGGGTGTTCAACCGCCTTGGTTCGCGAAAAGCACAAGGTGGTTTTTACCAAGAACAGAGAAAGTCATATTCCCACGCCATTCAAAAATTTTGCAAGATATATTTTGATAAAGAAATAGAGCGCGCAAAAAAAAAAATATTTATAACATGATTTATCTATAATTCGCATTATGTTATTGAGAATGTAGCATTTGTTTTTAAATATACAGAGCTAAAAAAAAATGACCCCCCCCCCTGAATGACTTTTGATCTATTGATGGTCTTTTCACGAACCAAGACTCAATCTTAATGGTTCGAGGGAGTAACCTCAAATATGCTAGTTAATGATTGCAAACAATATTTTAATTTACGCATAACCGATGAAATCAGACACAAAATGTACTTTCTCGGAATAAACATAACCTTTTTTCTACGATATCGGCCGGATAGCTCATAAAAAAAGGAATTTTTAATTTACGACTTCTTTAAACTTTAATTTCTCAGGAACTATTGGACAAATTTTATTTCGTACAAATTTTGTGTTTTGCCATACAAACTTTCATCCTTTAAAATTATGTAAAAATTTGTATGCATTACTTTTCAATTATTTTTTACTATTATTAAATAAAACAATAAAAGCTAAATAATAATTATAAAAAAAATATTTGTTTCGTGGAATCTTCTTTGCATAAACGAATTTTAGAGTTGCGTGCAGATTTTTTTAAGTTCTCGAAATATGGCGAAATAAGCAAAAAATAGAAGTAATATTAAGGGATCTCAAATTGGGACCATAGCGGCTATATTGTAGAGATCAGAAATCCAGATCTGTCAACAAAAATGCATGTTTAAACTACGTTTTTGTATCTGATTTTGTAACTTAAATTACCGTCTTCACTAACTAATGGGCATATTTGTGATCACCCCTTCAAACCATTAAGATTGAGTTCTAGTACATAAAAATCCGATCATTAGATCAAAAGTTATTCAGGGTGGGTTTTTCGCACTGTGCTTAATAAGAAGACACGATAAGTTCATTGTTTTAAGATATTTCAATCAGAATCTGCCAATTAAAGAAAATAACCACTATTTTGACCGATAAAAATTCCAGAACAAAACTTTTGTACTCAGTAACAAGAAAAACTGCATTTTGAATATTCATTTTAATAGTCTCGTAATTTAATAAAATATTTAATAAATCTCGTAAAAACATAATTCGCCTTTCAAGGAACAGGACAAAATTTCAAGCATATATTGTTTATATTTAAAGCTTGCTGCTAAAAATATGAGTCAACAATTCAATTGCGATACTTCTTATTGCAAACGATTCGCATATGCGATTGCAAGTAAATGATATTCGCGCATGCACGAGTAGTTCGTTGTACAGTGAGCCAAAAAAGTGACCACTCTGAATAACTTTTGATCTAATGACAGATCTTCACGTTTTAGGACTCATTTTTAATGGTTCAAGGGGGTGACCTGAAATATACTAATTAATTAGTGCAGACGCTATTTTATATCTGAGATAATTTTTCTGATTTTCAAATATCTGATTGATTTTTTAATATCTGAGTTATTTGAAATTTAGTTTCTCAGATAATTAAAAATGGAAAAAGTCGGATATTTCAAATTCAATTTCTCAGGAACTATTCGACTGATAAAATTATATTCTTTAAACTGAGGCAAAAACTTGTAGACCTTGCAATTCAAAATGTTTTCGACCGCTAAAATGTTTTCCGTTCGCTTAAAAAGTACTAAAAAAATAGCGAAATACGCAAAAAGTAAAAACATTAATGGGGCCAAAATTTTGACCAAACTATTGCGATCATATTTTCCATATTGGAAATTCGAATCCGCCGAGAAAAAAGTATGTTTACTCAGGAAGTGTCTCATTTCGTAATTTAAAATATCGTCTGTACTATTTAAATTGCATATTTGCGATCACCCTTCGAAACATTAAGAATGAGTGCGAACGTGAATCATTAGATCAAATGTTATTCAGATTTATTTTGGAAATTCGAATCCGTCGAGAAAAAAGTATGCTTACTCAGGAAGTGTCTGATTTCGTAATTTAAAATATCGTCTGTACTATTTAAATTGCATATTTGCGATCACCCTTCGAAACATTAAGAATGAGTGCGAACGTGAATCATTAGATCAAATGTTATTCAGATTTATTTTGGAAATTCGAATCCGTCGAGAAAAAAGTATGTTTACTCAGGAAGTGTCTCATTTCGTAATTTAAAATATCGTCTGTACTATTTAAATTGCATATTTGCGATCACCCTTCGAAACATTAAGAATGAGTGCGAACGTGAATCATTAGATCAAATGTTATTCAGATTTATTTTGGAAATTCGAATCCGTCGAGAAAAAAGTATGTTTACTCAGGAAGTATCTGATTTCGTAATTTAAAATATCGTCTGTACTATTTAAATTGCATATTTGCGATCACCCTTCGAAACATTTAAGAATGAGTGCGAACGTGAATCATTAGATCAAATGTTATTCAGATTTATTTTGGAAATTCGAATCCGTCGAGAAAAAAGTATGTTTACTCAGGAAGTATCTGATTTCGTAATTTAAAATATCGTCTGTACTATTTAAATTGCATATTTGCGATCACCCTTCGAAACATTAAGAATGAGTGCGAACGTGAATCATTAGATCAAATGTTATTCAGATTTATTTTGGAAATTCGAATCCGTCGAGAAAAAAGTATGTTTACTCAGGAAGTGTCTGATTTCGTAATTTAAAATATCGTCTGTACTATTTAAATTGCATATTTGCGATCACCCTTCGAAACATTAAGAATGAGTGCGAACGTGAATCATTAGATCAAATGTTATTCAGATTTATTTTGGAAATTCGAATCCGTCGAGAAAAAAGTATGTTTACTCAGGAAGTGTCTGATTCCGTAATTTAAAATATCGTCTGCACTATTTAAATTGCATATTTGCGATCACCCTTCGAAACATTAAGAATGAGTGCGAACGTGAATCATTAGATCAAATGTTATTCAGATTTATTTCGGAAATTCGAATTCGTCGAGAAAAAAGTATGTTTACTCAGGAAGTGTCTGATTTCGTAATTTAAAATATCGTCTGTACTATTTAAATTGCATATTTGCGATCACCCTTCGAAACATTAAAAATGAGTGCGAACGTGAATCATTATATCAAATGTTATTCAGATTTATTTTGGAAATTCGAATCCGTCGAGAAAAAGTATGTTTACTCAGGAAGTGTCTGATTTCGTAATTTAAAATATCGTCTGTACTATTTAAATTGCATATTTGCGATCACCCTTCGAAACATTAAGAATGAGAGCGAACGTGAATCATTAGATCAAATGTTATTCAGATTTATTTTGGAAATTCGAATCCGTCGAGAAAAAAGTATGTTTACTCAGGAAGTGTCTGATTTCGTAATTTAAAATATCGTCTGTACTATTTAAATTGCATATTTGCGATCACCCTTCGAAACATTTTTTATTTTATTTTATAACCGTCGTTGAACAGCCGACCCAATTTCATGGGTTTACGACTACTAATGCTCAACTCCGTAGCCTTGTAATTTTGAACCAATCCAGAAGACAATGGAAACTCCTGGATCAGTACCCCCAGAGGTATTGATTTGTTATGGGAACATGGAGGACTTTGAGACTCGACAGATTTGATGTGCATCAGTCACCATTTACTACACGGGGAGTCTTCGGCCGGCGAGGATCGAACCCACGACCTCTTGTACATGGGCCCAGCGCCCTACCGACCAGGCTATCCCGGCCCCCTTCGAAACATTAAGAATGAGTGCGAAAATTAGATCAAATGTTTTTCAGGATGTTTTTCTTTTTTTGCACATTTAATTTATAAACATTCGTAAGCTCGCCTGAGACAATCGGCGTAAATGGTCCTTTCATTTAAATTCTGGTGTTTTGATAGATTGTTAAATTTTGTAGTGTACGACGTTGGGTTCAACCTGTACTTTTTGCGACTTTATTTAACCTGTACTTATCAGTTGAATACCTAATAGTTTCATACTCGTTCTAGCATGTTGACATTGTAAATGAGTTTGTATTACCTGCTTTAAAGACTTCTCCACATCCATCACATCGAGTGGCAAATGATGCATCGTAACAATTGGCACAATAAACTTTTTCAGCTTTAGAACCAAAGGGTTTATCGACTAGTGAGACACGACATTTGTTACAAAGGAAACATTTCTCGTGCCAATGTTTTTCCTTGTAAGATAAATCCTGAAATAAGAAATATTTTAATGCTTTCACGTAATGGTACTCAAACATTATTCTGATTCAACCTTATAAAGAATTATAAAATTATACTCTCATCTCAAACTAAGTTTATGGAGTTCTGTAGAACATATTTTGTAAACGTATTTCGGTTAGCAAGATATTTTTCAGGATAATATAATGGCATTTATAAAATTTTTTTAAACAATCTCAAATAGAGTAAAACAGAAAATCTATTGTTAAGCCTGATAGAATATTTATAAACGCTCAAAAAAGTTGTTATTAAAATTTGTTTTTCAATTATAGGACTACAATTATAGAACTAATTTTACAATTATGGAACTACAGATTTTAAATCAGTAAACTTATCCTCATTCTAAAGAATTTTCTTTTCAGAATTTTTTCCCAGTATATCAAACTTTTGCGATTTTCACAATTTTTGTAAGAGAAAACTCATTGTTCTGTTTGTTTTCCTATATCATCTAAACAATTAAATATAAAATTTACTAAAAAAGTCTTAATAATAAAAAAAGATTAATGTATGTTAAGTTTTTTTAAGTATTTTAAATTCATCATTATCTTTTTACAAACAATACAAAATTCGCATATTTCATGGAAACAGCTCGAAAGCTTTTTGTTATTTCAATCTACTATATTGGGTCTTCTATTCTTCTACCATATGGTGCATCTAATTTTCACTGTAAGATAAAAATAAACCCGTTAGAAAACACGATTTGTTTTGTCTAGGAGGGTTTGGGATGTTCAATGAGAATAGACTAAGAGGAAGAACTATATTTTAAATGTTTCATTTTAAACAATATATACTTAAATTTTTCCTTATGAGAATTGTTATTAAAAATTGTTTTTAAAAAATATTCACAAATTTTAAAAAAATTTAAAATTCAGAAAACAAAATTGAAAATAAAAAAATAAGAAAAAGATGTAATCTCGTCATCACCTCACGCAATTATATCTGAAAAAATAGTCCTTTCCAGAATTGTATTTATGTAGCCAAAGCAAATAGTGTGGGGAGCACCGAATAATTGAAACGAAAATAGAACTTATTAAACAAAAAATGTAAAATAAAAATAATAAATAAAAAATCTAAAATAAAAAAAAATTTGGTGCTCCTCACACTATTTATGCTTTGGAGTATGCTAAACATTAGAAACATTTGGACTTTTTTGAAACTGGTATGTTTTGCTTTGGCGATTTTAATACATCATTAGAAAGCACTATTTTTTTGGATATAATCGTGTGAGCTGATGACATAATTATAACTTTTGCTTATTTTATTTTATTTTCCAATTTCTTTGAATTTTAAAAGAAAATTTAAATTTGTGAATATTTTTTAAAATCAATTTGTAATAATTTTTTTCTTCTACTTTAAAAAAAATCTTTATATCTTTTTCCTTGTTTATATATAACTTATTTTACTTATTATATATTTAACTTATATTATGAGTTCTATGTACTTGCAGCTTATGCGCAGTAAGAAAAAACATATTATTTTTCTTAATTTTGTTTGTTAATCTCTGCTTTCTTTTACCCTTTTTGATTTATCTTATCTTTTGCCTTATATCGTGATTTAAAAAGCGTATTTAACAAAATAAATGCCTTATTATATTTGTCAAGCATTTTTAAAACTTTTTAAAAACTTTTTTTTAACTTTTTTGTTAAAATTTTTTAAATATCAATGCTATTAGTTCTTTTAAATCAATAGCTTTAGTTAGCTTAGTTTAAACAAAAATTGTCAATGATACCTATTTTATATCTTGATTTTAAAAACGCAGTTAACAAAACAAATGTATGCTTAAATTTGTTAAACTTTTTTGGTAAAAAATTTTTAAATATCAATGATTGTTGTTATTAAAATAATTAAGAAAAAAAACGCTAGACTAGATAAAATGTTAAAAAAAATGAATAATAATTAGGAAAAAAAATAAAAATAATAAAAGAAGAGAAAATAATGAGTTTGAAGGTGGTTAAAAAGAATGTCAATTAAACTAGTATAAGAAAAGTTTGTTCTGAAAACAAAATAATATGAAATGTTTTTAAAATCCTCAATGATATAATATAAAACGTGTCAAAATTGTTCTGCTTCTATAAATAAAATTAAACATAAACTATATTTTATTTTATAACCGTCGTTGAACAGCCGACCCAATTTCATGGGTTTACGACTACTAATGTTCAACTCCGTAGCCTTGTAATTTTGAACTAATCCAGAAGACAAGGAAACTCCTGGATCAGTACCCCCAGAGGTATTGATTTGTTATGGGAACTTGGAGGACTTTGAGACTCGACAGATTTAACGTGCATCAGTCACCATTTACTACACGGGGAGTCTTCGGTCGGCGAGGATCGAACCCACGACCTCTTAGATATGGGCCCAGCGCCCTACCGACCAGGCTATCCCGGCCCTTGTCGTAAACTATATATTATTACTTGAATTTCAGGTGTTAGATAGAATTTATTTGATTTATGTTTGATTTTATTATAGAAAATAATATGCATTTTCAAACGCCAATTAATAAAAATATCGTCAATTTATATCATTGTAAGGTCAGAAACTAGAAAAAAAAATCTGGATTTCCCTAATATAATTTAGGTCTGCCGTCCTTAATAATTTGGAATAATTTTTGTTTAAACTCTGCATTTCTACAGAAATCTGGTTTAATTATGTCTCAATAAACTATTTAAAAATAGTGCAATTTTTAAATAGCTTCATTCAGGCGTAATTAAACCGGGCTTCTGCAGAAATTCCTAAAATTAAGAAATCCAAAAAAAAAAAAAAAAAATTAAAATTCATTTAAGCCAGAACATTTTTTTTGTTGGCATTTTTGTGAATTTTAGAACTCAAAACTAGCGAATCTTAGGAGTAAACACCATTGAATCTCATGACCACTTGTGTCTGGAAATTTGTAACGAAAGAATTTGTTTTCAATTCTTAGGATTACACCCATTAAATGACATAGAAGCCCTGTGCAATTTAATTTTCAAAAATGCTTCTAACATTGTTGGGAATCAAGTTTTCTGCAATTGGTTTTATTATCTGGATTTTAAAAAAATTGATTTCTGTTGAACACTTTCAATTTTTAAAAAATAATTTTTTTCTTAGTAATAATTGAACTTCATTTAAATCCACGTGGATAAATTCTCAACGCGGGATGAAGAAGAACTTTGTATTAAAGAAGCAAAGTTCACTAGGAAAATATTTCGGCACATAAATGTGAGGGGGTTTCAAGGACTGCTTAAAAAAGCTTTATTTCGGTACTATTTATCGTAACTAAAGAGGTGCCAAGACTATTTTCTGTCTTGTTTAAAAAGGTATCCTTTTTCTGAGTGACATTCATACCACACAAATGCCAAACATAGTTTTTTTTTTAACATTAACTGTAGCGAGACATTTTAATATAAGGGTAACTTTTTTGGTATAATTTACAAACCCTGTTTTGAGACAGGGTTGGGATTTCTTTGGAAAGAAACCTATTTTTTCCAGGACACTGGAAGTAAATGAAAAAAAGCAATAAGAAGCTGGAAGAAATGGAAACCTATACAACTGTTGAACGATAAGTATTATATTGAGTTTAAATTTAAAGAAATAAAATTTAATATTTCTTTAAGTTTAATATATAAATATTATAGGAAAGTAAGAAGTTTTTTACTGGATTTACTTTAACCTTACACTCCTCAATAAATATGTACACTTATATGTAAATTTTGCGTACTTATGTTATTTTAAACTAACTGAATATTTTGCTTTAAAATAGAATTATTATAATAATAAAAACATATTGACTTTTAAAATCAAAACTCAAAATGGTTATCTAGAAAAATTACTTAAGATTTTTTCAACTGGTAAAATTTAGATTTTTTTTAATATAAAAGCATTTTTTTGTAATTTTAGATATTAATTTTGTTTGTCTATTTTTTTAAGCAATAAAATAACTGATTTGTATACTATATTTATAACATTAGAAAGAAGAATATTATAAAGCTATCAAAACATGAAATAAACATACTTTAGTGAAAAAAATTTTACACCTTTGAAAACTTTTATTTTTTAGAAATACATACCCCATTCATTTCCAAATGTTCAATTGTAAATAATTTTCAGAATATTGAAAAAAGAATAGCTAAATTAAGTTTAATATGAAAATTTCGTGAAATTTTTTAACTTTTAATAATTCTTCAATGAAATAAATGAAATTTCAATAATTTTTGAATAATAATTCGAAATAAAAGGGTATAAGTTTTCTCATAAATTATAATGAATTGAATGTGTTATGATTAGGTGCGTAAAAATAAAATCTGTACTAAAAATATCTATTTTGAAGCATGTTATACAAGATTCACTTTGAGTATTCATGTTTAACAGTATTTGATTATGAAAACTAGTATCCTATTTTAGGGTCAGCGGAAAGGATTTCAAATTATTGGCCAGTAAATTACCCAAATATCATAAGTATTCGCCAATTTTCGAAATATTTTTCTTTTCAGTGGAAAAAATCATTCTCCAACCCACAATTTTATTCTCCAAATTTACGATTTTATCGCATTCGACGAGGTGGCGTATGCTTAACGCAGGCCCTGCATTTATAATTGTGAATAAAATATGCTATTTGTAGTTGTCATTATGACTAATATGTGATTTGTTAATTTAAATGTATTTACATAATTTTATTCTTTAACGGCTTTTTATACACTTATAAAACTAAATTTTTATATATTCCGTAACGTAAGACATTGAGAGAAACAGTCATTAAATTAGTTTTTCTTTTCAATTGTTGATTTTTATTAAAAAAATTAATGAATTTAATCACTTGCAGATTCATACAATTAATTACATTGGATAAAAATTATAAATATCTAAAAAGATTGTTTTAATATTTTTTAAGAAGTTTCTTCCCTTACTTCTCTTTGGTTAGAAGTAATGTCCAAGGTCCATGGTTTTTTAAACTAAGGAAATTCATATTTTAAGAAGTGCAGCATAGGGTGAATGAAATATGAATGAATTTTATATCAATGTTAGGAAACATATTTTTTAAGTTGGTTTTAAATATAACACTTTTTAAGACCCTTGAAAATTACATAATTATGTTGATTGGCAAAAATTTTCATGAAAACAGCAATTTCACTTGTCCTTATGCAAACAGTCATTTTTTCTATATAGCCAAAAACAATTGTAATTTCGACTAATATTGTAATGTTCAATATCATTGGGATTACTTTTTTCTAATAAGATACGAAAAAATATATTTTAGACAATAGAGATGAATTTTTTGAATAATTGCTGCTCTAGAATCATTCCCTCACTTAGCATTATTACCTCATTTTATATATTAGGATGGGAATAATTAATATTTTCATATTGAAAATTGATAGTTAGGCTTAACTAATTTTTGAAATTAGTCACATACAAATATATTCATAGAAAAGTTACTTCTAATGATGCACTATTTTAATCTCGTTTACTTAAAGGGAAAGGTAAAAAATGTTACCTAATTTGATGTATTAAAATCAGTACGACAGGGAGACAGTGAGATGCTAACATGTTATATTTTGATAGATATTGTTGATAGACAGAAAGGTTAATATGTTGATGTGATGTAACATACTGGAGACGAACTTTAAAATAATTTTATGACAAAATGTTTGTTTTCAGAAAATAAATTTATATTTCCATGCAAAATATTTGCTTTTTTCTAAGAATTTTATTTTCATATTTAAATTTATCAGAGGGGACAAGTATGACATATAGGTTTATTTTAATTAGGTACATAAAATATAGAAAAATTCTTATTCTTATTTTGTTAAAATAACTAAGAAGGAAAAAAACACTTTCAATTTCAAAAGAATAAGTTCTCAATGAAAATGACTGCTTTGGTGAGAATGACCCAAATATGATTTGGGATTAATTTCAATTTCATAGTTTACCTTTGAATCAATGCCTATAGGCTTTGAACATTCTTCGCAAGAATTGGCATATACTTGCTCATAGCACCTCACACAATATGGATGTTCTTCTTTCAGTACGTAACGGTGTCCCGTCAGAGATTCGTCACATTTCCAACAACAGAAATGCGACTGATGCCAATCCTTCGACATCGCCTTCGTATATTCGTTCGAAAATATTAACTGGAAGAACAAAAAAGAATACATATTTACTGAAATGAAATAAATTGGTCCAAAATAAAATAAATTCAGTATTAAAGTAATACTGAAACTTTGAAGGTTTCCTGATAATTTTTTTTATCTTTGAAACACAATGTATTTTAAAAACCATAACGAATGACATCATTATTTTTTTTCAGGGAATACTATTTTTCGATTCGGTTTCATAATTAGTTTAGAAAAAGAAAGAGACAAGTTTGATTTTAAATTTTTTAATTTTTTTAAACTCTAATAACAGAATGTGCTGAAAATTAATTTAAGTATTAACACTTTAAAAAAAAAATAATACTGAAGGTTTTTAGCAATATCAAAAATTAGAAAAAAACAGATGTCGTAAAAAACGTAATATGAACGTCGTAAAAGAAACGTCGTGAAAATAAAAAATATCAAATGTTTGAAGAATATACACTGCAAAAAACTCTAGATCAAATTACGACAAAAAGTACTGGCACCCTATGTGCTACATCCTTAAAATCCATTGCACCGTAAAATCTATTTTTGCCTCAAAATTTTATGCGTAATTTTACAGTAATACTTCTGTAATAATTAAAGTAAGTAAAATTTTTGTTTCGTTGAGTTTTACAGTAATAATGGATTTTACGGTAAAAAGTATTGGCACCCTGAGTGCCGGCATTTTTTATTGTAAATTGATCCGGAATTTTCTTCATTGTACATGCACTTTTAAAAGAAATTCGTTCACTTTAAAAGAAATCTGTTCACTAAATGAAATTCCGATTTTACCGAATTCACGATAGATAAAGACTCTAAACAATTTAAAACATTAATTGAAACATAGAATGCATATTGATACGATCAATTTAACTTGAGGAAAACGGGTTAATAAAAAAGTGTGGCTATTGATTTTCAGGACAAAATATACAAAAATATTTTGTTCTCATTAAATATGTTTTGGAGTACTGTAATGTACTTTTGTAAATTATTAAGTACTCAATTTATTGAACTCTTTAAAAAATTATATTTTGAGTGTTTTTTTTTTTTTTTTTTTTGCTTAAATGTTTTTTTAAATTTTATAATTTAAGTTTTTCATAATAGTTACAAATAAATTTTCATTTACATTTTTTTACCTTTTTACGAGGAAAAACTATAAAATTATTTACCGTTCACTAAAGAGATTTCCCGACTCCTAAAGCTGAGGAAAGCCAGCGTAAATATAAATTATTTCAACTTTTAAACAAAACACTGTAAAAAATAACTACAAATTCTTTAGAAGAAAAACATGTTTTAACTGTTTAAAGAAAAATAAAGAATTTTTTTTCTGTTTTTAACCGTTATCCATGCACCGTAAAAAATCCTCATTCTTTTTACAGTCTTTCTCTGTATATTAGACGTTTGACAAAATGGTTTTTCTCTGTTAATCATTCTAATCATAAATGTATTAAAACCGTGATTTCATAGTTTTACTTACCCTATAATAACTCTACCGTTTTTGAAATCATTTGACGATTATTTTCTTTAATTACACTTTTCAGCAATTATTTCAGTGTTTTGAACCTCGCATATAAGTGAAACTGCGATGCGATTTTTTTTTTATTAGATTGATACCTTACTTGATTATTATATTTCTTTAGACATAATTTTTTTTTGTAAGTTTAGTTGTCAAACAGTTTTATACGGCTAGACAACTATAGTTTTAAACTTCAATATTATTTTAATAAATAAGACTTTCAAGATAAAAAACAGTTTAAGATTTTTCTTCGTACTGAGACACTAGAGATGCGGCAGATCAAAGCGGACTACTCTGAATGCGGTGACCCAAGTTCGAATCCCAGTTTCGACTGGTCGTACGAGTGCTGCTCTCACTGACCACAATGCTGACATAGTTATTTTATAAAGTTTCTTATTAAAATAAGAGTACATCTCTGCTTAATAAAAGAGGTGTCTGCTTTTAAATGACAATATTTTTCTGCCAAATCACCCTAATGATGGCACACCAGCAAGCAGTTTTCTGTAAATTTAAAAGATTATTTTTACTGTGTAGAATTATGAGTTCATAAAATCAATATTTGATGTCGGAAATTATCATATGTTAAATACATATCTCATAATTAAATATACAGAAAGTAAGAAAAGTTATGAAATTTTTAATAACATAGCAGAAGTTAATTAATAAAATTTCAATTATATAGGTCTTCAATTATACATAAAATTCACTACTCTAAATTATAAATAATTTAATATCTTTATTTTTAAAAGTAATACTTGTTAAAAGTGTATACAACTGAAACATTTTAATTTTTAAAAGAAAAATCTCTTTGAATTTTTTTAAGAAAATGTTGGAATTAAGATTTATTTAAATATTTGATATATAAGTTTTAGAAAAGTTAAATATAGAACTCTGTGAAAAATTTTATATCAATATGTCAAACAGATTTTGAGAAATCATTTCGTAAGATTCTTAAATTTCATAAATTTTCTTTTGGAGTTTTTGTAAATTGCAAGAAATTTTGTTACTTGGCAATATTTTACAAGGTATCGAATTATTTCTTGTAATATCTGTTTTCATTATTAAAAAGATCAACTACTTGATTTTGTTCAGAAATAGTTGTGGTCTGAAAAAATTTCACGTTTTTATGAGTGCTTTAATGGTCGGGAGATCTATTTGAAAATGTAAGAAAAAATTTTAAATTTTTGCTAAATCTGCCACAATATAGGAAATATGGATTTTGTAGTTTTATTAGGATCAAATATTTGTACTCTCAACTTTCTGCATCATATCTAGCAAACTATTTAAACCAAAAAATATTTTCTGACATTTATTAACTCATTTATCTGAGGTTAATTCCATGCAATATACTACTGCACAAATTATTACATAAACATTATTCTCTCTCTCTCTCTCTCTGTTATTAATTTCTTCCAAACTAGGATGAAACACTTCTTGAATTATTTACATATTTTGCATAATATTTTACATATTTACATGAATCATGTTATTAGTTACGTATATGCTCATTTATACTTATATCGTAATTTTATGAGCTAAAATTTAAATAAGTCTATTGATTTGCTTTTGAAAAATATTAATTAAAAAAGGAAGCTGTTAGTTTCGTTCTAAATTGGGTATAAAAAATGCTTCTTTTTATAACTTTTTTTAACTACATCCAAAATCACTCGATTAAGTTTTAATTTTAACATTAAGGTATGCATAAAATTTAATATTGTCCAACAAAAAAATTTTTCTTGGAACTATTTTAAGCATTTTCGTCAATCAACAGATTTAAAGTTTTATGTTAAAAAAATCATATAATGTGTAAAAAAATAATTCAGTTCTTACTTATTGGCCATAAATTTTTGCACTGGACAAATGGGACCTATTTTGATCTCGTGAACTCGATATGGTTTACTAAGTAACAAATGTATAAGCAATATATAAATTTTTTCCAACTGATCCAAAGTCTAATTTTGCTTATTTTACCTCCAATTTCAGAAATTGATTTTTCAATGAATTTTCAATTTTTGATAAATGCTGTCTTGAAATAGTATCTGGTAGGCAAAGTGATCTCGTTTGCACAGACAATTTTGACTACTACGTAAATGAATTTTCTACTGAACGAGAAAACAATTGAAAATAAAATTTAAATACTATAAATCAAATCTGTTATCCCAAATTATTTTATTTTTTTCAGCTGATATTGTATACCTATTTTTTTTTCTAGAAACTTAAAACTGGGCAAAGAAATTGCAATCGACGTTATTTAACAGGATAAAAAAATAAGTGTGAAACAAGGGTTATGTTTCTGAAGATGTTGTAATTAACTCAAGTAAACTAATCAGAAATCAGCATTAAATTAGGAATAAACTCTTAGAAAGTCATTTTTAATGCTTTTTCACAGAAAAACGAGATCGAAATTGTAAGAATTGTACGTTTCTTTAGTAGTACTAGAACTAATATATAAATAATGCTATGTATGATATTCATACAATTGATATTAAAATTGATTAAATTTCTTTCGTCAAAAACAGCTTTAGACTAATATGCCTGAAGAGGAAAAGTTTCAAACAATATGTGTTTCTCTCTTCTGGAGCTAAGATTTGGGCTCTCATTCGCAGACTTATCCAAAGACTTACACTGGTCTTCAAAATTAAGAGATATTGCATATTTTTTTCAATTTCATGAAAACAAGTGAGAGAAGTGTAAAACTATTGCTTCGATGTAAATCTTTTGTGTAGAATGTTGTAAGTGTATATGTATGTGTGTGTGGGGGTGGAGCTAGTAGCGGAATAGACTTTATAAGTGCATATATGGCAAAACCTGCATTTAGTTCACTCGCACATCTTGCAGCAATCTTAAACTGGTTCTTTCAATTTAATTTCAAGCAAGAAAAATGAGTAACCCCCAACGTTTCGATGATGGTCTGAGGTGGAGAATTGTGGGGAAGTAGGCCAATGTCAAATCCATATTTGTGGAGAATTTAATTTAATACCCAGCCTCGTGTATAATTTATACAAACAATTTTAGGAATCTATCGAGAGGAAATCTGGCCAAGTCGTCCAAGAGCCACAATGGCCAACGAAGATATCGATATTTGTCGATTACAGCGAGGTGAAACATGGATGCTACAGCCTTTCTGCTCTCCCGTGACCTCTATGCGGACACAATAAACCACGTTTCAAGGGTTACTGTTTTAGAAGGCTTCATGGGAGAGGGCTATTTCCAATTCACTGACTTCTGCCATTTAGTATAGCGCAGAAATCATAGAGATTGGAGCCTGGAGCAATAGTCGAATGCTTTCTTCACGGATGAGCCCCACTTCAGCCAGACAACACACTCTCAACGTACTTTCATATGGAGAAAACCAGGGGCTCGCTACCTACTGATTTCATTTTTATAGTTGACAATGCGATACCACTCAAAGCTCTTCTGGTCAGCCATTGTCTGAAAAATGAAGATGTTCC
This sequence comes from Parasteatoda lunata, assembly GCA_949128135.1. NCBI lineage: Eukaryota > Metazoa > Arthropoda > Arachnida > Araneae > Theridiidae > Parasteatoda > Parasteatoda lunata. Next base: position 88,396,502 of record OX421980.1, read on the forward strand.
CTGAATGGATTGGCCAACCATATCTCCAGACTTCAACCCTATAGAGCATATCTGGGACCCTTTTTGAAGGACAATTGTGACACATGACCCCCTCCGAGAGCCACTCAGAGTATGAAAACAATGTTCATCAACGAGTGACATAAACTGCCACAAAAACTAAAAAACTGTCTTATTTCCAGTATGAAATCACGGTGTGAGGCCTGTATACGAGGGGGCCATACTCCCTATTAAACAATTTTTTTAAATCCAATTCTCATCTTTTGATGCAATCCTTCTTTGAGTGTTATCCACGATCATGGGGGGTATTTAACTGTTGACTGGTTATTATTTTTGTATTATGCCAGACTATGTTCAAACCAAATTTTAATAAACTTGGTCAAACAGTTCTAGAGATAATCGACCAAACATAAAATTTCTCTTAAATTTGGACACCAGTATAGAACAACACAAGTTGTGTGTAACGATTTTAACATGTTATTAAGAGAAAAGACCGAAAGTAAGAATCCTAAATAAGACAAAGAAAATTTTCCGATGACATCCAGAGAACTAAATGTTTAAAATAGCAGTGGGTTGATCAAACTAACATTTTGAAAAATTGACAGTTGTTGAAATTGCAGCATTTTGAAACGACATTCTTATGGCATCAAAAGACAAAACTTAAAAAAATGCAGCATATAAAATTTTTTTATAAAGTTAAAGAAAACCATTGACTAGCAGCAAATTCATAATGGTTGAAGATAATAATGATGCATGTATCGTTCTTTTTTTTTTTTTTGTACTCCCTTTTATCCAGAACACAACAGAAATTTTAGTCATTTTGCATTTTGTATATATTTTTTTTTTATTAGAAAAAATAGGTTTTCCATGTAAACAAATTGATGACAGTTAAGAGGCCTTTAAAAGTAAAATATACAAAATATTTTGAAGGACATATACAGCCTTTATTTACAGAACCAAAATGGCTAACCTTTGCTCCTTTTTTTTATCCTAATATATTTACTTTTAGACGTTAGAAAATAGCTTCATCTTTGTAAATTGAAAGAAATATTAAGAAAATTAAGGATATTCTGAAAAAACTTTAAATATTTTAAGTATTTCCTCGGATTCTTACCATCAAAGCTTTTTCCTAATTCCCCAAATCGTATATATTTACGAAAAAATACCTATTTAAAAAAAAAGTATTTACCTACCTTATTATATTAGTTTGTTAAAACCTACTAAAAAATTTAAAGACATGGTAAATTTATTTCCTAAGCCATATAGGAAAACTTAAACCATTTGTGAAACTTATTTTCATATACAAAAACCAAAGTTATATTCCTAAATGGAAAAAAAAAAAAAAAAAAAAAGCCGTTTTAGATTTGGTTGTGCTGGCAATACAATTGAACTTTGGATTGAGGCTCGAAGTATTTGTTTTTCTTTCTTGACCCTACTATCCTCCTGGATAGGAAAGTTTTTTCAAAAATGTCCAATTTTATGCTCTGGACATCCAGCTTACACCAGTTGTTTGGCTTTTTTTTTCATTAGATTATCTTATTATCTTTCTTGGTCACTGGGTATTACAAGGATACCAGTCAATGATATATAATTCTAGTCCAATTTGTAAGTCCAGCATGTGTCACTTTCTTTTAGACAATCTTCTTGTTCGAAGGTTGCTTTGTTATTCCTCTATATTTAGTCCTCAGAAGTAAACGACTCGTGACAATCACATTTCAACTTTAGATGCTTTTTCTAAATACAATCGAATTATTCCCTTTCCTCATTCTATTATAAAAACTAGTAGTGCTGCAATTTTTAATCGTTACATGGTAAACAAAGGCTGCCCATAAATTTTAAGCACTGACAGAATAAGAACTTTTGAGATTTTTTTCTCGTAACATTAAAATTAGCTAGATTCTATCGAAAAAAATCCTCGTTGATAAATTTAACAACTTAAAAATTGTTGTTGTTTCTTAACCCTTTCTGGCCTGACGAAGTCAGACCAGATCTATGAACCCATTGACCTGAAGAAAATCATAGACCAAAAGAGGAGTAGAGTAAATGTCTTCCCAGAGAAGACCAAGACAGTTCAGGATGTGATCGGCGGAAGCCTAGTGTAAATTTTGTGATCAACAGAGGAAAAACATTTAAATACTACAAGGCATACATGAAACCATGGTTTGCATTATCATAACATAGCGTTTCAATCGCGTTTAGGTGGGTGATTAGATATAATCAAGTTTATTTTACAATTTCATGTTATAATTACATTATTATTAAATTGGATACTTGTTTTTTTAAAAAAAAAATAAAGGGAACAAACTACATAATTAAGAAATGTAGTTACTTAAAATAACACTTGAATTCAGAGCCCAATTTAAATTACATTTGACTGAAACTACTGATTGGGTCCCAATGCACAGTTATTTAATCTTTTTACCATATAAACACAATGTATAATAACAACAAAAAAAAAGATTATTATTTAAAACTTCTGTAAATAAAACAAATAGCGAGTTAAATACAAATAACTACGATTAAGCACAGAGCGAGGTACTGAAAAACAGATAAATTTTTAATAGATTTAAATTCTTTACAATGACATATTTTATTGCAATAAGAATTAATCATTTAACTAATCATGAATAAAAAGATTATTAAGACAACAATATTTTATTGAGATAATAATATTTTATTAAGATAAAAATTTAATTAAGTAGATTTAAGATTAAACTATGACAATTGCTAAAAATATAATTCGTTAAGAAAAATTGCACGAGAAGAAAAAAAACTAAAAGGAACAATTAAGGAAAAAATAATTTATGTATTCATACTAAAAATTTTTCTCTTTATATTTGTATGGATACATAATGGCATAAGTTCATAATTATCAATAAATATTTTATCTGCTGCTTTTTGTTTACTTTTTAATGACAGAAAATAGTGCTGAATAGCATCACAAGAAAGCTTTTGAAAAAGTAAGGGATGATAATTGAAAGAAAAACTGAAAAGAGAAAAAAGAAACACTAAAAAATTTCTACAGTTTGTATAACGGTCAGGTACTTTCACTGAAAAAAAAACAACAAGTAAGAGTTAGTTTAAAATTTATATTTCATTAGAAATGAAAATTATTTATAACAAAGCATGCCCAGGCTCTCTTTTGGAATCAATGCAATTTCCCCCTTATATTTTAAGCCTTATTTTATTTGATCAAAATTATGCAGATAAAGAATTGAGGGAACAAATTATTCTCTCTATATTTCTATAAAGTTTTACACATAATGTTTACGTCTGTATAAAAGAATGGATATATTTGTAAGTATTCTTTTAAAATAAAGAAAATATATATTTCTCAATTTGAAATTTAATAGAGTCAAAGATTTTATTTTTTAAAGATTTTTATAATAATATTTTTTAATACTGATAAGGTTTAAGTGAAGATTAAAAAGCGAAACTTTTTTCGAGCAGAAAATGTATAATTTAAGACATACATTTTTCAAATAATAAAAGAAGAATAAAATTAAAAATAAATGAATTCTGAATTCAAACGAAATTATTGCACGCATAATTAAAATTATTTTCTAAAATATACAAAGAGGTAAAAGTGTTTTTTCATGCGTTATATTTTTGATTGAAGAGGATTAAAAGTCTAAAATGAATATTATAATGGCAATGACATTTCTGAAATCTTTAAATGCGGGTGAATACCTTTTTATACTATAAGAATCACAAAATTACAAATAATGATTACAAAGTTAGATTTGATTAATTAAAAAAAAAAAGAATTATTTCTAAACAATGTGAATTTATTTTGTTATTTCATGCTTGATTTTAAAATTTTCGAGAAAATTATAACTACACAAAAATTCTCTCAGGTTTTAAACTTTTTCTGCGATTTTTTTTTATGATCAGTGAAATATTTTTCTTGAATGAACTTTTTTAAAATAATCTACCTCATTTTTGGGTTCTTCTTTGATCTCCTCTGAGGTCTCGACCTCAACTCTGGTCTTCTTACTCTTGATCTTCTTTTTCTTGACCTCTTCAACCTCGGACATGATGTTACTCAGCTGCGCTCAAGATTTCGAATGTCTTCCCAAACTTAATGCTTGCCAGGTACGGGGACCCCTTACATTCTGAGAAACACCCACGCATCCTTCACGCTCTCTCAGGGATCCTCTACTCTCTGCGATTGTCTAAGGTGTTTTATTGTTTTTTTTTTTTTTTTTTCCTTATCTTATTTGCATTAAAAGCGCTAATTACAAAACAGGCTATGAGTTTTTTAAACTAATTTCTAGAGCAATGACAGTATAGAAGCAAATTGATAATTTTTAATGTTTATTTTAAGGTATAAAAGTTTATTTTATGCTAATATAAAATGTTCGCTTTTAACTTTGTTTTATTGAAACTTAATAATAAATCTTACGGGAGATATATTTTGAGAGCAAATTGTTCCTTTTATTTACTTTTAGGCTGAGAATTAAATATGCGGTTTACAGGTTATGTATTTAAATTGCGAACTGCCCACTTTTCCTTTTATCTATTTTTTTGTTCTGAAACAAATCTGGGGGATCATTTGCCAATAAATGACTCTATTCGATAATTCATGAATAATTTTTAATAGTCACGAATCTTAAAACTATGAAACAAATATTTTAATTATATTGTTATTCTATTGATGTAAAGAAGCATCTTCATTTTAAAAACTAAAATTATTAAACGATAGTCTCTTTAAACATAAGAGACTCGAATATTTTTCTTAACTCTAGCAGCTACTTAAGAAATTTTTTAGTGAAAAATAAGCGACAATTTTCTTTTGTCTAAACTGGAGTAATTTAAATTTAATAGCATTATTGACATTTGTTGTAATTTATTCATGTTTTAAATGACATCTTACATGTTCTAATTAACAATTCCTTAACGGGGGCCTCTTTCGCCAAAACATATTTTTTTATTAATCATTATTTAAGAAATTTTTAGAGTAAAATGATTTGACCTATCTATGAGATATAAATATTTTTTTTTTATGAACATAACTGTTAAACTTTTATTCAGATCAGTAAAAAACAGTGTTTCGTAGGTAATTTGTTAGTAAGTAATTGCATACTATATAATTTTGTTCTTCATTCAGCAACAAAAATTATTGAAAAAGTATATTATAAAAAACACAATAATAATAATAAAGGAAATAAATTTAATACATATTCATTTTCAAACAAATAAATTTTTTGTCTATTAAATGTATAAAAAAAATCCTGAAAATCTTAACAGAACTTTTTCAGCTTACACCTAAGACAAATAAACAAGTTATGTAGACGATTTTTTTAATTTTTTTTTATTTTTTATTGTTAGTTAGAAATGTATTTTTAGTATGACTTAAATGATTCAATACGATTATGATATTTAATTTATTTGAACAATAAATTGAAAGTTGTGAAAGCATAATTTAATTAAAAAGTCGGAATATATTATAATTTCAAACTTTTACACAAAAGTTTTGCGAACGCATTTCTTTCTTTAAAAAATATATTTAATATTTTAATTATAAATGCGAATTATGAGTCAAAATTAAATTTTAATAATATTTAAACACTAAATTATGGATAAATATTTATCTTTGAAATGTTTTAATACATGAATTGAAATATTTTTTCTCCGCGCTCTTTCTCCGTGCGAAATATTGGTGCATATTTTTTTTATAAGGATTTTCAAATGGAACATTAGGAGTGATTCAATAAAATGCAAATAATAAAATAAATAAAAAAGCACATTATTTCCCTCCCCAGTTTTGATTTAATCATATATTTTAAAATAAAAAATAAATCTTTGAAAGCGTCATTCATAAGAGTTTAATAAAGTTTAATATGGATATGGCCCCTCTAAAAAAGTTCTTCAACGTCGAATGGAAGTTGAGATTGTGACGGTCGGGAAACCTTAAAAGGAGATCATTCTTATGCCCACAGTCCTGCTGGTTTGCGGATCAATCCCAGTTCTCATGATATTTCATACTTAAAATTTATTAGGGCAACTCTCTTTCCTATATAAATTGAATATAACTTTTTAAAGGATACCTTTTGTATTATCCTTTGAAGATATGATAATTTCTGATTTTTTTTCCAACTTATTCATGCTTTTTCTATTCTCCAATTATTATTAAAATCAATTCAAACCTCAAGTTTAAATCGTAGCCAAAAAAATGTTACAAAATATTTATATTACTTAGTAGATCGCATTACGTTAACAGCAAAAGATAAGTTTTTTCTTATATATAAAATGTAAAATTATGTACATGAAAATTATTTTTAACGTATATGTAAAAAAGAAATAGTGTTTTTTAGTCTTTCAATTTCTTCTTGTTCAAGACCCCACGAAGTTTCGGACCAAAAGTGTGTGTGGGGGGAAGAAGGGTGTCTGTGACTTAAAAGCAGGCGGTTCTGTACCGCGTGGAAGAGATTCCGAGAGTTTTCTAGTGGATGGTATTTGAAATTTTTAATTATATTTAGATAAAATTAATAACCCAATATTGATTCATATTTTTTGGTGAAGTTATTTAAATAAAATGCTAGGAAATTTGAAAAATAAAAATATTTTTTTTCCCTAACATTAATATATCGGATAAATAATGAAAATGATATGCATTCTGAAAAATAGCCTTATCAAGAATTTTTCATCAAACTTTTTAATTGAAAATAAAACAAAAGAATATTAAACAACATGATAACTATTGTTTTTGTAAAAGTTCTCTTTCTTTTTCATTTCAACTGAAACTACAATTCAGATTATTTGTTACTCTTCAATTTACACAAAGAACCAAATTTAAAACTAGGCTAGATGCCGACTCTAAAACTCCAGATCTGTGAATTCAACTGTTTGACATAAAACTTAAGACTAAAACAATGAAAAAATTTAATTCTTTCTCTGAAAGGTATCTAAAATAATTGGTAGTTTTATTTTGATTAATATGTTTACAATTGTTAATGAAATTAAATTACAACGTAACGCGAAAAGAAGGTCGATTATTTAAGGTTCCATATCTGAAAAAAAATTGGGAACAGCTGCCCCAGCCTAAATTATAAAACAATGTGCATCCTCATTTCTAATTAGAAGCTTTAACATTACAAATTTTTTAATGTTATTAAAAAAAGCAATTTTTATAATGTTCTTTTATTATTATTATTATTATTATTTTTTTTTTTGAAGAAATTTTAAAGCATATAGATCTTTATTTTCGCGGAACTTTTTAAATTCTACCTTATACTTTATCGTAACTAGCAAGCTCTTCTTTATCTTAAACATTCAGCAACGAAAAAATGTATGCAAATTTGTTTTAACTATATATTCTATCATTAAAAAATTGGAAAAAATAACAGATATTGGCTGAAATTTATTTTATTATGTCTGCATACCATGCAATTCTATGCATGTTTAGCTTAAAGCTTCGTATTTTAACGGTGTAAAATTAAAAATAAGTTAACACAATAAGAATGTCATAGATACTTTCTTTAGTCTTATAATTGTCATTTTAAAAGTGATAAAATGAGGAGTGTGAAGGAGTGTCGAAAACAGAGATTCATTTAATAACGATCACTCACTGCCGTTTCACACATTTAGTGTTATGTAAAGGCTATATTTAAAGAGTGAAAGATGGCTCAAATTTTGCACCTAAAAAATAACTGGAAAAATGTTTTTACAAAATCTTATTTAAACACTTATAATAACTCAATTTTTTTTGAACTGTGAAAAACTTTCGTGAAAGTTTTAGATCGTTAAGGATCTAAACAATATAATTTTTAAATATAGAATCCATTGAAGTACGTGGGATTGTTTTAACATTTAATTTATTTTTATTTATTCGCTATTTTTTTAACATTTACTTTGTAATTTTTTTTTTTACAATAATGCGTTATTTTCGATCAAATCAACATATTTTTTCAGATCTTATTTAAATATTCCTTATATATTAGATCCTTTAACTCATTTGATCTTAAGAATTCGGGTTCGGTACTTCGAACTATTACGAGAACTAAAGAATCATCCTATATTAAAGAATATGTGGTAATGCAGCATAATTATGGAGGTCTGGAAGTTGCTTGAAACTTATTGAGAGTGTGGACAATGATAAAAAAATGAGTACTTGGTTTAAAAATGTGAAGCACTACCACAGCAGCCCGTTGTGGGCCAATTATAACTTTGAAATTTCCTGACTAACGGCATGATAGTTGTTTTATGGTCAGTATTGAGCTTCAGATTTCCCAGACAAGCCGATACTTATTTGAATCTGGGTGAGTTTCAAGCAACTGCCAGGGATTTAAGTTTGTACTATGCAAATGGATATACCTTGCTTCCACGTAGGTTCACTTCGGAAATTTTACGTTATTTTACGTTACGTTTTAAATTTCCTACACTTGTAAGAATTTTTCAAATTATTGCAAGAAATCGTGCATTTTTTCATTAAGTTGTATGAAGCAGGTTTCTCTCAAGTTAAAAAAAAAAAAAAGTGAGTGCTTTCATTTTATGTAAGAGCTTTCAAAATAAATTTTCTTTATGTTAAAAGAGAATTAACTTGATAAGAGATTTTTTTCAACACTCTCTGTATTTCTTTTTTTAATCATCGAGTTTGCCATTTATAATGTTTGTTAGCATTGGAAATCGATTTCGCGCTTTTCTCCAAGACCTAAGAATTAATTAACAGCTTTAATTAATTTTTCTAATTAGCTTAAATGTCAGCAAAAAACTTTTTTTTTCAACCGTTAATCACCTTGGCAGCTCCCAATGGTTTTCTCTGACGAATCAATATTTTGCTCTATTGAATTAAGAAGCAATGCATAAAAGTGAAGAAAACAAAAATACGCTGAAGAAGTTGATTACTAATTTGCATGCCGTTCGAAAACATATGCAATCTAATTTTTAAATAAATTTGTGTTAGTAGGCGATATTAGTTCACCCTCCATAAAAAAAAGCAAGATAACTTTCTGAATATAATGCCTGTTTTTAAGGTAACCTGTAGAGTTTAAAAGCACAGCAGTCAGTCAAACGGTATTGTAAACAAATGCCTGACAAAATTATTAATAAAACAGGGATTATAGGACCCGTTTCGTTGTAAAGAAAGCAAAACCCCTGAGGGAAGTATTAATCAAGTTTATAAATAATAAAATCTTTTCAATAATAAAAGATTAAATATTTTCACACAATCTTAAATTACGTAATTTTACTCCAAAAATTTTTAACAAATTGGTTGAATAGTTTATGAGCAAGGATGATTTAAAAATACGATTTTAAAATATTAGTAATAGGCTTTTTTTCTGTCTTTATATCTTCAGAATAATTAGGCATTTTTTTTTAAAATTTAGTTGTTTTAAATAATAAAAAAAATCTAAGTAGCTAATCCCTCCATAGCCCATGGAAATGTATTTTACCCTGATTCTCTATGATGACCTTTTCTCTCTCTGCTACTGTGGTTCATCTTTTTTTGTTTCTCACCTTTATATTTCCCTTTTTCGTTGGCAACTTTTACATTTCAAATCACTTTAGTTTTTTTCATTCATATCTGGTAAATCTTGGAAATGGGCGCCTGTTTTTGAGCGCTTGAATTCAACTGTCATTGTCGACTGTTATTGTATTGAATGTCGACTGTTATTTTCAATTTGTATATTTTTGAAGCGAATGAAGTTTTTAATCAAGTTAAACTAATATATATTTACACTTAATGAAATGACAATGTATTTTTTTCTTACATAAAAAATCTTTGGTATAATAGTCCTTAAAACTGGTTGCCGTTATATTTTGCCATTATTTATAGAAAAACTTTCGACTGGCATTCACATTTCAGGGGTTAAACAACTTAAAAGAGGCATGTTTACTTCGTTTATAAGTTCATTCATGTGTGTTACCTTTACTTAATACCTTTACTTAATTAATAGATACCGCTAATTAACATATTTAAAAAACGGTTTTCCAATAATTCACTGCTTAATTCAAATTTCGAGAATTTTAATAAATTGTTTTCACACTATAAACTTCTCGAAGTCAATTTTAAAATGGTTTCACCTTTTAAGCGTTTTAAAAATCTTAAAATTTCACTAAACTTAAAAAAATCAATAAGAAATAAAGACATATAAAGAATAAACTTCGGTAATTTGCTATTGAAAAGTTTTATTTAATATGTATAAAGTGCACAATAAAATAAAAATAAAAATAATAAAAATACTCACATCTAAATAACTTGATCTACAATATGATTTTTGCGTAGTTTAACATTATATACGCTAATTAATAATATGTGCAAAAAACGTTTTTCTGAATAAACCTATCTTTTAAATATCATGCTTGACGCTATCTGGAAAATATGTTTTCAATACTGGAGGGTAGTCGAATGTCCTCAATTAAAGTTTTAGTGTATTTCGCCATATGTCTAGAACTATTTAAGCAAATCAAAAATAGTTTAGTACACGTTAGCAAGGCTCAAACACAATTTAAGGCAAAATATCTTTTTAAAACTTTTTTTATACTTTTTATTATTTTTATAGTTCACTGGTATCATTTATGAAATCATGATTTTATGTAAAAACATTGAAATGATTATACGAGGGTCACTCTGAAATTTTTGAGATACAGTTAGGTTTTTAAAGTTACATTTACAAAATTTTAGATGCGTTCAAAGTAGTCTCCTCCAGCATCAATCCACTTTTGTAGTCGAATTTTCCTCAGATTAAATGCCTAAAGCCATTCATTTCTTGGAATAGATGAAAAAATGCATTTATAACCAAATCAATCTCTTCTTTTGAATAAAAACGAAGTCCACGTAAGTTCTTTTTTAGATTAAAGAATAACCAAAAGACACACATCGCTAGATCAGGTGAATACGGCGGATGTTTTATAACTTTAATTTGTTTTTGCTTAAGAAACTCAACTGTTAATCCGGCTGTATCTGAAGATGCATTGTCATGGTGAAGCATTAATCCCCTAACATCCACTTCTTGTAGAATTTCTAGAAGACATTTAATGGTATACCAGTTTGCTGTTACTGTCTTCTGTCCTTCCAACTTAATGGCTTTGACCAATCCCGTACTTCTGAAGAAAGCGGCATACATCACTTTTTTCAGTGCGCGTTGTCTTTTCATCATTGTCGGCTTAGGATCATCTTCAAAGACCCATACTTTGCTTTCTTGACGCGTTGAAACGTCAAAAAACGGTACGTACGTTTCATCACCCGTTAAAATTTCAGAAATGATGCGGTGGCCACCATGATTTAGCAATTTAAGAGTTTCTTTACTGATTCTGACAAACTCCTCTTTTTGGTGCTCAGTTAGATTATGGACAACCCAACGGCAAACTACTTTTTTCATATGTAATTCTTCATGTTTAATTTTGTGTATGGCTGCGGATCCAATGTTAAGTTCCTTCTGTATAATTTGATAGGTACAGCGATTATCATCCTTTAACATTTTTCGTATGGCAGACACATTATCCGGGATTACTGCCGACGGCGGCCTTCCTGTGTGTTCTTCATCCTGAAGAAAATTGCGACCTCTGCTAAATTCCTTAAATCATCTGAATATAGTAGCACGAGCTGGAGATTCATCACCAAACGCTAATTGCAACCGTTGAACGCATTCTTCTTGATTTAATCCTGCTTTAAAATCGTAGAAAATCATAGCGCGAAAATGTTATCACGTCAACTCCATTTTTTCTTCTGTTTAAAATTTATTCTGAGCTAAACAAGTTGAAGTAAGTCAGTAAAAAATCATCTGCTGTGTTAAAATACTTTGTATTTTAAAATTAAACCGTTATTTTTATTTTGTAAATTCTTGTCTGCGCGTATCTCAAATATTTCAGAGTAACCCTCGTATGTATTATAACTCCTTTTTTAGTAAGGTTGGACTTTATTTGGATGAAATGCCTTTAAAGGTAAAAAAATAATTTTTTAGAAATATATTTAAACTTCCAATATTAAAACAATCATTCTAAAAAAGCATTTGATATTTAGATAGAGGAAACGCGGGATAAAGTAGAAATTTTCATAAATATTTCAAAATAGCTTGAAAATTATTATTTTTGTTCATATCTAGTGCTTTTTTTACTAAAATTTGAGTATTTGTGTTGGTTTGGGATGATACATCAGTTAATTTGGATGTGTATACTTCTTTAATATTTTTCTTTAAGAAATAGTTGTTTTTATGCTCTACTGACTTACATCACGGGGCAAGTATGGATATGTCACACGGAGAAAAAACAATTCTGGTAAAATTACCGTACTGTATAGTAAAGACATTTCCGGACATAATTCTGGTAATGTAGCCAAAATATTTGGAATTTAAACCATTCATTTGGTAACGGTTTACCGGAAATTTTGGTTTTCAAAGTTATAGTTCTAAATGCCACACATTTAGTAAAAATACAAAACTGAAAAGTAAATTTAACCAAATAAATGGTTTTTATACCATACTTTAAGACATCATGATAAAATTACCAAATTTTACCACATTTACTAAATTTTATCACTTATTATAAAACCATATTGTATTGTTAATTTTATCAAAATCATTCCTTTAAAATTCGGACTCTTTTAAAATTCGATTCCTTTAAAATTTCTCAGGATCTATTCGATCGATTTCGTTCAAAATTTGTATTTTTCCTCATATTTTTTATTCTTTAAAAAAATTTATAAAATTATCAAATTTTACCACATTTGCCCAATTTTGACACACATTACAAAACAAAATTTTATTGTTAATTTCAATAAAATAATTTACTTTCGGTAAAAATTACCGTGATTTTTGTTGTTTCCTTAAAACTAGAAACATGGTAAATTTTGACATATGCTGGTAGTTTTGACCATACTTATTTTCTCAGTGGCTAAGGCTACTATGGACTAATCATAAAACAAACTATTTTATCTATTGTTACTTACAAAAAACTAACAGGCAAAATCAAAATGGAACTATTTTTACTCAAAAAAAATACTGTTTTGAGTAAATAATCTTAAGGTCAGTTTTATTTTACTTATTTATTAGTTAATTATATAAAAGCTTGACAAGTACATATGTACCAATTTTACTCGATTTAATGGTTGGTTTATATGAATATATAAGGTTGTAGCATATTTTTTGATACGTCATTTGGTTTTAAAATTAATAAAATTGATTTACAGTGATTTTAACTACCTTGACTTATAATCAATTTAAACAAATATTTAAAACCTGATAACAGTGTATGGATGAAAAAGTTCTGGTAAAATTGCCGTCCTGTATGGTATTGACATTTTTGGTAATTCTTGTTAATAAAACCAAACTATACGGTATTTAAACCATTGATTTAGTAATTTTTCCCTTCATATGGTAACGATTTTTCGGAAATTATGGTTTTTATAATTATAGTTATTAGTACCCCACAGTTAGTAAAACTGAAACGTAAATTTAACAAAATAAATGATTTTTATGCCATGCTTTAAGGTATTCTGATAAAAAAAAAATAATCACATTTTACCACATTTACTAAATTTTACCTCATATTATAAAACTATTATACCAAACTATTATAAAACTATTATACCATTGCTCATTATACCAAAATTATTACTAAAGCGCTTCATTAAAAATTGCCGAGATTTCTGTTGTTCTCATCGAGTCAGAAACACGGTAAATATTACCAAATTTCATTTTTTTCCTTCAGGGTACGGAGGAAAACTTTGTTAACCTCAATTAATATTATTCTACTATTTTAGGCATCTACAATTTTTAAATTCAATCTTCTACAATTTTTAACTGAACTTCAATCCAAGTGCACTTTTTGTATTTATTTCACGCAAAAAAATTATATTATTTTTTAATTAAATCATATAGAGTTTTTTTTTTCTAAAGTAGTTTGACAAATTAATATTAAATATCAGCAGTGAGTCGAAGGCCATATTTTACAACTGCAATCAATGTTTTGAATTTGAAAATGTCTTTGAACAATAATTTTTCCTCAAATTTTGTAGTTTTACTCCATTTATTTAATAAAATTGTGGTAACTATTATGTATTATTTTTTTTTAATTTCATTTTATAACCATCGTTGAACAGCCGACTCAATTTAGGTGCAAGGTGGTTGGTGCAAGCCGGATGCGGAATTCGTATCGACTAGCCATCGTTGAGGTTTGAACCCGGTTCACCTCATTGGAAGGCGAATGCTTTATCCCCTGAGCCATCACGGCTCTATGTATTATTTTGTACAGAAAATAGTTGGGGCCGGGACAGTCTGGTTGGCAGGGCGCAGGAGTTCGAATTCAGCCGGCTGAAAACTTCCCGTGTAGTAAATGGTCACTGATCGACGTTAAATCTGTCGGGTCACAAAATCCTCCATTTTCCCATAACAAACTATATCTCTGAGGGTACTGAATTGGAGACTGATCATTCTCTAGTTCAGGTCAAATTTACTATCTGTGGATGAATGAATGGATGTTTAAATGGCTCCACCCATTTAACTGGTGTGAAGCATGGGTGTGGCAGAAGTCAAATTCTTAGTTATAGATGGCGCCACTGGTAAACAAAAATAATCACACCCCTTGCCTTACTGGTCTACGACAACAACAAGAAAATATTTTTGTTTACGAATCCTGTACAACCAGACTTTCAAACATTAAGGTGGTATTTTTATATCGAATTTACTGCCACAATTGAATTTTGTCAAGTTTCGCGGGAACCCTAATAATATTGACATGTCTACAGCCACTGTGTGTCCACACACGTATTGATTTGTTCTTTTAAGGTCATTATCTGTTAATTAAAAAAAGGCATAGCAAAAGTGACGATTAAAATATGTAATAAGCATATTCATTTATAACACAATATCTTCTTTTTAACTGCAGACACTGAACACTTGTTCTTCGCATTGGAAGATGCCGAAAGTACTGTTCTTTAACTTTACCCGGTGGGCACCTAAGTCACGAAGGCGAGCAGAATTACTCACAGATACCCAGTTATAGGGCGGGCCACATTCACACAACAGAGAACAATACGAAGAAAAACGTCCTTTCCCTAAGCGGGATTCGAATCCGCAACCATTGGCTTCGCAGTCGGGCACGCTGAAAACTCGGTCACCTGGCTGGCAATATAACATGTCTCCTTGAGTTAAAAACGACGAATTTGGGAAGTTCCTTTTCCATCATAAAAACCTTGTTTTTTAATTTGCTACTTCCATTTCCAATTAAGTATTTCGTCTTTTAAATATGTATTAAAGTGTAACACAGTTTAACCAATTGCGAATTGTTGCTAGCAAAAATATACATTTTATAGCAGTTAATAAATCTTGGTAGTTACGAATATTTTACTACTACCAAAAATAAGCAAAAATTAAAATCGTTTTACAACTAATTTTTTCTCTAATTTAACAAATTTGTTTCACATAACTTTTCTTTGCTTTTTTTATGTACTCTGATTTTTTTCTCTTCTAAACTTGCAGTTTAGCATTGTTTTGAACGCCTCTTTTTCACTTTTAGGTAGCGATTTCGAACGAATTTAATGTATTCTAGTTTTAAAATAATGCAAACGTTATCTTATGATGTTTGGAGTTTACACCCTTATGACGTTGCACGTTTCATTTGATAAAAAAAAATTTTTTGAACTGCTTAAAACCTAAAATTACAATATTATTACATAAGATATTGCAGTTTTGAACCCCTTTACAAGTTTGCGAAAATTACTGTTACTGCTTACATAACTTTTTTTACAAGCATTTTAAAAGATGAAAGAGTTAGTAAAACTAATTAAAAATATCTTCAAGGCACAATACAAGTTTGATTGATTTCATGAAACTGTGTCCACGCATCACGAACTATGTATTGAACTACTACCCGAACTAAAATATCACTTTATTACATTTTAATGTACAGAAAATTGTAAAGAAATGTACAGAAACAGAAAAAAATCAATTTTATTCTAGATACTAAAATATGATCCAGAATTAAAGAGTCTAATTCTGAAACAAGAACCCGAATCATTTCGTGAGAAAGTCATTTTTTGGAATTTTTTATGTAATGAAGTACATGTCATTCTTGCCAGAATCTTTTAACAACTAAATCATTTGTCTCATTAAATCAGTGGTTAAAACATAGCAATAAATTTGTGAAATTTTTGCATTTTACTGAGATGATTTAAATATTACGATGTTCAAAAACATCTAATACGAAAATAATATTTATGAAACCTATAGAAAAGTAACATATGAAAGAAAATAAAACAAAAAGGAATCTAGACTAAAACAAAATAATGTCTGCCTATTTTCGATTTCATTGATCATTAAATATAAATAAAATTATTTAAGAGATATTTTTAGGCTACTCTAAAAATACTGATTTTCATATAAAGTATTTATCCTCCCTTCTTTTGGATAAAAAGGAATTTTTTAAAATAATTTGTTGATTTATTTGTTGTTAAACAAACCTTTTAAGAAGGCGAAATTTTTACTCTAATTTCTACAAAAAAGTAAATAAAATTCACATTCTCTACCTACAAATTCGGTTTGTCCTAGTTTCGTCACTCTCTTCCGTCAAAAAACTAGCTTCCGGCTATTATGACGGCTTTTCTACCACAGAATCCCACTGTTTGGCATTTCTCCAGCAAGCTAAAATTACACACACTTACGTATCCTCACTATTTGATTTTATATCATTTCATTCAAAGGTGGGACTTTTTTAGAAACTGTTACAAATTATCAAGAAATATCTAGTTTAATTACTTTTTGGTTCATAAATAATTCTCTTCTATAAGAGTTGCCAGCTAA
Organism: Parasteatoda lunata; assembly: GCA_949128135.1. Lineage (NCBI taxonomy): Eukaryota > Metazoa > Arthropoda > Arachnida > Araneae > Theridiidae > Parasteatoda > Parasteatoda lunata. The sequence goes on from OX421980.1 coordinate 88,413,238, forward strand.
AACGCCAACTATAGCTTTGAGACTTAGAGAAAAAAAATCAATCTATGCCATTATTTTCATATGTGAGCTAACATTTAATTTTTTAAAAAAAATTACTATCTTTTGAATTTCAACTTTATCTAAACTAATAGTAATCAAAATAAATGCAACAAAATGTCCTTTTCAGTAATTTTATTTCCTATTATTTTATTTGCTTGAGATGTTCCTCGAGCACGTGTACAACTGTGCGGATGTGAACCAATGTAATCAACTGAATCTAAACATTTTAAAATAAAATTAAAATTCTATAGTGACAAGAATTGACGAAAATTTTTTTTATTACAGCTGTTCCCAAATGGTGTTCCGAGATATGTTTCGCAGAACCTTAGGGCTCTGTGGAAAATTCAAAAGGGTTTTGAGAGCTAGAACTCCATTGAAACAGTTTTTTTCTTTTTAATTTTTGAATGTTATAATTATATTCAGAACCAATAAATAAATCCTTATTTACTGGATGGATACTAATTTATTAGATGTCGAAAATATATTACGAAATTATACAAGGTTACGAAATTATATAAAGTTAATTGCCAATGAAAAGAAAATGGCAAATGTTTGAAAAAAAATGTGTTTTTTTTTCAGTTATGTATTGAATAAATTATTGAAAGGACCTACATTAACAAAAATATTTGTTAATATTTCCTGTCGTGATTTTCAAATCAAAATGAAATAACTAAATTTATTAGTAAAGAATTGTGTTTCTCTAATAATCATTTTTCAACGTTTATGTAAGTTCTTTTTAGTTTTCATTCCAACGAAAACCATAATTTGGCTTATTTCATTTATTTTCAACTTATATTTATGCACTAAAATCAATTCATATCTAGGCTAGATACAGCTCCAAGATTGTGAATTAAATTGTCGAGCATAAAACGCAAACTAAGATTATTAATGTTGAAACAATGAAAACAATTTAATTCCTCTGATTAAATATTTTGAAAATAAAATAGTTCTTTATCGCTTAATAAATTTACAATTGTTTTTTAGTTGTTTTCATTTTTAAAAAATAGTAATCTTTCTTTGGTTTGTATATTCACAACTGCTAATGAACTTAATTTATAAAAAGAAAGTTGATGACCCACGGAAAAAAAGTTGATTATTTAGGGTTTCACAGGAAAAAAAAAATTGGGAACCACTGTTCCATAAATACCTTAAAAATAATTTTACCCACCAAAAAGGCTAATTTGGCCATTCATGATGCTAACTGAGCCAATGAAAAACCGAGTATATTTTCTAAAAAACCAAAAATAGTGTCCAAAAATAGTTGCAAATAAAAATAGGACGTTTAAATAGAATGGTTACTGAACAATGCGTGTTCAAAATACTCTGCTCAAAAAAATTAAAGGATGTCTTGTATAAAATAACGGCAGATATATTTTTTTGTGTGCATAAAATGGAAGAACTGCAGTGCTTTTCGGGGTGCCTATGTATGCTCACCGACCAATAGCTTATGTCACGTTAACAGAAAGGTACTGTCGCAACAGAACATGTTAACTGGAGGAGAAATGAATGGCGCAATATTCTTTTCTCAAACGAGTCCTGTTTTTCTGCTCATCCTGATAATAGGCGTATTTTCATCTGGAGGGAACGTGACACTAGAAACAATCCCGCGTTCGTGCACAAAAATGTAAGATTTGGCTGTGGGGGAGTGATAGTCTAGGCTGGCATTTCCATTACTGGTCGCACCGATCTCCATATCATTCGAAATGGAGCTCGGATCGGTCGCCGATATAGGGATGAGATCCTGAGACATAGTACGCTGCAGCAATTGGAGATGATTTCATATTAATGCAAGCCACGTAATGCTAACTTGGTGAAAGAATTCTTTTTGAAAGAAGGAATCATATGAATGGATTGTCCAACGTGTTCTCTGGACATGAACCTGAACGAGCATGTTTGGAACATTCTAGGCCGATGAATTTCTGGACGCCTACCACCCCCACAATCTCTCCAGGAACTGAAAAGAGCTTTTCTGGAGGAGTGGGATAGAATATCCCAGCCCCTCATTAATGATCTCATTGACTGGTTGCCTCAAAAGTGTTCACCCTTGCTGGTCCTTAAAACGATTTTCTTTAAGTAAGCATTTTTTTAAATTTGTTTTCCTCATATGCATAATTTTTTTTCCCCCTTTGTACCCAAATGCACAGTAAAACTTCTTTTTTTTCTGCCGAACAAATAATCACTCACACAATATTATAATTTATCTATTGTTTCCATTTTTTAAAAATATTATCAAGTATTCATCCTACGAGTATCAAGTATTCATCGTATTTAAACTTTATACTCTTATTTTTATTTATAAACACTATTAAATTTTTTGTTGTTGTTACATTAGCTTAGTTAACATCATTAATGCCAAAAAATGGCTCTTTTTGTTGTAAAAATATTTTTAAAGTACAGAAAACTATTGCAATAATTTATGCTCATTTTTGTCATTAGACAGAAATTTTCTGTAAAATTTTTACTGTGAATTGAATTGAAACGTAATTGTTTAAGCTTGAAGTTAAGATCTGTGTTTTGCTTTCACATTTTGAGAATTGCCCAAAAGTCTTTATAGCAAAGCATCTAAATAGAAATTTTCACCCTGTTTTGATAACGCCCTATAATTGTTTATGCTCTCTTTTTAAAATATTAATTTACAATTGGTTATTAGTTTTAATCATCTTCGCGTCAATCACAATATATTAAAGATATCTAATAATAATCATCTTTATGAGATGGATTTTTTTTAAATTAGGGTTGTAGATAAACATAGCCATTTGTAAAGAATTTTTTAAAAAACATGTAAACTTTCAATTTTGGTATAAATTTTTTTTTTTAAAAAAATTCAAACATATACCTTAGCAGTGGGAATTTAATACGAAATTCCTTTTTCTAAAAAAAACCTCAACACTGGGGACAGCACAGGTATATGTTCACGTAATCTTCACGTAATCTTTTTTTTTTTTTTTTTTTTTTTAATCATGTGTAGTATTTTACACCGTAAAATGCGAATTTGTTTAATTTTGACACTTCTAGTGCTCTTTACAAATAGATAATTGCCAAATAGATAATTTTCCAAACATTTCCTGCATCGCACAACGTAGTTAATGGTATAGTAAAAACAATGAAAGAAAAAGTAGTTATCCTTACTGATTTTTTTTTTTGTTGTTGTTGTTATATCTATCAGAACTTAATTTCAATGAGTAAATACATACTAAATTTTCATTTGGTTTTATCATAATTTTCTCTAGAATTGGTATCGCATAACATATAAGATGAACGCCTCAAAAGCAGTCGTTTCAAAGGAAGTTAATAAGTTTATCAATAGATAGCGTTATGTTTTTCAGTTTAGTAAGTAATATCAGAGTGAATGTTATAGGACAGAGCTGTCCAACTGCAAAGAGCCCACGGGCCAGAATTCCGGTCACTGATCACCTGGCGGGCCGCAGTTTGAAAAAGTTGAACAATACCCTTTTACCTCTTACACTATAACAATTAATAGTTGAATTATTAATTATAAAACAATGGAACAGAAGGATTATAAAAGAATTTACTTGCATTTTAATGAGAAAACTGAGGCCGATCAGCCTGAATAAGAAGTTGGCGGGCCACATGCGGCCCGCGGGCCGCCAGTTGGACAGCCCTGATATAGGATACAGTCGACCTTTAAAATTGTAATGATTATTTTTATTTCATGAAAAATGTTATGTGGTGAGCGCATAAGTTAGTCATGACATAAAAACAACATAATCCCTATTCCTTCCCAGACAGTAGTTTCTACCAACAATTCAGTGACGTATGGAGAGCGGGTGCGGAGGCTGCTCCGACATTAGGCATTTCGCCAATCGGGGCATTCAATCGACGATTAAGAACACTAAATCTTCGAGTTTAGTACTATTTTCATTATAAGATTTATTTTGTTTGAACTGGTAAATATTTGGTTCATGCAAAATATTTTATGAAGAATAAAATATGTGTAGTAAATTTAATAAAGAAAATTTTTCGTTCCATAAAATAAATACTTTTTGCATTTGAGGAAAAAAATATTAAGTTCATTTTCTTGGAGATAAAAAACTTTTTTATAATTTGCATTTATATTAATTAAAAATAAATTTAAAATTCTTCGATCCATTTTAATTTTTAATTTAAATTGTTCTCCCCATCCACACTCACAACACAACGACTATACTTTCCTTTTCAAGGGCATTTACATAATCTCTAACGGAAAAGCTTGCTACTAAACGCCATTTATGTCCAATTGTTTCCCTTGATTGTTAAAATTTTGTGAAATTGGGCTGCAAGGGTTATCTTGCACGATAATTCAAATGAAAATCGATTTGTTTCTTCAGTAATTATTTGAATCGCATGTTTCGCTAAGGTTATAAGCAATTAACTGTTGTACAAGCAATTAATTGTTGTATAAGCAATTAACTGGTTATAAGCAATTAACTGCATCACACAGAATACAAATCCGACAACGTGTTCAAAAGTTATAAGAGAAAAACCGTTTTATTTTCTGCAAATTTTAACATGCTTTGAAATTTTTAAACAAATGAGACATTGTGAAAACTATTTAAAATTAGCGAACACGTATTACGTTCAATTTCCTACCTATGTAGAACAAAACGTATATCTTTCTGGTTTATGTAATTTTCTTTCAGTTTCAAATAGCATTTTTAGGATCACATATTTATTTATGCGTATAAATTATTAAATAATTTCATTAATTTTTACCATAAAATTTTTACAATAATGTTTCATTAATTATTTTCAAATTAATCTTTTTTAAAAGTAGCTCAGAATTTTATATTTATGTTTTTATTTTTTAGCCTTTAAAAGATACTTTAATTTTTAATTTTTTTTTTTTTTTTTTTTTTTTTTTGCATTTTTTCGTTAAATAAATAACAATACAGTGAAGTTTTTAAAATTTTGAAATAAAGACAGCAAAAACTCTACAGTGGAGAAATCTCGGTTACGTATAATAATTTTATAAGAACAAAATCAAAATCAGATGAGAAGATTAGGAGTCTTAATGTACTATCAATGACTTCTAAATCACGTAGTAAGAATATGAGTTTTTTTGAATAGGCAATTCAAGTTTTAAAAAGTTCGAACTTCTCCTTTAGGAACAGTTTTTATTACATTTAAAATTAATTTTTATAATTATACTTCCAAATTAAAGTTCCAAGTTAAAGTTTTTTTCCTCTATAAATATAAAGAAACAGAATTTTTATTGCTGCATGTAGTGGAAAATTTAAAACAATTATTAAATAAGAAAACAATATTTTTGTCAAATTAATTATAAAATTTTTATAAACGTTTAATGCGAAACAATATAAATCGAAGTCTACATGCTGATTATGAAGGGCATAGATAATGAACGGCATTGATAGACATAGAGTCAGGTGCGAAATATAATGAGCGTTTAATAAAAAAAATGTTGATTTACTTTTTTGATTACATTAAATGAAACAAGGAAATTTCTGAATTATAAATGAAATGAATAATTTAATAACATTATATGAATGAATATACACGACACTGAATTATGAACATCGGGATTTCTGCCAGAAGAAAATAAAAACAGTTAATCGAAATTTTATTTTCTGACTTGGAACGCGTTTCTGTGTTGTTGTACGTTGCACCAAAAAAAAAAAATTCAAAAAATAAAAAATAAAAAATAAAAATATTTATGTTTAAATAAAGAAAACTAAAAAGCAATGTTTTAAATGCTAATTTTTCTGCATTACCAGTTTTTGCTCTAAACTGGTAAGATACAAATAGAAGTTATAATTAGATTTTTTAAAAATATGAATAAATTTATAAATGTTTATTTACGTTTGACTTAAAAAGATATTTCAGGCATGGATACTTATTTACAGAACGTTTTTTTACAAATATATTAATTATTATCATGCGAGGGAAAAAAACGGTAGAATAACGCTAAATATTTTTCGTTGATGTCATAAATACCAACGGTAACTTTTTTCGTGTCATAAGTTCGATTGTTTTATACTTATTTCCCCCAAAAAGTAATTTACCGATATATGTTATTAAAAGTGTTATTTATAGCGTGATTTTAAAAGTGTATAAAACATTTTTGTTTCATTTCCTTTGAAACTTTTTATTTTGGTTGCAATTTTAATGTTTTCTCCAAATACATGAAATGGGAAAAATAGTTAGAAAAAAAATATTTATGTTAAATAATAATAATTCCATTAATCTGTTTCATTGATAGAATCGAAAACTTCTACCAAATATACCAAGAAAAAAAAAGTATGGTCAAAACTTCAAAAATATGGAAAATTTTATCGTGTTTCTGGCTCTATGGAACACCAACTCGGTAATTTTTAACGAAATGTTTTGGGAATGATTTTGGTAAAATTAACATTAAATAGTGTTTTATAATAAGTGAAAAAATATGGTAAACGGGAGTAAAATTTGTTAACTTTTCCATGATACCTTAGACCATGACGTAAAAACTATTTATTCGGTGAAATTTAGCTTCCAGTTATGTAATTTTTACTAAATGTGTGGAAATGAGAACTATAATTTTGAAAACTATAAATTTCGATAAACCGTTATCATATAAACGGAAGAATTTTTACTAAATGTGTGGAAATGAGAATTATAATTTTGAAAACTATAAATTTCGATAAACCGTTATCATATAAACGGAAGAAATACCAAATGAATGGTTTAAATGTCGTATATTTTGGTTTTATTGACCAATTTTCCAACATACATCTAAGTCTAAGTTTAAGAATGTGTTGCCCGAAATAGAATGAATTTTTTATATTTAATTTCTTACTGCTCTACAGTAATAATTTTATCATGGCTTTTAAATGCTAGTTCTGGCGTTTCAGAGACGTTTTTGAAACGAAACTGAATTGTTTTTATAATTGTTGCAAAGCAAATATTAGAGATATTTATTTTTTAAAAAAATCTTTCTTGTATTTTTTGTTTTATGGTAGGTGACTTTAGCTTGACATATACTACCCATCTATGTTAGATTAAAAGGTTGGGAAGTAATATGACACAATTTTCATATTAATCAGAACAAAATCTTTAATAAATAAAACAACGATTTTTATACAATAGTGAATAGTGCAGCCTTCAAGTGAAAATTCAGAAAACATGTAAAGTACCTGTCTGGAAGTTTAAAAACGCCACCTATGTTACAGGTGTGCCTTAATGCTGTATCCCAAGTCTTTCAATTAAAAAGTCAAAACAGTGAAGATTAAACAAGGTTCAAACAATGATTAAAAATAAAAGAGGAATAGCAAAATTAAGAGGAATAAAATTCTTTTATTAATAAAGTTTAATGCTTTTAGAGGTTTGAAGGCCCGGTGATTAAATTACAAGCGAAAACAAGTATTTTTGAACACTTTATGCTGGAAAATATAGCAATACGCTTGTAATATTCCGGAAAATATATCAATTACTTTTGTTGTTATTTGTGACAATTACATTAAATTTTGTAAACTTACTTAAATATTTATGGCAATATAGACATTTTTATTAAAAAAAATTGTCTTTCGTTTTTTGCTATAACTTTAAAAATACTGAATAAAATTAGACAAAATTTTAGGAGCAATTTTTGATTAAAAACAAAATTATCATTATTAGACTTGAAAAAAATCGTTAAAAATTGCGCTAAGTAAAGTAGTTCTTTCATATTGCGCAAGCACCGAAAATATTTTTTAAAAAAAAAATAATTTTTTAGTGAATCGTATTTAGTAGCTAATAAAAAAAAAGACCGATTTGAATATCTAGAACATTTAAAAACCTTCTAGGAATTTTTTTGAAGATTTTGCCCTTTTTCAAATCAGGCACTAAATGATGATAAGATGTTTTCCGAAAATGTAATTTTGTATTATCATACAAGATTTACTAAAAATGACATCGGTACTATGGGGAATCATTTCTTGTTTAAGTATATTTTCTTTCTTTATACCATCACATTTTGGTGTATGGACGATTATTGTAAAGTATTATCATTTGTTACTATATTTTATCTTATGAGAGAAAATAAAAATTTGCGGAGAGCCCTTTAAAATTCAGAGGTTTCTTTTAAAAAGCACAAAGGTTACTTAGAAAATTGCTAGAACCTTATTTTAAATTTTTAAAATATTTAAATTGGACTTTTTTCTTTAGTTGCCAAATGCAATTCACGACAAAATTATAGAAAAAAATTTCCGCGCATGCGCTGTAGGAAATTATTTTAAATGCTCATGTCTTGCGCAATTTTTAACAATTTTTTTTCAACTTTTTACTACTGTAATTAATTGAAATTTTGCTCCAAAAATTTCCTTTAATTTTATAGAATATTTTTCAATTTATAACAAAGTTTATATAGTTTTTTATAAAAATGTTCATATCTCCATGAATTAAATATTTAACCTACATTTACGAAATTCTTCAGCAATTATTGCAAATAACAATCAAAGTAATAAATACAAGTTACAAGCTTATTTCTATAATTTCTGGCGTAGAGTGTTCAAAAATATAACTTTCCGTTTGTAATTTATTACTGGTCACTCAAACCTTTAAAAGCTTTTAATATTATTGATATGAAATCAAAATAATCCTCTAAGTATTTCTATAGAAATTTAATAAAATGTTAAAAGTGTCTCTTCCTTTATTGTAGGGTAGTGTATGTAATGAATGGGGTAAAAAATGGAGCTAAATTGATTACAAATTTTTCTTTTGTAAGTGGTGTTTGATCTTGAGAAGAGCCAATTAATTGTATCTCATGACAAGTCAAGTTGAGAAAAAATGTTAAATTTACATTGGTATTAAACGATGATGTATTATAAAAAACAAAATTTGTATTTCACTTTGAAATGACATTTTATCCCTATTCATATCCAATGTTATCTAACCAAGAGAATTTTAACTTTAATTTTTTAAATATTAATGTAATTATAATCTTGTATAAATAGTGACTTTGTGAATAGCTTTAATGTGTCAAAAGAGCATTTTTAGAATTTGAAGAAAACTTCTTTTGTTTGTTTGGGAAAAAGTAATTAATTTAATTTACGCTTTCAAAAGTACTAAGAAATTAGAAAAAGTACTAAAAAATCATAAAATTGAATTCAATTGATTGTACTAGAAAAGATAGAGTTAGCTTTACTGTGCAAAACACATAAATCGACTAAGAAATATATTATGCTGCGACAAACTTACTTTAAAACGTTTTAATCCGTTGATTTTACGTTCATTACATTTGTTCGAAGCGCAAAGTCATCAGATTATTCGTATCATTGAACTTGGTAACTTGTGCAATATATACTGTTAAATTAGCATACAAATTTAATAGACGAAAGTTGTAAGGATTTTTGAGAAATCATACATTCGGACGTGATATCATGAAGCTTTTAAAAACATTTCTTAAAGTTGAAAAAATTGACCTCTGATTGGTGGTTTGGGATAATGTTTAATCGTATGTGAAACAGACATTAAAAGTTTTCATGTATTTAATGTAAGAAAACTGCTTTATAAAATATAAATGATAAAAGTGGCTTTTTCGGTCTTCAACAAGGGACACTGGGAAAACCTCCTCTCAGATGGATTGATGGCATTTTATAAACGTTGTTGAACAGCCGAGCCAAATTTCAGTTTACGACTGCCAATGTTCAACTCCGTAGCCCTGTCATTTTGAACCCAATGAAGAAGACAAGGGATCAGTACCTCCAGAGGTATTGATTTGTTATGGGAACTTTGTGATCCCGACAGATCCCCATTTGATACACGGGGATTCTTCGGCAGGCTGGATTCAAACTACCGTTCTCACGAGTCCAATGCCCTACCAACCAGGATAACAAGGCCCTGGATTGATGGCATTGAAAAAGAAATGTAAAAATATTGACAGTGAGCTTTGTGATCCCGACAGATCCCCATTTGATACACGGGGATTCTTCGGCAGGCTGGATTCAAACTACCGTTCTCACGAGTCCAATGCCCTACCAACCAGGATAACAAGGCCCTGGATTGATGGCATTGAAAAAGAAATGTAAAAATATTGACTAATTGATAACACAAGTAACTAATTGATAAAAACAAGCATGTGACAGACTCCGTTTGAAAAAAAACTCGTTGGGCTGTAGTGTCAAGAAGAAGAAGAAATAAGATGATTATTAGGTTGTCTTTTAATCGTGGAACCATCATTTATCTGGAAAAAAAATAATCTCTCTGAGGAGTTCTAATTAAGAGTGAGGTTGTTTTGCTCAACTAAGAGATTATGCAGTTATTCACAATATATATAAAGTATACACGTTCGGTAATTAATATTTAAGTAAGAGAGAACAGCAAAAGTGCTATCGAAATTTGACAAATCACAATGAAAGATGGTACGAAACATCGGTTTCATTGCAAGTTGAAGGTGTTTCTTATAACCGTATTTAAGACCTTCTCTGTTTCTTTCGTAATTAAACAGATTTTGGTGTTTCGTATACAGCTGTCCTCAACTGTGATTTCCGCATTGTTTAGTTTTAATTTTACCTCGATTAAATATTAATTCCTGATTCCCAGTGTGCACTTTTTTTGTTTTAATCTTAGATTCTAAAAGTAAAAACTAAGGGTGTTCTTTACAGTTAACCCTGTATATATCATTAAATATAAGAATACATAAGTGTTCAAAATTAAGAGAATTCTTATGTTTGATTGATTATCTTCAGAACTATACAACTGGCTTATGGCTGGAAGGTAAGAAACAGGGGTTACAGAATAATAAAAAATAGGTGTTGATAAGGAGTATGATACTCTCTTAATATAGAGGCTGTGAATGCATTATGCATAAAATTAAGCATTTTTGGAGTTTCCCAAGAAATAGCTCCTTCTCGTCCAGAAATGCTGGTTAACCCATTGCTGAAGAATTTTCTATTATTTTGTATTAATTTAGATCAAAATAAATTAAAAACTATTTTATTTTTCATTTTAATAATTTATGGTTAGGAAATACAGTATGAAACACCGGTGTCTTTGTCTGCATTAAAGATAAAATCTTTCAAGCATGGCACTCTTCCAAACAAAAATTTTTCAAATGTTATTAATTGCAGTTATTTAGATCTAAGAGAAACATTTATTTATTATTGATTTTTTTTTTAATTTATAAAATCAATTATTGATTATTTTTTATAAATGAGCAGAATCGGTCGAATAGTTCCTGAGAACAGGAACATGTAAAATTAAATTTTTTAAATTGATGCAAAAAGATGTATACCTTATAATTCAAATTTTTTCAACCACTCTTAAATTATAAAATAAAAAATAATAAATATTTACTAAAAGATATTTTTTCCATAGAAATATCTTTGGGTGAACGATTTTTAAAATTAACAAATCAGTCAGATATTTAAAAATCGGAAAAAATTATCAATCAGATATAAGATATCATCTCATCTGCATTAATTAATTAGCATTTTTGAGGTCACCCTCGCGAGCCTTTAAGATTGAGTCCTAGAACGTGAAAATCCGATCATTAAATCAAAAGTTATTCAGGGTGGTCGGGTTTTTTTTTTTTTTTTTAATTTTTCTTTTTTTATTTATTTTTTTTTTTTTGGAGCACTCTACACTTGGCTCAGATTTTATTTAAAGGGATTAAACGCATGTCCCTAGACATTTTATCAGATGAACGATTTTATTGAGAGAAATCGATTTTTTAGAGTATTCCTCGATTGTTCAGGTTAAGAGGATTGTGCTCGAGACTCGCCTCAGATAATTATCTTGTGTCTGAAAACAGTGGAACAAGTGGAATCGTTGGAAACTGGCAAATAACCTTAATATAAATAATCCGAATCAACATTGTAAAATAAAAAAATTCTTAAATAAAATAATAAAATTCATTAATAAAATTCATTCTTAAATAAAAAAATAGTGACAAATTTGTTTAAATATGTAATAGAAAAACAATTAAAAAAATTAAAGTTGATTTTGGGAAAGCGCTAAAGCAGTATAAGCTCAAAATCTTTCTTCAAATAAATGCATAAAAATATTATACAATGTCTCTTTTATGTAAATAATAAAACAGAATCATAAGTGCAGTGAACACACTTCATGCATTCGTGGGCTTTTCTGTGTAACAAAACCAAAAATTTTATTTTTATTGATTATTATTAAACCAATCGTTATTATGTGTTATAATTATTAAACTATTTATTATTATTAAACTAAAAGTGTTCCCAAAGCCCGGTTTAGAAACAAATGCATAAAGCATAAGAAATGTAAAATCAGATTCGATACATGAAAAATAATAGAATTTATAAACTGAAAAAAAATATTTAGTAACATTTAAAAAAAGCATTTAGAGCAATAAATTGCATTACTTCTCACTTTATGAATTGTATTACTTCCCATTTTCTAAATTGTATTACTTCTAATTTTATAAATTGTATTACTTCTAATTTAATAAATTTTATTGCTTCTAATTTTATAAATTGTATTACTTCTAATTTTGTAAATTATATTTGCTTTTAATTTTATGAATTGTATTACTTCTAATTTTATAAATTGTATTACTTCTCACATTATGAATTGTATTACTTCTCATTTTCTAAATTGTATTACTTCTAATTTTATAAATTATATTACTTTCTTATCATTTTATAAATTGCATTACTTCTCATTTTGTAAATTGTATTACTTCAGTGAATTCTAAAAATTGTATATTTTCTTTACTTTATGTATTTGTTTCGCAAGGCGGCTTCGGGACAAGAATAACACTTTTACTTTTGCTACACAGAAAAGCCCCTTGCTACCCACAGAAAAGCTGCTAAACTATGCCTCTGATAAAGCTGCTAAGCTTTACTCAGTTAAATTCCATTTTTATGGTTTTGAAACCATGCTTGTTGTAAATGGTTAAAAAAACTTCATAGTAACTTCATAACTTGGGTTTAGGTTTGAGAGGGAAAATAGGGAGTTTTGAGCATTCACAACTCTAATTAAAATATGTTATTATATAAATGTGAGGCACTTGAAAAAAAAAATATTAACAATTTCATTAAATGGCTAAAAAAAAAAAGGGATGAATCGAAACAAGCAAGTACTCCCAAATATTGGTTATATTATTACTCTTACACATCTTCAAATTTATGCTTAAAAATACATTTTGAGCATTATAGTTTTTCCAGTCTTTTGTAGCTGATGAAATATTGTGTTTATTGCTATTTTATTCTGAAAAATAATTGTAACAATAAATGAGAAACTCCAAAAAAAAAAAAAAAAAATATTTTAATAAATTGTCTCACATAGAATAAATATAAAACAATAGTTTTTTTTTTCCTTTGTTTCAGAGCAAGAGTGAGAGATGGAAAGAAACGTGTACTAAATAAATATCTAATTTTATAAAAAGGATATATTTATGAAAAAGAATACACCAAAAGAAGGAAAAATTCATCACGCAAGCAAACAAGCGATCCAATAGAATTTGTTTAAAGAAATTCAATTTTTAAGAGAAATAATACTTCTCAAGAGATTCGAAAATAAACATCTATATAAATACTAAAGTTTCACATGCTCCTAAATATATTCATGGGATTGTAGGGATGGACATGCGTGATTGGATGTGGTGTCCCTACCTCAGTCTCTGTCACAACAGGGATCTCTTCTACTGGTGGCTTCACTTCTTCAGATGCTTTGTAATCAGAGTTTCCGTGATGTTTCTTCCACTCACTCATCAAGCGGGTACGAAATTTGGAATTAATGACGAACAAAAATATAACGAGACAGACAATAAAGTTACTAACAAAAAGGATCATGTTTCACAAACATCACACATAAAATTGTGAATCCTTTCAATCAACTTTCATTCTCAAATTATACCAAACGAATTAGAGCATGCGCAGAGAAAAAAAGTAGTCTTTTATCAAACACTACACCCTCCAATGATCACATCTAAAAAAAGGTTCGTCAGCCATGAACAATTCAAATGTATTAAAAAAAAAGATTTGGAACGACCCTGCAATTTAAATATATTTGGACAAATTTTCATTGAGTCCTTTACTAGCTGGAGACATTAAGTAGATGAAACAACAAGTGTTTCCGCTAAAGATAGTTCCTCTAGAATTGAAGTGCATTAGAGTCAGCAGGTGGGGAAAGAAGTTGGCAAAGCTGCAGATAATAAAAATAAGTGTCACCCTGAAGATAAGGACCATTACAATTGGAAACTAATATTTCTGATTATTTATAGAAGAGCACTTTTTTTAAATATTGGGTAATTTATAGTTTGGGCAATTTTAATCACCTATTACATTTCGTTGTGTTTTAAAGTGCTAATTCATATGGGTTAGAAAATAAATCTGGCCTACTTAAACAATGGTCCATTATTGTATTCTTTAATAAATAACAACAATATAAGAAAGAAAAGTTGAGGAAATAAAAGAAAATTTTTAGAAATAATAGAAAACTATTCTACACCTCAACAGGAGAAAGACAAATTACAGTGTGTGGCAAAAAACCCGGACAAATGATTTTTAATATAACTTTATTATTTTATAACCGTCGTTGAACAGCCGATCCAATTTTGGGCTTACGACTAATGCTCAGAAGCGTAAACGCTAATTGAATATTTGTGTAATGGACCGCAACACCTTTTATCTATCCCATTCCCGTTGAAGCGATTGGTTTTAGAGAGACAAAACTTTTGTGTACAATGATTGTGTTCAGAGCGGACTAACGATTTCACATATTTGTTTTTCGTGCTTACACAACTCTTAAGTAGCAGTTTGTTTGCTTGACATGGTAAAAAGGTCATACAAAAAATAAATAAATAAATACGTAAACTAAGTTATGTATTTTAAAATATTTTATAATTAAAGTGGTAGATAGAAAAAAATAAACACACAAATTGAAAAGAATTAAGTTAACTTCTGATGCAATTAATGTGTACGTGTTTCTTTGCCGCACCTAGTAATAATCGATGTTTTTAAGTAGATATAGAGAAATTATTATTTAATAAGCAATTGAAAATTAATAGCATTAATAGCATTCCCAATATTTAAATTGTGTTACAAAAGCTGAATGAAAGAAAAAAAACGAGTACCGCACTGACTATTAGTTATATATTATTATTAAGTTTTTGGTATTAATTATAATATTTATAGTTATTCAAGTTTTGTCATAATTGTTTAATTCTTACATTATAGTAAGATATTTCATTTTAAATTTTCGCATCTAAATATATTATAATATGCATTCAATAAATTCTCAAATAAATGTAAAGAAATATTTGAAAATAATAAAAATAGCAATAACAAAAATAATAAAAATAGTAAAAATTAGTAATAATAATATAACAAGTCATTCTCAAAAAAGGCAGTAATGTTTGTCACCTGATATTTATAATAATTTAAAAAAATAATAACATAAAAGTGTCATCAACTTTAACACATTGATCATACAAATTAAATAAAAAAAATATATAATTTAATGTTTAGACGTGATTTGTCACGTCTGTAGACAGTCCTTCTTCATTGATCCCAGTCTCGCAACCATAAAAACCAAACCTAGCAATAAGACTTCGCTACCAATAAAAATTTGCCAAAAAATTGCTTTTTATTGAAAATGTATACAAAATGCTGGATTCATAAAAAAAATTTCTATTATAAACTTTAATGCACAGTGCGCAAAAAAAAGGACGGATAACTTGTGATCTAATGATCTGATCTTCATGTTGATCTACTCAATCTTATTGTCTCGAGGAGATTACCTCAAATATGCGAATTAGTGCAGACGATATTTTGAGTTACGAAATCAGACACAAAAATGTAATTTCTATAAATAAACATACCTTTTTTTTCAAAAGATTCGGATTTTTGACGACACAATATCAATCTGGTAAATATGGTCCGTCCCTATTATATATGGCAGTACTTTTACTTTCGTTACTTGTACCGCCGGTACAAGTAAAAAATACGTACTTTTACTTGTACTTCGTTGCTTTTTAAATTTAGTACTTTTACTTGTACTTTCGTTACTTTTTAGGGAAAAAGTACAAGTATTTGTAACGGAAATGTCGAATGAAATCGCTACTTTTCTTTAAAATTCGGTAAGCTTTCTAAAAAAGAAATTAAAAAAATTAAAAAAAATAATAATAATTTAAATAAAAAAAAATGCTTATGTTTTTTTTTTCAATTTATAAAATTAATGTGCAATATATATGCATTCACAGCTAACTTCGCGTTTAAATACCTTTTAAAATTGTCATTCCTGAAAGGGAAAAGATCTTTGATCTTTCCCTTTTTCTCTTTTGATCTTTTTTTTGACTGCAACTATCATTGTGAGTGGAGTGTTCTCCAGAATTGTGTGTCCAGAACAGTCATTATTCATCTTCTGAAAATTGCCTGTGATAAAGGATGACATGAATAGCAAAGGTTTTCAATACTGGTGGTTTTTATCTCAAGAAAAAGTTTTAGAATGGTAAAAAGTGTGCTTTGAAATTCTGTAAACCAAGTATAATGAATGTATACGATTTTAAGAAAAATAATTCATCGAACCTTGAAATGTGTGAAGACTTTAATTTTTCTGACATCCGTGAACAGGCTATTTTAACACCTGAATCTCTATCTTTGTGACAATCTGAATGTGAATGATAGTTACAGCAGCATGCCTCTACAAACACTAAAAGGTTCTTCTTTGTTAAATTTTGAAGTTTCAAGCCAAAATGTTTGATGAAATTCTAAGAAAAAATCTTCAATAGTACCTTGCATCAAATTTAATTGGTTGGAAGAAAAAGCTTGGGAGGAGGCTACAAAAAAATTGGAAAGAATTGTCCAATCTGAACACCCTGCTATAACTAATAACGTAACAGAAAAAAACCCAGGGATTTTAAATTTTCTAAAGCTGAAAACATCATGCCAATCACCAGCGACAGAAGAATTTATGGCATACATGAGCTCAAATGTCGAAACGGAAAGCATATCAATTTTGGATCGATATCCAATCGTAAAAAAATTATATGTGAAATATAATATACTACAGTACCTTCTAGTGCTCCCATGGAGCGCTTATTCAGCGTAGCTAAGCACGTTATGAGAAATTCTCGCAGCAGACTCAGTGACACCACTTTCGAAATGCAATTATTTTGCAAAATGAATAAAAATATTAATTAGCAAGTTATTTTCATTCATTTTCGAGTTTTAGGCATTTATTTAATACGTTTTAAATAAAAAATGGATTTTTGTTATTACGTTTTTCAGTTTTCTTTTTGAACTCACTAATAAATAATACATTCTTGTCTTAATACATTTTTTACTAAATACATTTTTACCTCGTACATTTTTTAATAAAATTATGTTTATGCCCGACCTTGTCAAACAACGCCCAGTCAAATCTCTAAGAACTTCAGAACTATTTGTGCTATTGAAAACCATTATAATTACTATTTTAACTCTTGAAAACTCGAAGGTATTAACTTAGTCGATGATACTAAAATTCGTTTACAAATTTTAATTATTCCGTTAGGCAGAAATGTTTGGAAAATGATTTTCTCGCATGACTTCAGTATTAGCCATTGTTACAAATAAAACTGTAGACTGTTCTGTTTCAACTTATACTACACATTCAATTATTTTTTACTAGCTCAAAGATCACAAAGCTATCTGAAACCCCGTGTTTGCTTTGTTTATGTTTGTGCTTTTAAAACGCGTTTCTATAGAGTAAAACAATTTTAAATCAATGGTAATTTAAATAAATAAAAATAATAAACTAAAAATAACTAAATATTAAAATCAATAGATAAAAATTTCTTTTTCGAGCAAATCCATAAAAAGTTTGATATTAAAATTATATTTGATTTTAAAATTATATTATACGATTATATTATAAAATTATATAATATTCTTCCGAATTTAAAAATAAATTAATGTCCATAACTTTCAAAATTACAAAAATAATTAAATAAATAACAAAAATTTTGCAAAAACATTAAAGAACATAAGAATATTATTCAATAAAATTTTAGGTTGCTTTGAATTTTTGATTTCCTAGAAATGTACTTTTAAATCGTTACTCTTTTTTGTTTAGTACTTGTACTTTTACTTGTACTTTTTAAAATAAGAACTTTTTACTCGGTACTTTTTTTAAAAATACTTGTACTTTTACACGTTACTTTTTAAAAGTAATGTTGCCATATATGGTCCCTATAATTTGGCCAGGAGAGCTGTACAAAGTTTTGTCCCCTTAATGTTAATTTTACTTTTGAAACGAATTGAAAAATTTTTCCACACATTTATAAAATTCGTTTGTCCAAAGATAATTCCTTGAAAAAAATAAACTTTGTTAAATATTTATTATTATTTCATTTAATAATGGTTGAAAAAATTTTGAACTTTTAGCCTCATTTTACAGAGTATAATTTTGCTTGTGACATTTTGAGCAAAATCGGTGAAATAGTTCCTGAGAAATCCAATTTTAATTATCTGACTTTTTTGGGTCAAAATTTTGGACCGCTCTCCTGAACAAACTATTGGGACAATATTTCCCAGATTGTGGCTAATCCCTATATTTTGGGGGTCAGAAATGTGAATCTGTCGAAAAAATAGTATATTTGTTCTGAGAAAGTACGTTTTGGGGTCTGATTTCGTAAATTAAAATATTGTCTTCACTTTATAATTAGCATATTTGAGGTCACCCCTCGAGCCATTAAGATTGTGTCTTAGAACATGAAGATCCGATCATATTAGATCGAAAATTATTCTGGGTAGCCCGTTTTTTTTTTTTTTTTCCTTCTTTTTTTTCCTTTTTTTAGCATTGTGCTCCTAATTTCAAATTAAATAGGAAGCTACACGTCAAACAAAAAGAGTAATAAATTCATACAACGATACGTTTTTATAGTATACGAATTTCTTTTCAAACTGAGTTTGTAAAAATCTATTAAGAAAACTCATCACTAGTTGCATCGCTCTCTTATTGCTATAATTAGAATGTATTTTTATCACCAAAAAATTCATCATTTATAAAAAATTTTAACCCATTTCTGGCTAATTAGACTAGAATTTTAACTCGATTTTTGCGCTGAAGAACAATAGAAAGAGCATTTGTTTTTGTAGAGATTGTGAACATTAATTAATATTATCTGTGAATCAATACAGATCTGAACCACTATAACATTGTTATTACTTAAGCTAGGAATTCTCTCAAAAATAAACTAACTTGGTTAAGGATTTAAAAACGAAATTAGGAAAAACAGTTATTTCGAATGTTTACTCAGAAAATGTATAAAACAATATTCACCTAAACTAATCTTAAGAAGTATTATTAAGAAGTATTAAGAAGTTTTTATGCATACTTTTTACTTTCTTCAAATTATCCTCTGACTTTCTTTTTTTACAGAAGAAAAAAAACCGGTAAAAAATCTTTAAGACATGAGGTTAAAAATGTTTGCAAATATCTTGAGATTTCTTGAGGTATTTAGTTTCTTTCCTCCTTTTTTCCTTTTTCAAAAAAAAATCTTTTTAGAGGACTGGTTAAGATAATTTAAAAATATATCTATGATAAAAAAATATTATACTGAGAAAAAATTTTACCATAAAGTAAAGCAACCGAAAATAAATTTTAAAATATTGTGAATAAATCGTGAACTGTGATTGAGGAAAAACTATTTTAAGAAGACGTTTTTAAATGATTTTCTTATCAGCATAGAGTTTAAATCAGTAAAGAAATACATTATTTTACTCTTTTAAAGATGACAAGAAACTAAAAACATTAATTCATTAAATAAAATATTTTAAACAACTTTTGGTTAGTAATGGCATTTTCTGTAGATTGAAATGAAACATTAATTATATTAAGCTCAAAATAGAATTCCGATGTTAATTACAATTCAATTAAACAAAACTTATACCAAATTATGTGTGAACATTAAGGAATAAATTTTGAAAATTTCCATAAACTTGAGCATTATTTTTTTATACATCAGCAAGCCAAGCGTGAAACGAAATTAAGAATTCTGTTTTGATGAAGTTTTGACGCCATTCTTATTTAAACCTTTCGGTTCAAAGACAATTTCTTTACACTAAAATGACAAACTTAGGGGGAAAAATTGCAACATTTCTAATCAATGTATTTTCACTATGACACTGATTCATTGAGTCATTATTTTATTTTGAAACTGTACATAAATGCAATGCTTTTACAGGAGTTTAATACAGAACTTTTATTCACTGTACTTTTTATGCAGAACTTTCATTCAGTGTACTTTTTGTATAAAACTTTTATTCACTGTACTTTTTATATAGCACTTTTATTCACTGTACTTGTTATACAGTACTTTTATTTACTGTACTTTTTATACAGAACTTTTATTCACTGTACTTTTTATACAGAACTTTTATTCACTGTCTTTTTTTAAACTGAACTGCTTATACAGAAAAACTTTTATAACTTAATAACTATAGAATGAGCTTTAACCTTCTTGCCAAGAGTCAACCATAAGCATTTATGTCCTAATAATTTTTTAAGAGGAAGAATACAAAATAAGACCTCAATGCCAGAGGTAATTTAATTAATCACTAACTAATTGGCACATGAAATATCGACCCCTAAATCTATGAACATTGAACCTTATGATTAGGTCAATCCATTTTCTGATTAAAGACCGTTCAAGGTACAAAAATAGTTTTTTTATGAATTTTGTAAATAGTATTATCAGAAGACATCTAATTTAATCTATTTATTGTATCTTCACTATTATTAATCTTATACCAAATATCTAATACACAGTAGAAACTTCGAAATAGGCATTTTATTCTATAGAAACTGGATTGGAGGTAGGGAAAACTTGAACAAAACCGGCTCCTAAAAATTCTTTTTTTTTTTTCTTTTTTTTTTCAAAAGCAGCTACAATAAAAAAAAATCGAATTTTGTCTTTTAATCCTAAAATAAATATTATTTAATACTTATTTTAGGATTAAAAGACAAAAAACTTTATTTTAGGAGAGTAAATTAATTACTGTTTGAAACTAATTCTATTCAACCTGTTTAAACTAAACTAAGTAAGTTGCGATGGCAATACATATACTTGCTTTTAAAATTTCTTCAATTTCATAAATTTAATTATTCCTTCTTAATCGAATTTTAATTAAATTAAATCACATTTTTAATTTTTATTACATTTTATAAAAAGCTAATATAAGTGTTTTATTCTTAACAATCAATGTAACGGCTAACTTTGGATTTCAATACAAATGTAAAATTCGTTAATTTACTGCCGCTACTAAACGGAACATGAAAATTTATTCATAACTTTTATTCTTTATTTTCTTACCACAAAAATGTTTAGGGTTATACTAATTTTCACGATCCTTGTTGGCTATTAGTTATAGTCAAATTATTTTAAATTTAAAATTGAATACGGGGCTTTGTTTTTGGCTATGTAAATCACCAACTATGGATCTCTTTCCATGCTCCTAACTGTCTGTTGGGAACAATGCACTTAAACTTTTAATTTTGAATTCTAGATGTGGCGACTGGGGTTGCTTTGAGAATGACTCTTTTGATAGAATGATTCTTTTGATCTCTTTGAGGGATCTTTATTTCATTATTTCTAGGTATGGCCATATTCTCTAAATAATAAATCTTTTTCTCCCAAATGAATTTTAGGCTCCTTTCATAACAAAATCAGAATGTTTCTCACACGGCCAAAAATTATCTACAAAGAATTTGCATCAATTATACAGTAATGAATTTGGATTAAACTGCTATGAAAAAAGTATAAAAATAATTTAAAACAAGAAACCCTGCTGAAATATTTATGTACAGCAACACACAGCTCTCTACACTCAAAAACTTACAGGGTCTTAAAA
This sequence comes from Parasteatoda lunata, assembly GCA_949128135.1. Classification (NCBI taxonomy): domain Eukaryota; kingdom Metazoa; phylum Arthropoda; class Arachnida; order Araneae; family Theridiidae; genus Parasteatoda; species Parasteatoda lunata. Next base: position 88,435,056 of record OX421980.1, read on the forward strand.
ATAAAGAAACATAAAGATATTTTCGAAATTTATCGTAAGTTAGTTGATGAGAATTAAGTTAATTACAAATAAAGCTCTGGTTATGTTTCTTAACTATGCTACATGTCCATCTTTTACATGTGAGATAACGTATCTAACCTTCCAGAGATTTATCATGCGGTATTGTGGAAAATACCTGTCTAGTTATATCCTAAGATCCGGTTTTAAACGATAACACATCATTTAAAAGAAAAGACGGTTTGCTTATACAAAACCTGTTTTAATAATTTAAAATAATCTTTACAAAATGTCGAGTTTAAGGCTGCATTTGAAGGCATTCTACGAATAGTATGTCATTTTCATAATTACGAATTTACGGTAGTTATTAAATACTGTTAGATCAAGTTTAGACTATCTTTAGCCAGCGCTCTCTATATTAATTCTGAAAATGGAGCAAAACGTCAATATGAAATCAGGCCCCAGTTTTGTGAAAATGAAAAGAGAGTTTTATGTAATATTTAAACAGTTCATACAATTTTTTTTTTTTAAATTTAAATCTTAACCAGGCTCATACAAATTTTTAAAAATTGAGTATTATTCGTTGATTTTAATGATTATTATTAATATTATTATATTTATCTTAGCGAATGCTCTCTCGTTGAGCCATGGTGGCTCAGGGGATAGAGCGTTCGCCTTTCAATGAGGTGAACACAGGTTTGAATCCCGGAGATGGTGGATCGATACGAATTCACGCTTACCACAGTGCTGACGTGAAATATCCTAAGTGCATGACTTCATGTCACAAAACATCGTGGTTTTCCTCTCCATGCAACGCAAATGGGGGTTGGCTCCCTCACAAAGTCCTCCACAGTCCTCTGATCTAGTAGTTACCTTGTCTTCTGTATTGAGTTCAAAATTACAAGGATACAGAATTGAACACTAGTAGTCATAAACCCAAAATTAGGTCCGCTGTTCAACTACGGTTATAAAATGCCCTCTCGTTTAAGCTGTTTTCGAAAGATCCATGAATTAACAGTTTTTAGCAAACAATAAGATTAATTTATTAATGTTGTGAGTTTGTAACAGTTTTTCATGGTTATTAGGTTAAGTTTTGGCTATCTTTAGTTTATGCTCTCAGTGTGAATTCTGAAAATGGGGCAAAGCGTCAATATGAAAAAAAAAGCGATAGTTTTTTGTAAATGAAAAGTGTTTATGATCTAATTTTTAAATATTTGAACAGCTACACTAACTCTCCTTATCAGGGCTTTTAAAAATTTGCAAATATTAAGAATTATTCATAGATTTTATGATTAAGTGATTTTTTAAAAAGTTTAATTACTTTTTAAACGTATGAGTTGATTGTCTTTCGTAAAACCCAGATAATTATTCAGTGCAAGATGATTTGTATAGTTTAAAACTTAAGCTTTGCCTTAAGTGTAAGGCATTTTAACTGGTTTTTTAAACTGTTATTTTAGTTAACACTGTTAACTAAAATAAATTTCCTAGCAATTCTAAAAAAACAGAATAAAATGAATGGAGTAAAAATCAAAACTTATCTATTCTAATTTATCATAAGATTGGGATTCCAATCCAAATAACATTGAGAGTTCCTATAAATGGGAACCCAGTTATGACATTAAAAAGAATAATTAAGAGGCATTACTTCGTCGCAGGCTGAACATCGTGGTTTAATGAGCTCCGCATAATGTCTTTCACAATAAAGTGAATTCTCTTTTATACAGTATGTGAAATCAATAAGTAATTCTTGACATACAGAACAAATGAAACATGAAGGATGAAATGATGATCCTAACTTTGCAGCTACAACACACACATATTGGAAAGGTAGTTCACATTTCTTACACACCTGCAAGGGTTTCAAATCATTACTTTCGATATCACTTCTGCAATGAGAATTAAAATATGAACCTCTGTAGGAACACTAAAAAAGCTCCATAATTTTTAACCAAGCGCTTTCTTAATGGTTTTAGTAAAATATTGTTTTATAATATGAAATGATGTTTGGTAAATGTCATAAAATTTAGTAATATTAGCATGATACCGTACAGCATAGCATGGCATAAGAATTATTTATTTTGTTCAATTTACGTTTCAGTTTTATTTTTTACTAAACGCGGGGTTGTAAGAACTATAATTTCCGATAAATCGTTACGATATGAAGGGAAATCAATGGTTTAAATACTCTATGTTTTGGATTTATTAAAAAGAATTGTGTTTTTCAAATGTTATTATCAAACAGAACGGTAATTTGCTTAGAATGTTTTTCTCCAACCAAGAACATTTTAAGCGAACATTTTTGAACACAATTAAAAATTTGCTTCATCTAAAGGTAATACCACATGAAAATTCATTTTTAATACTTATTTATTATTGTTTATTATTTATTTAGTAATGGTCAAAAAAATGTTAATAGCAAAAAATACAAATTTTAATATCATTTTTAATTTGTAATTTTAATTAACAAAATAAAATACATGAATGAAATTGGTCGTATAGTTTCTGAGTTTTTCAGTTTTAAGATGTCATGTTTAACGCTTCAATGAACGAAGCTTATGAGCATGAGACCACTGATACTAAATCATACCATTTTATGACTTGATATTGACTCATATCTTCAATGTCTGTGGAAAATGGATTTCGTAGAAAACTTTCAAAAAATTTGATATAATTTTTGACAAGATAGACTTTATTTTACCTTTAAGCAATGGAAGGAAAGGAAAAAAATAACAAGCATTTTAAGAAAAAATTGGAGAATTCTCAAGGCAGTCTAATGAATTGAGCACAATTATGTTGGTTATATTATATACATATATAATGGTGTAAAAAAATATTGGAAATGGTTAAATAGAATTTCGAGAAATCGGATCAAAAAATTGAAAATTGTCACATTTAATATTTTTTATAAGCTTTCCAATGATACCAAACTCAATATTTCAGCCCTACTTCTGTGGATGCAACTTTGAAATCTTAAATATGAATCCCTATTTTTCATTGCAGATACGAATTCTCCACAAAATTTTACCCTGTTTGAGTTATTTATCTGATGGGTCTCATTATTCTTCAGCTTGTACGCTAGATAATTCAAATAGGGTAACTTTTTCTGCAGAATCTGAATGTGAGTTCGATATCTGTTGGATCTCGAGATTCACCATTTAAATAGCTTGACAGCTTATATCGCTTTTAATTTTTCATAGTTACAACCTCACCATCTGTAAAACAAACTGTATAAACCAGCAACTCAAATAGGGTAACTTTTTCTGCAGAATCTGAATGTGAGTTCGATATCTGTTGGATCTCGAGATTCACCATTTAAATAGCTTGACAGCTTATATCGCTTTTAATTTTTCATAGTTACAACCTCACCATCTGTAAAACAAACTGTATAAACCAGCAACTCAAATAGGGTAACTTTTTCTGCAGAATCTGAATGTGAGTTCGATATCTGTTGGATCTCGAGATTCACCATTTAAATAGCTTGACAGCTTATATCGCTTTTAATTTTTCATAGTTACAACCTCACCATCTGTAAAACAAACTGTATAAACCAGCAACTCAAATAGGGTAACTTTTTCTGCAGAATCTGAATGTGAGTTCGATATCTGTTGGATCTCGAGATTCACCATTTAAATAGCTTGACAGCTTATATCGCTTTTAATTTTTCATAGTTACAACCTCACCATCTGTAAAACAAACTGTATAAACCAGCAACTCAAATAGGGTAACTTTTTCTGCAGAATCTGAATGTGAGTTCGATATCTGTTGGATCTCGAGATTCACCATTTAAATAGCTTGACAGCTTATATCGCTTTTAATTTTTCATAGTTACAACCTCACCATCTGTAAAACAAACTGTATAAACCAGCAACTCAAATAGGGTAACTTTTTCTGCAGAATCTGAATGTGAGTTCGATATCTGTTGGATCTCGAGATTCACCATTTAAATAGCTTGACAGCTTATATCGCTTTTAATTTTTCATAGTTACAACCTCACCATCTGTAAAACAAACTGTATAAACCAGCAACTCAAATAGGGTAACTTTTTCTGCAGAATCTGAATGTGAGTTCGATATCTGTTGGATCTCGAGATTCACCATTTAAATAGCTTGACAGCTTATATCGCTTTTAATTTTTCATAGTTACAACCTCACCATCTGTAAAACAAACTGTATAAACCAGCAACTCAAATAGGGTAACTTTTTCTGCAGAATCTGAATGTGAGTTCGATATCTGTTGGATCTCGAGATTCACCATTTAAATAGCTTGACAGCTTATATCGCTTTTAATTTTTCATAGTTACAACCTCACCATCTGTAAAACAAACTGTATAAACCAGCAACTCAAATAGGGTAACTTTTTCTGCAGAATCTGAATGTGAGTTCGATATCTGTTGGATCTCGAGATTCACCATTTAAATAGCTTGACAGCTTATATCGCTTTTAATTTTTCATAGTTACAACCTCACCATCTGTAAAACAAACTGTATAAACCAGCAACTCAAATAGGGTAACTTTTTCTGCAGAATCTGAATGTGAGTTCGATATCTGTTGGATCTCGAGATTCGCCATTTAAATAGCTTGACAGCTTATATCGCTTTTAATTTTTCATAGTTACAACCTCACCATCTGTAAAACAAACTGTATAAACCAGCAACTCAAATAGGGTAACTTTTTCTGCAGAATCTGAATGTGAGTTCGATATCTGTTGGATCTCGAGATTCACCATTTAAATAGCTTGACAGCTTATATCGCTTTTAATTTTTCATAGTTACAACCTCACCATCTGTAAAACAAACTGTATAAACCAGCAACTCAAATACGGTTACTTTTTTGGAATATCCAAATTTGTAATAAAAGAATGGGAGTTCATATTTAAAGTTTCCCTCATCCCACCCTATTAATCCCTTCTCCCACACGTCATTATTACACTATACCATTCTCATTGCTTTATCATGCATATATAATGTCATTACTATACCATTTAATTATATAGTAATGACATTACTGGTTTAAAAAAAAAAACATGATTCTGGTAATAAAACCAAATTATATTGTATTTAAACAATTCATGTGGTAATTTTTTCATTCAAATTGTAACGGTTTACCAGAAATTCTTATTTTCAAAATTACAATTCTTATTACCAACACATTTAGCGAATAAATTATTTCATATCATAAATCTGCCGCATTTGCTACCAAACGGAAGAGTAATAAAACCATATTTTATTGTTAATTTTACCTAAAGTTATTACAAAAGAGCTTCGGCAAAAATTATCTTGCTTTTTGGTGCTCCCATAGGGCCAGAAACATGGAAATTTATACTATATTCTACTGGTCTTGACCATACTTATTCAGCGTGTCACCAGAAAAATTGAAAAATAATATGAAAAATTAGTTAGCCTATATATAGTCTGAATAAAACTATTTTCTGATAATTATCAAGTTTCGAATCCTGTTTGTAGCGCTTCTTCTTTAAATTTATTTTTCAACATTTTAAATGTCCATAAACTATCACCCAGAGTGTTTTAATACAAAGTTACAATAAGAATGTCCTTTTTATTAAAGTATCTTAAATGAAGTGAAATGAAGAAGTGATTTCTAATCATTTTTGATTTGCTACTAGTGTATATACATTAAATAATGGCAGAAAATTTCTACTAAGAAATACGTAGCTCAGAAAAACTCATAAATGCAATAAAATATTTTTTTTTAAATTTCAATCAATTAAACTTAATTACTTTTAATGTATTTTTAATTAGTGTATAAGATATATAAAATTTTGTTTTTAGCATTTTTTATATATTATAGGATATTTTAGAGAAAATTTCTTCACATTTTGGTCCTGAAACGAAATCCATTTGACTCAAATAAAAATACTTTTTAATGCCCTTAAACTGTTCAAAAGGTTACTCGAAATTGTAAGCTTTTTATAACTTTTTATTGTAATTAATACTTCTGATCAACGAAGGTAAAGCAAATAATAATTTTGCATAAACAAAGGCACTCAAGCAGGAAAAAAAAAACATTAAATGCTTTTTTTTAAAGTTATAAAATGAAACCAAATATTATGCAATCTATTGGACCCTCGATATCAAGGGGATATTGATTTTTAAACTGTCGTTTTCAATAAACATGCTATAAGAAAGATCTTTTATGAAAATGAAACTTATTTTAAAAACTTTATTGGAAATTTTCCAATTTTTTACGAAATTAATAAAAGCGAATGCTTGGTAATATGTACTTTCTTATGATTTTGTAATTTCTAATTGCTAATAATCTATGCATCAAATATTTTTTTAACATTAATGAGATGCAAAAATAATATCTAATCCAGTTATGTGAATAATAAGAAATTAACTATGTATATATATATATATATATATATATATATATATATATATATATATATATATATATATATATATATATATTCTTTTTTTATAATTTATAAAAATAGATTAGATATTATTTGTTTTATTTTTGACAAGGGTAGTACAAATAAATTACCAGATTTTGCATATTTATATTTTTTAAACTATTACAATAAGTGATATACTAAATTAAAGAAACCAGTTTTTTTCTTATTTACAAATATTCAATGTGGACTTCTTCGGGCAAACATCTCATTTTTAATCTAGTTCGTTCCAGACATTTTGTAATTTCAAACTGCCCGTCGTTTCTAATGCTGCACGAGAGGGTTCTTTGAGTGATTGCGGCATTTATGACATCGGTGGGGTGTAAACAGTGCCTCTAAAGTGACCTCATGAAAAATCATCGGTGCAAGATTCGGGGATCTTGATGGCCATGACAGTAGGGATAAATCCTTTGTCACCAGCTAGCCTTTAAGACATTATTTATGTACTACCAATGACAGGAACATTGCAAGATTATATATATATAATAAAAAAAGTTTGGGAATCAGTAGAAACTCTTGATAATATAAAATTAAAGAATGTTTGGAATAAATTTGAATGCAAAAATGTGTTTGTAGCATAAAATTTTAACACTTGTTGTATCACTTATAGTAATATGTGTAATTATCTTTAAAATATATATATATTAAAACTGGTATTCATTTGTGCTATCCTTTTAAAGTAAAGGGTGGTCATTATGGAATATAATTTAATATAAATATAATTTTTTTTTTCAATTTGGTGCTGGCTGTATATGGCTCATTCTTTTCTAATAATTTTCTGACCCATTGTTGATACACAATTATCTTTAATTTCTTTTATACAGATTCGTGACAGTATATATTTGATAAGCATGAAACTTACATCTAAATCAGATAGTATTGATGTCGCACAAAAGTATATTGTTGTTGTTGCTGTGGTGGGCCATTAACGCAGAGAGGGTTCTTGTTTTCCAGTTGTGCCATCTATGGCTAAAAATTCGACTTCTTCCACACCCATTTATAGGGCAGATCCATTCATCCACAGATCGTAATTTTGACCTGAACCAGATAACGATCAATCTCCAATTGAGTACCCAATCGAGTTGAGATTGTAATCCCAGAATTATAATTTGTTATGAGAACAAATTTACTTTGTGACTCGATAGATTTAACGTGCACCAGTCACCATTTACAACTCGGGGAGTCTTCGGTCGGCTGTATTCGAACTCCCGTTCTCACAAACGTTTGTCCTGTTCCTTGCCAACCAGGTTATCCCAGCCAAAAGTATATTAAAAGTATTTATTTAATCAACACAGTTAACACTTCAGCTTGCGTTATTTAAAATAATACTTTAAGCCGATGTGAATATTTTTATTTACCTTTGCTAATTTTTTTTTTTTTAAATCCTCACATGAATATTTTAAAGTTCAGAAAGAAGGCTAGGATGATGATGACCGAAATATTCTTGAAAAATGCTTTTTAAAATGCAAATAAGAGGAAGAAGCCTCTAAAAATCAAAGAAATGATATCAAAGTAAAAAAAAAAAAAAAAAAAAAAAAAGTGCCCTTTAAATTTTTGACGCTATGTCTTGTATCTGTTTTTCGCTTAATTATAAATTGTAACCTGGGGTATTTATAAATTTAATAAAAAATAAAGTATTAATTAAAATAAATGTATAATTTATGAATGAAATAAAATCTAAATAAATACTTGATAAAAATAAATAAGAATTCATTAATCATTAAATTCAACCTTCGAGAATATCAGAACTTTATGGCATTATTATTATTATTATTATTTTTTTTTTTTTTTTTTTTTTTTTTTTTTGATATGCTGAAAATCGAGCCAGTACGTTTCATGCCGACAAATTTAAATTCCTCTATCTTACAATTGGGGTATATCTAAAATACAAGATTCGAAGCAAAATTTATAGTAATTTATAAAGAAAAAATGCAATGCACAAATAAAGTCTTATAAAATTAAAAATATCAATCAAAATCGATTAAAAATAACATTAAAAGGAAAAAAAATTACCAAAAACATTCTAAGTAATGAAACGATCAAAAATGCATTAATAATCAACATTCTAGCTCAGTTTAAGAATAATAATCTTTTGAAAAACTCTTATTAACTATAAGATATTTTGTTTCAAATGTTAAGGTTTATTATATGAATTCATAATATGCAATAAATAAATTTTTATTTTAATATATTTTTGAACTAAAATATCGATTAAGCATTATTAAGTAAAATTATAATACAACATACTTTCTCTTGATCTAGTTGGTTAGAAACATAACCGATATCTAAAGCAGATTCATTCCTAGTATTGACAAAATTTTCAAAGAGCGCAATAAATTCTTTATCCAAATATTTACAATAAGATGCAGCTAAATCTTGCTTTGGTAATTGATGAATCAACTGTTGATTTCTGTATGCTTCTCCAACACTCCCTAATACAGGAATCTGATGCTCTGATAACTGACTAAAATAGTCATCAATCTAAAATCAGTGAAATTGTTACTCACAAGCAATAAGTTATTTTTATTTATGTGATAATTGAGAATTATTATTCCTACAAGGGAACAATAAATTATGATTCGAGGTTCTTAATTGATATTTATCTTACACAAAAATTAATTAGACTTACGAGAGTTTCCAATTTCAAATGGCATGACGATAAATGCAAAATATTAATTTTTTTACAAACTCTTATGACTTAATTATATTAAATTACAGTACATTCCCTTATTTTGCGAGTCAAGAATCTGTTAATAAACGGGTGTTTCAATTTTAGTCATCATTTCTAAAGGTTTGGGGAAAAACTCAAAACGTTACTGTTAGATTAAAGGAAATTTTTTGACGTAATCATTTTAAATAATATATTAGTATATAGTAAGTACCTCTCCTTATTTTGAGAGCCCCTTAAATACCGGGGCAGGTATGTTTGTTCAAAGTAAGAAAGTTTAAGTGCTTTCAACCTTATTAATCATCTTTTATTAATTAATTAAAGTACATAAATAATCTCTCACAAATTTTTAAAATTACACCTTAGTAAGATAAAATCCGATAAATAGAATAGTTCCGAAGAATAGACCTTAAGATTGATTGATATACTTTTTACTGAATCGTAGATTGTAAAATTACGTCAAGTGTTTGGTCTTACGACAATAAAGCTACTGGATGAACATGGCCCAGATTCTTAAAACAACGTATCCCTCTACATTTATTTAATATTTTATTTAGTATTATGACCATTTTTATTTTCATTGTATTCATTTTAAATAAACATAAAAACATCATATACAAAAAAAATTAATACTTTGTCATTTTCTGGAATTAGTAAGAACTAAGATTTATACTGACACAGACTCCAGAAAACTTTTAAATATGATTCATGCAATCTAAATGGTTGAAGGGGGAAGCATCAAATATGCTAATTAATTAGTACATACTACATCAGACAAAACGTACTTTCTCTGAATAAACACATACCTTTTTTTTCGACGGATTCGGACCCCCAAAATATAGGGGATATCCGCAATCTGGGAAATGTGACTCCGAAAGTTTGGTCAAGAGAGCGGTTCAAACGTAGGACTCATTAATGTTAATTTTACATTTTGCGAATTTCGCCATATTTCGAGAACTTTTTAAGTGAATCGAAAGATTTTCGCACACAATTATAAAATTCGTTTATTAAAAGATAGTTACACGCAAAAAAGATAATTACACTTTTTGTAAATATTGATAATTTTTTATTATTTTATGTATTAACTGTTGAAAAAAAATTTAAATTATGATACATTAAATTTTTTACATAATTTTAACGAATGTAAATTTACAATGCAAAATACAAAAGTTGAGCGATAATAGTTCCATCGAAATCGAATTTTAAAGAATTCATATTTTTAAAAATTCGGTTTCTCAGGAACTATTTGGCTGATTTCTCTCTAATTTGTATGTTTCTATGTAAAATTACATTCTTTAAAATTATGTAAAACTTTTTATACCTTACAGATCAAAAATTCTTTGACAGTTACTAGATAAAATAATAAAACATAATAAATATTTACTAAAACTTATTTTTTGCATTTGCTTTGGATAAAGTAATTTTATAATTGTGTGCAAAAATTTTTCGATTGTTCAAAAAGTTTTTGAAGTATGGCGCAATACGCAAAAAGTAAAATTAACATTAAGGACTTCACACTTTATTTCGCTTTATAGACCAAACTATTGGAACCATATCTCCCAGATTGAGGCTATCTCAGTATAATTGGGGGGGGGGGCAGAAATCCATCGAAAAAAGGTATGTTACAGAGAAAGTACGTTTTTGTGTCTGATTTCTTAACTTCAAACATCGTCTGAACTAATTAATTAGCATATTTGAAGTTACCCCCCCCCCAAACCCTTGAGATAGAATGTGAAGATCTATCAAATTCATCATTTGGCCAAAAGTTATTCGAGGTGATCCGTTTTTTGTGCACTGTGTAATTATAAGTTAATGCAAAAATTATAAATATTTTTTAATCATTGGGAACCACTTAAGCAATTTAAACTAGCTGTTTCCTCTTATGTTATTTAATTTTTAAAAAATCATAGATTGTGTTTCATTATATATTTTTAGATTTCCAGAGAAAAAGGAAGGAAAAAGACCTTGCACTTTAGGGTAATATTTAAAAGGGAAAAAAATATTTTAAAGTTCTAGCTAATTGCTGTCAATAAAAAAAAATACTAAAATATTTTAGTGTAACAGGTGGTACCTAGAAAAAACAATAATTTTTTTCACTTATTTTGCGACGTGTTTCATTAGAAAAAAAAAAAGATTATAAATCTACATATTAAATACCATTACACAGTGTGACAAGACATATTTCGGACTCATAATTGGATTTTAGTGTCACAACAAAACTTTAAAAAAAAAAATAAATAAATGAAACATTTCAACTTAAAACAAACATTTACAAAAAAATTAAAGTAAGCACCCTAAAACAGAGGTGAAAACGCTTCTCCAAAATTTATGTTACTCGTCATCTATGATGTTCCTTGAATCGGAATTTATTTTTTTAGGGACACGTAGAAGATCTCGTGTTCAAGATTGATCAAACCTCATTGGATTTGGGTGAATAAACTCCTGCCAAAATATTCTCGAGTGTCTCTATGCTTTGACACACCATCTTTCATACACATGTTTGAATGCGTACTTAAATTAATAGTCAGTCATCAAAAATTTAAAACTTAAGTGATAGATGTCTGATTTTAAACATAGTCCAAGTTATTTCTTGCCAATCTGCAAATTTACTGAAGAAAAAGACAGATGTAATTATTACTTCTCTATTTGTTAAGCCTGGGGGTACCCAGGAATATTTTCTTTCATCAACTTCACAAGTTTCTACTGGACTTTCAGCCCTAAAAAAATCAAAATTTTAGTCGAATTTTTACCTTCTAAAAATAAAGTGATGTACATAAGCATTTAGAGACATAATAATAAAATTATTTATTTTTTATTATGTCACTAATACTCACTAATATGTCACTAAGAGTCACTTAGAAATACTTTTGTCGCAAGTAACGAAACCAAACTATGTCAAAAATTAGGGTTGTCTTCGTTGTTCTAAGAATAAGTAGTTTACTTATCTCTTTTTAAACTAATTCTGCAAAAGGCAGTAGGATAAATGAAACTGAGAAGATATGAGTTCGTGAGGACGGACCAACTCACAGCCGAATCTAATCAGCCGAATCTAAGCCGAAGGGATCTAATTGAAATATTCAAATCTTCAAAGTTACAATAAATACTGATTCAAAGAAAAAGGGAGATTCAGTAAAAAATAGTTATTTTAATGACTGTTTCTCTGAATTTTCTGTTGCAAAAAAAAGAAGAAAAAAACATTAAAGTATTTTATATTGATCCTTTCTTATGTGCGCTATGAAACATACAGCGTAAATATAAACAACATTTTCTAAAATTTCTCAAGAAATAAATTGTTTTGCCTCTTTTACTTCAAGATTATTTAAGGAAATGTTGCTAAAATTATGGAATATTTTATAATTATCAAAATTTACATTGAAATTTGAAGATATATAAAAGTGATAAGTACTAGTACTACTGTGCATGCACGCTGAAAAAAATCTGTCACGTTGCGCAAATTGAGACAAAAGGGTAATTTAATAATCATTAATATTCAAAAAGTTATTAAAAATTATTTAAATTCTTTTCTCAAGATTTTAAAAACCCATTTATTAGATTTCCTAAAACTGTCCATTTAAAATATGAAAAAAAAAAAAAAAAAAAAAAAAAAAAAACGTAAAATGCAACGTCAGAAAATTTTAGCCTCATTCGTAGTTTTTTTAATGAGAAATATTTTAAACAGTAGCTTTTAAAAGTAGTTATATATTTAACTGATAAACAAATGAACGTATCGTAAATAAAAAAAATATTAAAATATTTTTTTTTTTTTTTTAAAAATTCAAATATTTGCAAACTGGCAAATTTGGCAATTTTTTTCACATTTTTATTTTCAATTTTGAAATAAACAGCAATTTAAATAAACAGCAATCACTTATTTTGGTTATTTTTTAAAAATACAATAAAAAATATAAATATTTTTGAAAAAAAACATGTACATCTTTAAACTGATCGCTGTCTTTTATTTTAGACTTCACGCATTTTAAAAAAAACATTTTTTTTTTTATTATTATTTACTGATTGACTCTAAAGGACCCCAAGTACGAAGCATGGACTAAATTTTCAAAAAAAAATTTTTACATCTGAATTCGACAGAGAAGAATTTTCTGAACCGATTGGAGCATAGTAAATTAATAATTTAAATACAATTTATTTTATAAAACTAATAAGCATTCGCAGTTTTAGTGAAAGTAATGTAAACTATTTCCTCAAGACACAAATTCGTGTTTTTTTCGGGATACTTTAATCAAAAACTACTAAATCTATTAAAATAAGGTTTTATAGACGATTTGCATGGATCACTAGAATAGACCTACATTATGACAAATGTTTGTAAAAAAAAAATAGAGAAAATTTTCATTATTGAAACATATTAGGCATATTTAGACGCAAACTTCTGCATCACTATATTTAAAAATATATTTCAATATCATCACTTAAAAGTCTACTTAAAACATATAATTTACTTTCGAATAAGTTAAGTAACGAAACTTCAAGAAGTCACAAAGTATATAGTGCGCAAAATATAAATAATTTACGATATTTTAAGTTACAAAATCGGACGCAAAAATGTACTTTCTCTTGATAAACATACATTTTTTTCAACGGATTCGGATTTCTGACCGCCAAAATATAGGAGGTAGTCGCAATCTGGGAAATATGTTTAATTTGTTTGAAATATGTTTAGTTAAATCCCAAATAGTTTGGTTTGGAAAACTCCCTAAAGTTTGGAACACTTAATGCTTATTTTACTTTTTGCATAATTCGTTATATCTCCAGAACTTTATAAGTGAATTGCAAAATTTTTCGCACACAATAATTAAATTCATTTATCCAAAGATAATTCCATACAAAAAAATTAATTTGTTATAAATATTTATTATTTTTTATCATCTTATTTTACAATGGTCAACAAAATGTCAAATTGTAAAGTATGCATATTTTTGCATCATTTTAAAGAATATAATTCGCAAAATACAAAATTTGAGCAAAATCAGTTGAATAGTTTCTGAGAAATCAAATTTTAAGTATCTGACTTTTTGTAAAGAACTATTCAACTGTTTTGCTCAAATGTTGTATTTTGCTTTTCAAAATTATATTCTTTAAAATGATGCAAAAAAAATAGTATACCTTACAATTAAACATTTTTTCGACCATTAATAAATAAAATTAAAAAAAATATTAAATATTTACTAAAAGCTATTTTTTGCATGGAATTATCTTTGAATAAATGAATTTGGGTGTAAAAAAATGTTTCAAATAGTTTAAAAAGTTCTCGAGATATAGCGAAATACACAAAAAGTAAAATTAATATCAAGGCATATAAAAACTTTGGAGCGATATTCTGATCAAACTATTCCCGGATTGCAGCTTATATTTTGGCCATCAGTTATGCAAATCCGTCGAAAAAAAGGTATGTTTATTCAGAGAAAGTAATTAAATCAAAAATTATTCAATGCGGTCCGTTTTTTTTTTTTTTTTTTTTTTGCGCATTGTACGTATTATATGTGTTATTTCCGTAAAGAGCGATTTTAGAAATAACCAAATTTTAAGTGTCTTAAATATATATTGTCAATAATTAGTTTTTTGTAACTTTAATATTACTATACTATAATTAGACTATAATTATAATTATACTCATTTTACTGTAATTATACATTACAGACAATTGTGGAGTTTCGTTAATTACACTGCAAAAAATTTTGTGTATAGTTGCAACCATTCATGAGGTAATCTGAATACAATAAGTACAGAAGTGTAGTTTTTCTTGAAAGAAAAATTATATGAATTGACAAAACAGCAATTGTTTGAAAGAATTAGTCACTAAATACTAAACAAAACATACTAAATACTAAACAATACATTACTAAAAATATGCTTGTTTTTCAAATGAAGCCATTCAATTGATTCTAATGTGCTTAAAATTTACATAGTCAATAAACAAGCAAACAAAAAATTAATAAATAAAAAATCTATAACAATGAAAAAGTAATTAAAAATGTGACTTTGCAGATTACACTGTAAAACATTTTGGTGTATAGTTGCCACTACTTTTAGCGTTGAGGTAAACTAAAAATTTTTACAGTGCGTGTGGACACATTTTTTTCTTCACTTTTTCATTCTAGGTAGTTTTCTTTAAAAAATGATTTATCCCTTTTTGTGATTTTTGATTGACAACACATATTTTCATGCGCATTAAAATCAGTTTTATAGCTTTATTTCAAAAACATTTCGTTTCAATACAAGTACATATTAAATGATATATTCGCAGTAATTCTTTCAAACTCTAGCCGACCGAAGACTCTCCATGCAGTAGATGGTGACTGGTGCACGTTAAAATCTGCCGGGTCACAAAGTAAATTTGTTCTCATAACAAATTATAATTCTGGGGGTACTGAATTGGAGATTGATCCAATGAATGAATGAATGAATGAATGGATGTAAGAATGGGGTCGCCCTCTAAAAGGGTGTGACGTATGAGTGTGGCAGAATTTTATTTCTTGGCCATAGATGACGCCACTGGAAAACAAGAACAATCGCAGCCCCTCTGTCTTAATGGCCGACGACAACAGCAATAATTACTTCTTACAATGGTTATTTTGTAAATTTTTTTACGTTTTAGCGCGATAACTATAGACCGGTACATAAATATGTATTTGTAACAGTGATTTTTATTTTGGAGAAGTTTTATATTTTAATTGCAAATACATTCTTAAGTACATCAAGCAAAAAGTTAGATAAAATTGACGAAATTGTTTAAAAAAATTAGTGTGAATATATAATCAAAAATGTGCTTGATTTTTAAACGAAATGTTTTGAGATGAAGTTATTAAGCTAATTTCAATACGTATGGAAATATGCGTTGTCAATAAACAAACACACAAAAAAGAAATAATTTTAAAAGTTGTAACAGTGAAAAACTAACCAAAAATGTGATTACATGCACTGTAAAAAATTTTTTTTTATCTCAACTCTAAAAATAGTAGTCACTACTTTTTTTTACTGTGTAGTTGAGATTTTGTTGATGTTTTTTATGGAACGGTATTTTCGGCATAAGCTATCTTAAAACTGAAATTATCCACATAGTGCTGATCTATTTCTTGAAGGCTGAAATAATATGTATTTATTTTCATGCGTAGTTGTAATGAAATGAATGTAAACGAAACTAAATAATTATTAATGAACAGAAATTCAAAAGTAGGTTTAAAAAAACTTACCTCCACATGTGGGCGCATTTTTCATTGCAATGGACTTCATCCGCTTCCTGGTTTTGTACGCCCTACGGAAATAAACTTTTCGATAAAATACTACAAGATCATTTTTTCTCAAACAATATTTATTAATCTTAAAAGAAAAGTCATATACTTCTTTCATGCAGTGTTAAAATTTTTCAGCATGCAATTTAAATAAGAAATACCCTCATTATAATAATATCTATGAAAAAATAAGGTTGCTGAAGTTAATAAAATCAATTAATTTACACATTTAAGAAGAAAAAACATTTTTACTTTAGTGATAATGATAAAATCCTGCTTTTTTACAGTTAGATGTATAGTTGCATATATTGTAGAATAACTTATTTAAGAAATAATACGAAGCCTTTTTATTAATATGTTTAACCTGTAAGCACAATGTTTTCAGGGGATCTTGTTGAAACCTGCATAAGTTAGAACCATCTGTTTGATAGTCGCGTGCCAACTTTATCTTAGCACATAGATAAGAAAAGAATAATCATTCTCAAAATCACATCTGTTTTCCAAGAGTTGAAAGTTTTATCAATATACTAAGTGTAAAACGTAAATGCATTATTTATTCCTGAATTTTATAAAAGTTGTATTGAATAAAAAAAAAGATATCTTAAACACATGTTTAAAAAACAAATATTAATAAATAACCATATTTCCATTCGTGTATTGTTATTTAAAGCTAAAATATCATGTACTTGTAATCTTTTTGAAATTGGAACCGGTAATGAGTCATTCGCCAATCACTCAAATGATTTAGCAATATATTTATAATGTATGAACACCAAATAGATTAATCCGACAACTATCGAAAATTATTGAAACAAGAAATAAGTTTTGCTATTATTTCTTAATAAAGTTATACTATTTAAAATGTTGTTCTTATTTTGTGTTTCAAGTTCTAGTTGATAGTGTAGGACCCAGTTTATAGCAACATGGCTTACAGCCTTTGCAGTTCACCACGCTGTTAAAACGAAAACTTCTTAAAAAGGTACGTGGTGCTGTTGGATGCTAATGATTTACAACTTCTTATATGATTTATTTATAGTTGAATTCTTTATCTCCTAATTTATTATATATATATATATATAATAAATTAAATATTAAAATATAAAATCTATTACTTTTGTTCTAATACCATTCATGTTCCTAAACTTAACTCTTTTTAAAGCCTCTTTAAAAATGTTTAGATTTTTTGACAGCTTTTAGATCACGCATAAGCTTCGAGAAACTAGTCAAAATTTTGCCTTTTTTTTTATCATTTTTACGTAGTATAGTATTTCTACTTTCTTAGTCCAGTTTTTTACTTTTCAAAATATTTGCATCCTTTCCTTCCATCACCCAGACATGAAAGACACCTATTTGCAAAATTTTACATATGCAAACAATTGCTATTATATTATTACAATTGCTATTATATTATTTTAAACAAGCAATTACTTTGGGACTGTGGTTTGGATTGTGATCTTGTGTCTTCTCGAAACATCATACCTTTTCTGTAGATTCACTGACCACCTTTTAGCTGCTAGAGTGTGACATGGAATTCTAAGAATTAATATATTATACGAATTTATAATTTTGCCCCCCGTCGGTATCTTCACCTTGTCGAGAGAGAGCTATGCCGACGGTAGCGTAGCAACTGGTAGGGTCTCCCATACCGGACAGATCCTCCCCCGTGCCCAGCGTCTGTACTCCATGTTAGGAGCGTCTTGGGTGTCTGAGGAGCTAAGACAGTCTTCTACCTCCGGGTGCTCCAGTTTTCGGACTTACAGAAGCTGCAAATTACCTTTCCATGAACCAGTTTTGTTCTTACCTATCTTGAACTTTACTCCCTGAAAAATCCCCAACTTCTCAGAGACTGGCTGATTCCCCCTACCCACCATTGGTGCAAGGGAAATAAGCCTGGAGTTTCTTTGACTCTTCCCTTTGAAAGAAGAGTCTGCACCATCATCTCCCGCCTAGCTACCGGCCATCTAAAAGGTTTTCTATTTTCCGAAGGAACTAAAACCTACCCCCGTTGCCCTAAATGCCATCTACACCGGGCTTCCACCGATCACATCCTGGACTGTCTTGGTCTTCTCTAGGAAGACATTTACTCTACTCCTCTTTTGGTCTTTGGGTTCAGGTCTTTGGACTTTGGGTTTTGATTTTCTTCAGGTCAACGGGTTCATAGATCTGGTCTGACTTCGTCAGGCCAGAAGAAAAGCAACAACAACAACAACATAATTATGGCAATTGTGGTTCTTTTGAAAATGACAAAATATCCTTGTTTGTCACATTTTCCATCATTGGAAGAGGCGAAAGTTAATGCGTTGGGTCTTTCACATCTTAAAAGCTTTAAAATTTAATATTGGGGAACGAAATTATCTCACAAATACAGAAATCGTGTTTTCACAAAATTGATTTTTTTGCCTTGCGTCCTTTTTTGTACGCCAACTCCCCTCTACACATGTTGTGTGTCCTCCACTGTCATGGTCATTAACAAGTTCTCATGGTAAGCAAAGAAATAATTTCTTTCAATTACTGTTTACACGATTTTAGAAGATCATCAGACAAATTTCTAAGTGCTTATAAATTTTAATAAGTGTACAGGTTTTATAAAATGTTTGTTTTTCATATCGAAGCATGCTAGATCACACATTTTTAAGATAGAACAATTGTCTTCCCCTCATTAGTATACAACAATTACTGCAACATCAGGGACACATTTTCTGCTTATGTTGACTTTTCCTTTCCCCACAAAACACCAATGTGGGATAAATTAACATTAAATGTACATTAATCTACAAAAAATAAGTAGTATATAAAAATAAATATTTAAAAAAAAAGTACTTATGCGCATCTATGCATTTCTATCTTTTTACTTAGATATCGGCAAGAAAAAATCTTTTTAAATATATATATTTTTTCTGTTGTTAAATTAGTTTCATTTAGTTAAAAAATCATAATAAGAAAATCTGTTTTTTAAAAATTATAATAAGAAAATCTGTTTTTTAAAAATCATAATAAGAGAAATCTACTTTTTAGAAACCATAATAAGAAAAATCAGCTTACAACTAGTATCTTACAATAATAATTATTAGAAATGCTCTAAAAAATCGTGTTCTTTTTTGTATTCTGTTCAAAATTTTAGTAAGATTCTTGGTTTAAAAATAAAATCGCATTTTGTCTTCTTTAATGCCAATACTGGTCACTTTCTCTCCCTTTTTTGCTACCTCATCCCCCAACCGACTTAAAGAGTAACCCAGTTTCCATGACAACGGCTGTAATCCGGTCTGCCTACCCTTCTCTCCAGTGCCAACTTAAGGTGGAATGGACTATAGTGTATGTTTGTAGTTATGTCATGCCAAGGACTAGATACAAATATCGCCAATGTGAGGAATCGCAACTTGGCAGCACATAAAGTAAAAGTATACCCTTTTTTTTCCTATAAGAGTTGACTGCGCGTGCTCGAGAAATCGAAACTGCGAAATAATGGGAAATCGCACTCCTATCTAGTAATATCGATATCATAAGTAGAAATCGATGTTTATAAATACTCATTCAACAAACGTACGAGTTCTCAGCAGATTATTTTGCAAAAATATTAATCTAAAAAAAGATGTAGATCCCTTTCTTTCTCACATAATCGCAAAACTTATCCTCTAAGGCCGTTTATTTAATTTTTTGGCTAAATATATTATGACATTATATTTCTTGCCAACATCAAGAGGACATATACGAACAATTATCTTAACTAATTAACCCAGAAGACGTCAAAACTCCCGCTGTGGGAACAAATTTTTTATTTCCCCCGTGTCCCTTTCACAGATTTATGTAATTTCTAGAATTGTAGCGCTAAATATAAACTATAATGACTTCAAATTAATTTTTATGAGAATGAACCCCAGAAATTCGATTTTTATAATAAAAATAGGTAAAATATGAAAATAGTGTTTTTTTTTCCATCGCTTTTCTTTAACACAATGCTTAAAAACATTAATTGCAGAAAATGCTTAGTAGTAAGCTTTCCTTAATACCAGCTAATTCAACAAATTTATTACAAGCACTTGATAATGATTCCCATTTTGTCCATCCCGAAATGGGAGCTTTGGCAGGAAGTGTGGAATTTTCTATAAGAATAAAGCAATTTTTTTCATGCAAAATCTTTTTTTCTGCTTTACATGTTCATTATTAAATGCAATAATGCTAAGAAATTGAGAAGAAATATTCTCAATCTACATAGCAGCACCCAATGGGTTTAGTCTTAAAATTAAATTATATCATACTTTTTCATGAATGGCTAAGTACTTATTGCGTTAAATTTAGTATATGTTTGAGCAACTCGATATTAATAATTTAGAAAATATATTCTCTTTTAATAGCTTTTAAGAGGAACATCGTACTTAAAAAATTCTAAAACTAAAGAATCTTATTTTTAAAAATTTTTTTCTAGAAATCATAAGAAAACTTCATTTTCGAAAAAAATTATGGCACAACATTTTTTAGGACATCAAAACTTGATCAGTTTCTCCCAAAGAATGTTATTTTCTGTAACTAAAACATAGCATAAAAACTATTTTTTTTTTTAATGAAGGTTTGGATTAATATTCATTTTGAAGTTGAATAAATTTATTTTTTAGTTAATAGTCATTGATTGAAATCATTTGAAGCATTCACTCAATTAAAATTATTTTTACATCAGTTATTTAATAGATGGTTAACTTCGCTTTTCTGATATATTTTATAGAGATATGGGAATTATTTTAAATATTTAAGCAAATATTAAAACTATTTAAAAGAATTTAAATAGTTATTAAAAATTTTTTTGAATATTCAAGATCTCTTTAATGTTATAATTTTTATCAAGGGGTTCAGTGATATATTGATTAAATTCTATATGTTAGCAATCAACCTTGTATTACAGACTAAGTTCTTCCTTTTTTACAGTCATATGGGAATTATTTTAAATATTTAAGCAAATATTAAAACAATTTAAAACAAATTTAAGCAGTTATTAAATTATTATTATTTTCTTTCTTTTTTTGAATAGTTAAGATTTCTTCAATATTATAATTTTTAACAAGGGCTTCAGTGGTAAAATTTTTAAATTATTTTATTAAAAAATCTGAACTTAAATGAAATATAGCTGCTTGATTTATTATAGTTGCTTCATATTATTAAGTGAAAGTTTTATTTAAATATTTCAACGAAAAAAAAAAAGTAAAGTAAAGTAAAATTTTCCTTATTTCTTTCAAATTTATGAAAAATTGCTAACTGTCAACCATCAACTTCGAGATAAACTTTGTAAAAATAATCAAATATTAATTTTAACTATTTTATTCCTCTCAATGCATTTCACTTATACATTTTTTAATGCAAATAGCTTCGAATAATTTCAACCAAATAAGAATAAATTTAATAATGCAATCCATTTAAGAGGCGCTTGCATTTAAAAATCTTTCAATCTTAGGTATTTCAATTTCAAACTTTTCATATGTTTAGTCCTACTCCAACTCCGTATCCTTGTTATTTTGAACCCAATCCAGAAGACAAAGGAACTTCTGAACAAAGTGTTGGGAGAATTGTGTCTTCGTCGAGGACTTTTTGATGGAACTAACCCATATTTGTGTTACATGGAGAGGAAAACCACGAAAGCATATCGTGGTAAACCTAACGACAAAGGGACACTAACCCTTGATCTGTCTACCGCTTAGGATATTTATTCCGCTGAGGATATAGCACAATGGTTGGTGCAAACCGGATGCGGAATCCGTATCAACCAGCCATCTCTGGGATTTGAAACCTGTTCATCTAATTTGAAGGTGAACGCTCTTTTCCCGAGCCATCATGGCTCTTATCATAAGATTGGAATATTCAGTTTAGTTAAGTTCAATTTAGTTTTCATTAGTTTGCAGTTCAGTTAAGTTTGCAACCACCATCATGTTGGTAAGAAAGTTTTTATTGTGGTTTCTAAGATGTTATGCAGGCGACTTCTTTCTCCTATTTCCTTGTGAGAAAGTAGTAAAAGATTTTTTAATTCTTTTTTGGGGTAAATTTTACTAGTTTTTTTTTTTTTTTTACAGACTATTGTATAAAAGTACTTAAAGAGCATTTTTCTAAATTTAGGTTTAAGCTTTAAAACAAGGTTTAAAAAGTTTACTTTTCTAAAAACTTACTAAAACAAGTCACGCAATCATTACTATTATACGATACTAACTTAATTTGAAAAATATTTTCAATTTTAACCATGTTTCTATAACCCTTAGTTCAAGAGGTATTCACTGCACAGTTTTTGACGTCCCATGTATAGAAAACTTAAAGTCTAATTTGATTAAAAGTTTAAATATTTAACCACAATTTTCTTAAAATTTATTCACTTAATTTAGCTATGTTTCGATATAAATAAATAAGTTTTTAAAAATATTAAGATATATATCTATTAAGATATATATATTAATATTTTAAAAATATTAATATAAAATATTAATTAATATTAGAAGAGGTAATCATCTATAATAAATGTTTGAATGAAATTTACTAGAAAAATCGCTAACGGCAAGAGTAAAATAAGATTTAAAAAATAAAAATTTTTACTTATAAATGTACCATTTAATTAAAATCTCCAAACAAGTAAGAGTTTTAAAAAATAAATTATATTTTAAAATAAAAAATTTCTTTTAAGAAAAATTTTAATATAGTTATAAATAGAAATATATACGTTATTCTATTTAAATAATAACGTTATTTCTATTTAAATAAGGTTTTTAAATAGAAACAACGTTTTTAAAAAACAATTAAATATTTTTAAAACAAAGAATGTTTTTTAAAAATAAATAATATTCAACAAAAAAAGAATTTTTTTATAAATAATAATAAAATTTGATCTTCTTTAAATAAAAAAGCAATATTCAAAAAAATAATAATTCCCTTCAACCAATAATGAAAATAAATAATGGTTTTAAAAAATCAATTTAGATTTTTGAAAATAAGAATTTCCTTAAACTTATAAATAATGTTATTAAAAATAAAAATTCCTTTAAAAAGAATACTTATGTTTTTGAAAACAAGAAATTCTTATTGAATTTCCTTTAAAAAACGAATTTTTATTTTTAAAAAATTTTATTTTTAAAAATAAAATTTAAAGAAGCATGTCTCTAACTTCTTGATTGTTAAAAACATAATACTGTTAGTTCCCCTTTCAGTTTCAAACAAAGTAAGTACATGATCTAGTAATCTTTTTTTTTCCCCCAAGAAATTGCTGAAAAGGTTACAAGCGCACCTCCCAAATATGAGCGTCATGCTCTTCCTCGCTATATATTTTACTCTATAAGCTTCATCGGCAATAAACATTTGGTGTAAAAGCGGCGATAATCACGCCAAGCTAGTTTACGGGTTAAGCAGTAGAATCATAAGAGACTTTAAGTAGATGGGGAGGGAAAATGAAAACCTGGTCCCAAGGATGAAACAACTACGACAGCGAAAGGACATAGAACACAGATAGAGAGAAAGAAAGATTCATGCCTTGCCCGGATTCGAACCCAGAACCTTTCTGGTGGAAGGACAGTTCCCTGCCCCCTACACAAGCCGTTCGGCCGGCAATAAATTACAAACTGAAAAAAATGTTTTTGAACACCATAGGCCAAAAATTGTAGTGATAAATTTGTAACTTATAACTGGTATTTTGGTTATTAAATGCAATAATTGCGCAAAATTTCGTAAATCAAGCTTAAATATTTACAGCGATACGGATATTTTTCTAAAAAAGAAAACGAATTTTTTTGTCTTACGTTTTTTTGCTACTACTTTAAAATTATTCACTAAAATTTAACAAAACTTTTGGATCAATTTAAAATTGATCACAAAATTACTGTTTTAAAATAGTGAGAAAAATACATTGAAAACTGCGCAAGATATGAATAATTAAAGTAGTTTTTTTATACTGTGCATGAACGAAAAACTTTTTTTTCTTAATTTTGTATTTGGTAACTAATAAAAAAACCGATTTAAATATCTCAAAAATTTAAAAAGTTTCAAGCAATTTTCTGAGTAGTTTTATTACTTTTTTAAAAAAACTCAAAATTATAAGAGGTTTTCCACAAATTTCATTTTGTACTAATCAACAAGATTTATTAAAAAATGATAATACCCTTCTAATGATGGTCCGAACAACAATTTGTGATGGTATTAGAAAGTAAAACATACGAAAGAAAAGATTTTATGAGGGATGATTCTCAACAATTCCGGTATCTGTTTTAATAAATCTTGTTTAATAGTACAAAAGGAAATTTGTGGAAATCCCTAATAATTTTGAGCTTTCTTTTAAAAAGTAAGAAAACTGTTTTGAAAATTGCTTGAAAATTTTTAAATTTTTGAGATATTCAAATTGAACTTTTTTTATTAGTTGCCAAGTACGATTAACTTCAAAATTAGGAAAAAAACTATTGACTATTTTTAAAATTCTAGCAAAAAAACGTAAGACAAAAAAAAAAAATAAAAAATAGTTTTTTTAAAAAAATGCACATATCTCCAGAAATACTTAAACTAAGTTTACGAAACTTTGTTCAATTATTGCATATAATAACCAAAATAATAGTTGCAAGTTACAAATTTATTACTACATTTTTTGGCATAGGGTGCACAAAAATATATTTTTCCATTTGTAATATATATATACGATCCCTCAAACCTCAAAAAGCTTTAAACTTCAATGACTTTAAACTTCAATAATATGCATAAGAACTCGCATTTAAAATCTAAATACTTCAAAATTTACAATCTGATTCTGCTAGAAATTTTTGAGAAATATCAGAAAATGTGTTAGTATCGATGTGTTTCCATTATTTTGTCCAATCCCTGTACGTATGTGTGTATATATATATATATACACACACACAGGGGTAGGACAAATAATGCAAACACTTCGATACTTTCAATTAAGATTCATCCTTTCATTTAAGATTTAAAAATCAATAAAAATGGTTTCAGCCAAATACTTCAATATTTTTTTCTATAAAAAAGAAATCTAAGTTCTATAACCGCAATTTTTTTTGCATAATGTTAATTGTTATATTTTTCAAGATAAAAAAAGTTAAGTCAGTGTTTTTTCTCTTCAAAAAAAGTGATTTTTACCCAAAAGATTTTTTATAATTTCTGGACCTACTGTTCTCACATACTGTTAAATGTTATTCATTTCATCATTAATAATTGACCGTTTTCTTATTTTTGTAATAACCAAAATCCAAAAACACCCTTTTGTTTGTTTTTACAATTAAAATGGGATTTTAATATTGAGAGAAAATATTTTTGGTGAATATACATATTCATATATATATATATATATATATATATATATATATATATATATATATATATATATATATATATATATATATATATATATATATATATATATATATATATATATATATATATATATATATATATATATATATATATATATATATTCACCAAAATTTTAAATAGTAACAAAATTGGAAATATTCGAAGTAAACGGAAAAAATAGCGAAACCATTTTAATTTTACTGCGAAAATATGGATTTGCTGCAAAAACAAGGCTTACACAAAAAGTGTTTGTAATCCTAAGCAATGTGAAAATTTTATTTTTAAACATTTCCTTAAGAAAGTATTCTCATTCAAAAATAAATCTTTCAGATGGTGTGGTGATTGTTAGAGCTTTCGTTGTTTTCCCTACTTCTAGAGAAATGTTTTCTATAAAACACTGTCTCACATTAGCTTTTAAAACTCCAGCTGAACATGTGTTTTGAAACATCTATATTTGGAAAGACTTTGAAGAGGATCTCTGAATTAAGAAGAATTCTAACATTCTTTTAAAATAAGAACTATGTTATGAAATCAAATTTATATTATTTTAGTAAAGAATCTGCGAATGGGGTAGAAAAGAATTTGACTACTAAGAGTCAGTCTTCGAAGCCATGCCAATTAATTAGTGATGTTTGAAATAACGACATCATGTACCCTCTAAATAACATTTCTATAGGTTCCTCAAAATGTAGGGGGGGGGGAGCATAATCTGGAAAATAATATGGATCGAATAAAGAAGAGAAAAATTTTCTTCATGTTCATTTTTGCTTATGATATTTTGCCATAGCTTTTCAAATAAATCCAAAAAATTTTGTTGAAACTTATAAGTTTTTAAAATTATAATTTCATTCAAAGATTTGTATTAATAAATATTTATCAATTTTTTAAATCATCTTTCTTAAAATCATATAATAATGATCAAAACCGTTTTGAATTGTATGTTACTAAATTTTTACGCCTTTAAACTAAGTAACTTTAACTGACAAATTCTAAAATTTGAGTGGTCAAATAGTTCTCAAAAATTGGAAATTTAAAACAAAGACTCTTTGAATAGCTCAGAAACTATTCCACATGTTTTTTGTTTCAAGTTTTACTTTTTTGTCATTTATAATCACGTAGTTGAAACTGATGTGATTTTCATATATGTTATAATTCGTAGGATTTTTGTTGATTTTTCTTAAGGTAAATAATAAAATTTAAAGTATATTTATAAAAAAAATTTCTTTGCCTTGTAAAAGTAGTTTTATAATGAAAGATATTTTTATCTTAAAAAGTTTTATAGACACAATGAAAAACGAAAACTATCATTAACATTTAGGGGTTTTAATTGATCTCCTGATTATACTATAAATCTTTTTTCTCAGTAGCTTGAGAATCAAAAATCCAAATTAATTGTAAAAAATAGCACGTTTATAAAAAGGCGGAGTCTGGCTTTGGTTATTTCTTCGTCCACGCTAATTAATTAACATATTAAAAGTAAACCTTTCGAAATATTAAGATTTTATGCATAAAAATCCAATCCAGATCAAAAGTCATCCAAGTGTTCTACATTAAGAAGGAAGAACAACTTTTTAATGACATTTGAAATGCAAAAGAATTACGTTCTTTTATTGAAAACTACAAAGTATTTTTGTCGACACAAAACACGGCAAAAACTTTCAAAATTAAAATGATATTCAATTAGTTTTGTTTTTATTGAAATAGTTTTATTTTAATCTATTTCAGAATCAAAACGATTCGTAACGGCATCTTTTCATTCTTCTTTATATTTTATTTTTATACGAGGTAGGTTTATTAAAACTCGATGAAAATATAAATAAAACTCACAAATAGAGAAAAGAACAAAAATAAAATTTCTTATAAAACAATTCTGAAAGATGAACAATTAGTTTCAGTAATTCATTAAACGTGCGGATAAAGCATGGAATAATTTTAGGAAGAATTGTGCATTGTAGCCGATATCTAAATAATAGCTTTAAAGAAATTTCCCTTAAAACAAACTATTTTAATTGAAACATAAATGACTCAAAAATGTTTTTTTTTTTTTTCTATTAATCTAATAGACTGAAAACTTTCTAAGCCAAGTGGACACTAATAAATATCGATGAAAAAGTAGTTTAAAAGAATATTTTCTTAATCATCGTTCATTCATTCCTACTGAAACTACACTGAAGAATTCATGTGCCTTTTGAAGCAAAAAGACCGATGTGCGTTTGTACTCAGTGTATGTATATATATATATATATATATATATATATATATATATATATATATATATATATATATATATATATTTATATATATATATATAAATATATATATATATATATATATAATCATAAAATGCAGATTTCTTATTGTGCTCTCCGAAACCTGCTCCACATCCCCACTACCTCCCTGCTAATAAAAATATATATAATTATTAAAATTTTTTTCGTTTTGCTGTTAAATTTTGAATTTGATACATTGTCAAATGGAAACTCTCATTTCAGTGTGAATTCTTTAGCTTTAAATTCCATAAAATTTAAATTCCAATTAATTGCTTTTTAAATATTGCGCAATCGAGATAAAGTTTGGCGAAGAAAAGTACTCACCAAGCGAGCCAATATAAAGTGAGCTGGATAGAGACAACACATGACGATAACTATCTTGCTTCAAATGCCAGAATTGGTGGGAGGAACTTCTTCCGCTCTTATGATCACTTCGTTTTCAAAACTTTCAGTTCGAAGGCAAAAATACTTTTTTTTTAACTTACTCTCTTTTTAACTTTTTTGAAATGCGCAAAATAATTCATGTAAAGAGTATACAATGTCTTATAAAATACCAAAGAACACCGCTTTCATTATAAAGTTGAGATTTCAAACTTTAGTTTTACTACATTACTGTTTTATTAGAAAGTATTTTACGTTACCTATTAAAAAATATAAAGCTACTGAAAGAATCGATGCTTGAAAATCTAACGAAGTGGAGCTTCTTTTCTGTAAACGTTCTTTCAAGAGCATTATCGAGGGATAGACCTTTAGTGATTAGAGCAAATGATATTTTAAAATACGAAATCAGACACAGAAGCGTAGTTTCCTCGAATAAACATGCCTTTTTTCGTCCGATTCGGATTCTTAACCCCTTAAAATTAACAAATTGCGTACTTCGTCATATATATGGAGCTCTTGAGGCTAATGGAAAACTTTTTGTATCGAAATAATCTAAGCACCTTGTCGCCATGGCACCTAAGAGATCGGCAGCTAATAACCAATATTTTAGTATTTTTAAAATTAAATATATGAATAAATGAATAAAAAATACATAAAACACACATATATTAGCAGAAAGGGGGTAAAAACCCCGTTATTCAGCCAAAGGGAAGAACGACGAAAAGTTAATATTTATATAATTTTAAAATATTAATATTTTAAAATTACCATTATTATTTTCTTTAAAGAGCAAACATAAACAAAAACAATTTTAAATATGTTAACCTAACTCAAAATGTAAATCAATCATTTCATGATCTATTATAAAATATAAAATACTAGTTCAGGTATCAAGAAAATCTGTTAAAACAATTTTATCTTCCTTTTATGGGCAATAGTGTGAAGAGGAGGCACTTTAATAAATTGTTGTCTTGTATATTTAGCAAAATACTCGCCAAAACTATAATTTATTGACTGAAACTTATTAAATCTATTAGTATTATTTTTAAATTGGAATTAAACTTTTAATAGGTGAATATAAAAATAATTGATGAAAAATCTAATATCATTTTCAAACTAATTTACTAATGAAGTTTTACGGCATTAAAATATTGAAGAAAAAGATCACAATTAGACAAAATATTTTACCATCCAATAGTTTTAGCTTAAAATTATGAATAAAATTTTATTAAAAATATGAATTTAAAATTTTATCAGCATATATATTATTTCTAATATACTTTTTGTTTAAAGGTTTTAATTGTCTTCCTCTAGTAATTATACTCCTATTTACACGGACATCAACATGTATCTTTCCAGTGTATTTTTTATTTAATGGTTTTAATTTTCTTCCTCAATTAATTATACTCTTTCTTTCACGAGCATCAACATATATATTTCCCATATATTTTTTATTTAGAGATTTTTAATTTCTTTCTCTAGTAATTATACTCCTCTTTTCACAGATATCAACATATATCTTGTCAATGTAATTTTTATTTTTCAGGTTTTAATTTTCTTCCTTTAGAGATTATACTTCTTTCACGGACATCATCATATATCTTTTCGATATTTTTTCGGTTTAATCGTTTTTATTTTCTTTCCTTAGTGATTATACTCCTCTTTTAAGGGGCATTTAACTAAATTGCTTGCACCATGCATCGACAGCTACACACCACTGTTCTGAACACTAATTACATTCAAACAGAACATTCTTGATCCATATTTTTAACTTAATGTTGGATGACGTCATTGATCTTTAAGTACACTGCGCTGCATGGAAGAAAAAGAGAGACCAGCTGAGTTTTATGCAGAACGGCCCTGAAATGGAACAGAATATGACCCCCACTTTTTCTCCACTTCTTCTGAGAACAAACTTCCGCTGCATACATCACTTTTCGGTTATATTATGATCATACATTCTATTTGAAGGAAAGTAAAAATATTACTTTTACCGTTTTATGAAAAAAGAGAGGGGTGAAAAATTCTTTAACAGAAACAGTTGTAGTGAGGAGAGAAATTTCGCAAAATTTTCCTCCCTCGTTAAAATAAAACTGTAAAGTGATTTGACTTAATCCATTCCCGTCGGAACTTGTAGGTCCGAAGGGGAAAATAATTATTTTATAATTTAAATTTTTCCCTCTCCACCTCCGATCTTCTCCTGATTTTGTGTAAATGTCTTCTCACCTGCCACTATGCAAGGAAAACCAATAAAAGGAACTTTACTGTTACAACCACAAATTTTATTTTGTATTTTTCTGTCAAGAGGTATGTTGTTCTTTTCATCTTTTTTAGACTTTACCATTTTATATTTTTCCTGGATATATTGCGGTAACAAATGTGTTATGTACTAACGATCTACGTGCTAAATTTTTATGAAAGTACTTAATTTTATTCCATGCTAGCAAAAAACTCTCTTTTATTAATTGTTTTACCTAACATTTCCACATAACATTAAAAGTTAAACGTTCCCCCTCAAAGAGATTCTCTTACCAGAAAGAACTGCAAATTATTCACAGTAAGAGAATTTTGACCCCCTCACTCATATTTAGTTAAAATGGTTATTCTTAAAGGGTTTTTGGAAGGAAAAAAGAGGCTGCAAGTTGGAATGCGCAGAAAATTAGTTTAAAAAAAAAAATGTGAAAAACCCTAGGAAAAACGATCACTTTTAATGATTTTTTTAAAACTATTTATGGAGGAAACCTTCCTCCTAGTTACAACTAATCACGTTTTAAAACTTTTCACCTTTCTGATTCTTTCTTTTTAAACGTTTAACAATAAAGATTCTTTTTCTTTATAAAATTCACGAAAACAATGATGTTTCCTGAAAACATTAGGTGATGGGGAAAAGTGAGGGTCTTATTTTGTAGATTGGCAGCGCCATCGCCAAATGTGGAGTAGCTCTCCTGGTGAGACCGCCAATTGGCGCAGGACTTGACTAGTGCAACCCTGGAATGCAGGGAGAAAAAACTATTCTTCCCTCTCCCAGTCTGCCAAACATATGGCTTGGTGATGTCGCTGTGGATGTGCCGTACTCTATCATTTAATGTTTATTACTAATTAAGTAATTATTATGTAACTTTCTTTAAATATTAAATTCAACTTTAAATATTATGGCTAGCTACTGATTTGGATATTTGGAATTATTTTATTTAAAAAATCTATTTTCTTCTTTTTGGGCACGATGAACCCCACGTGCCTTATTGGTGACTCTTAATTCTGTTCTCACTTCTTCTAATTTTTTTATTCCATCTGTCTTAATCTTTCTTTAAACGTAACAGCTATGCCTAATTTTGTAAAAATACGTTATTTAATGAAATTTAATCGCTATCCTCTGTTTATTTTCTTTCTATTTACTACTTATGTGTACATGAATACACACGAATCTTTTTATGAAAATATTAGTAAAAATGGTGTTAGGGCTCATTTTTTAAAGCATCAAAGCATTCTTAATTTTTTTAATTGAATAAAGGGGAAATATAAAAATTATGAAGTTAAGAAATTTGATGATGTAAAAAAATTTCTCGTAATACAGAATAGTATTGCCATGATCGAGCTAGGAAGCTGGAATAAATAATCACTCTAATTTGAAGATTATAGCAGATATTTAAAAAGAAAAAAAAAAGTGCGCAACAGCTTTACATAAAAATTTCAACTGCAAGATTCTCAAAAAAAATAGCTGTAACGCATCTTATCACTCGATTTTTACCATAATTAAACATCAAAATCATAGTTTTTTTATTTTATTACATACTAATACAAAATAAATTTTTTGCTTTCTAATTCTATATCTGTATTAATGTTATATCTAGCTACAATAGTACCAAATGAATTGTAGGGACCAATAAGAACTGTTAAAAAGTTTTAATTAACTTCTTAAACTGTTGAAATGGCATGGTAGTACGTGAAAATACGATCATTAGGTCAGATGTTTTTTCCCCATCTTCTTTCTCTTTTTTTTTTTTTTTTTCCATACTGTAAATTTTTTAGGGTTGGTTCCGTTATTTATGTCATTAAAATAATAGTCGACAATAAATTTAATATCAAATAATTAGAAAATTTTAAATTTATCTCTTCTAGGGTTCAAGTCCCTCAACTGTTAGAGAGACTTGATAATTTTTAGTTTAAATAGTTTAGAAAGAAAATCTTTATTATAAAAATAGATTCCTATAAAGAAAAAAAATTGCAAAAGACAGTTAAAACTTGAATGTTTACAAAAAGTTATGTTTTTTTTTCTCAAAAAAAAAAAAAAAAAAAATTACATATTTTATTACCTTTTTTTCAAAAGAAATTTTTTCATATTTACAATCTATGTTATATTTCATGTCTCTGGTACTATTTACTCAATACGCATTTTTCTTGTAATTATTTTACTGAAAGATTAAAACACACTGATACAAATATTTCTTTTTAATAACAGTGTTTTTTTAATTTAGAACTTTTTACTTTGACTTCAAAAATCTTATCTTTGTAATATTCGATACACATTTGGTCCTGTTTAACCAATTGAAGCCAGGCTTAGACTTCTTTTCTCTTTCTTATTGATAATAATAACATTTTTTTTCTTATATCAACTATTTCACATCACTACGATTTTGTTTAATAACTTGATAAGAATATTTGTTCTCTTTAGAAAAGGACCAACAACGGAGTTCCATTTTGATTTTAATCAAAACTTTGACAAGGTAGACGATAATGTTTTTTTTCTTCCAGAACTGAAATAGTTGTTTGCTAAGTTTCTTCCGAGCAGACGATTTTTATTTACGGTGGAATAAAATCGTCTGGACGAAAGAAATTTTGGAAACCTAGCTAATTAAAGAATGCCTTTCATTAGTTCGGTAAAAAATTCTTACTTTCCGTTGCATTAATTTATTTCGAGTTTGATAGAGAAGTTAAAATGGCTAGAATTTCTAAGTTTATCTCATTTTCCTTACGAGTAACAAAGAATTTAATGATCAGTCAGATATGGGGAGAGGGGATGCAATCGGTATATCGTTACGTACTCTATGAATTTACAAGAATCATAAATATAAAACTTACCTTATTTTTAAAAATATATTTTTTGTGGTTAAATAAAAAATACAAGTGCTCTTAAACAATAAAAATTATATAAATATAATTTTGAATTGATTTACTTAAAAATAACTTTTAAAAACTCCAACACTTTTAATAGGAGATGAGAATTAATATATCTGATTCTCATTTCTTTTTCTTTTTTTAAGTCCTCATTTTTAGAATATTTCTGAACAAATTCGGCAAATGACAGATAAATCATTAGGCAGCTAAAAAGGGCTCATATAAATGGGTTTGAAATGAGTGCTTATCACAAAGTACCATATGCTTTAATTCAACTAAAATTGTGGTAAATTTCACATAATTGTAAACGTATAATGTATAAATAATGCTTAATTACATTAAAAAATTTATTAAAAGAAAGAATAACGTATTTCATAATTCACAATAACAGGGATGAAAAATTTACTAATTTTTGCCTCATTTTAAGTAGAGCTCAAACATATATAAAAATAAATTCTTACACGAATTATTAAGGGCATCCGGGTGGAACTGTTGTCTGTGTGCGCACTCGTAACTGCTTCAGTAGGTGTAGCGACACAATTAAGGTAAGGCTTGGTAACAAGGGCGCCGGCAAGGGGGTGCACTTGCACCCCCCTGGCATTTTTTTTAAACAATTAAAAAGATACAGAAAACAATTTTGTTATAAAAAAAATTTATTAGAAATATTTTTATTCAAAAATAAATAATTAAGTAATTATTGAAACATAACAATTAAAAAATTGTCTAATCAAACAAAAATTGTAATCGCCTTGTTTGCTGTCCAAATCTGTTTATACCTTTTTCAATGAATTCTGAATCATCTTTGATTTTCTTATGCACACTGAACATGCACAAACTACTTAATCTCTCGTGAGACATTGTAGACCAATTCCATGTTTTGATGCGTCGCATTGTACTAAAAGTGCGTTCAATAGTGCACGTAGTAGCTGCAAAAGTTAGGCCAATTTTGATTGCCTCCGCTACAGCTGGATAAAACGTTGTGGCCTCAATAACTAAATCGATGTAATCGAGGGATTCATAATAATTTTTTATATTCCTCCAAATTTCGTACCACGTTGTGGCTTCAGTGATGAAATTCAGTGAGAGCAGATCTTTATACATAATATATATGTATATCTTCTAAAACTTCAAGATATGACGCTTTGTCCAGTTTGTTCATCGCATTCGGGTGAAGCTGTAAGAGTGAAAATGCTTTTCTTTGTCTAGAAGAAAAACGGTCTTTCAACGAAGATATAATAGAGTTCAAATAATAAATAAAGATTGACCCCCAGAAAAATTCTTCTGGGTTTTCAGAAGGCATATTCAATCTATGAGCTTGTCTAGATGCCACTCGAAGTCGATTCATTTCAATGACTAATTCTTCGCAGATGTGTTCGGCTTTCGTGAAAATTGCAGTAAACTCTTCAGAAGCATTATTTCGATGAATTTGCAGCGCATGTATCAATTTGACTGCATAATCAGTTACTTCTTTTAGATCTGTGTTTACTTTTTGCAACTGATTGCACTCAGGTTTTGCAGAATAAGTAGCAATAACAAAAAGTGATACGATGTATGTTGGCGTTGTAGCAGCTGTTAAAAGTATATTAGTTTTCACATTGGTGTTTTTGTTTGCCGCTTTTTCTGTAAGGCCCTCTAAAAGCTTTTATAATTCTAACAAACTTTTTCAGAAAATCGTCTGGTACATTGTACTTTTCTGACCAGCGTGTTTTACAGAGTAAAGGGATGTTAGTAATTTCTGTTCGTCGCAAGGTACTTTCTCTAAAAAAGCTAATTTCCTTTCGCTGTCCCTACAGTATTCTGTACTTCTTTAACGCGGAAGTTGTTGATCACGAGATTCAATACATGATTGGCACAATGAAAAAACACAGCTTTAGGATGTTTGTCTCGAATCAAGTTTTGAAAGCTACCTTCTTGGATAGCCATAGCCGTACAACAGTTATACCCTTGACCACAAATCGGGTCATATCCAAGTTGCAATCATTCAGAAATTGAATGATTGTTTTTGAAATAAACTGAGCGTTCAATTCTTCTAGTGGGGTAAAGCCGAGGAATTCTTCACGCATTGTCGTCTTTTTGTTACTCTCATCAGAATGTACATACCGGACACCGATGGATTACTGCTCTGTTCCACTAACATCTGCTCTCTCGTCGGCCAATACCGAGAAAGCAGATGCCTTTTTTACATCTTTGATTATTTCATCTCTAAGCACGTCAACTCATTATGTATTTGATGTGAAATGTACAGTGCATTTCTCACTCCTGATTCCAAATGTGCCTTCAAAACTTCGTCTCCAGATTCAACACGAAAGTGCAGCAGATCTTTGAGAACAGATCCTTCATCATTTTTGCCCCGAAAAAGAAGTTCAAACACTCGAAAGTAATTTTTTATCTAAACTGTCAAAAAAAGATTTTTTTTCTTGGCCAGATATCTAAGCTATATTTTTAAATTTCATTTAATAAAATATAAATAATATTATATTTTCCATTAGTTATTTAGTTTAACAAAGGTGTATAACACAAACTGACATCTCACAACCGTAAAACTTCATCAACAGAATAAATACCAATGTTAAGCGTGCACCAACACGTTAGTATACGAAACTACTGTTTGTAGTTATTTGTGTTTCAAAGTGAGTAGCTATGCCAGCGCCATCAATACAGTTTCTCGTCGCAAAATTTTCAAGTACAAGAAATTCATACTTTTTTTGAAATATCTTGTTAGCAATGAAGAAATGTATCTTGAAAAAAATTAACAGATGAAAGTATATGTAATAGCAAAAAAAAAAAAAAAATGTAATAACAGAATATTTGTAATATTTTTTTTTGGGAGGAGGTTAGTTTGTTAGATGGGTGCACCCCCCTTTATATTATTCTGCCGGCGCCCTTGCTTGGTAACGATAATGGCAACACCCGCGAAGATGGCAGGCCTGTGATTGGAGCTCGCAGTGGGTGGAAATGCACGGGGAATTCAAGTGGTAAGGAAAAGATAGTAGAAGATAATTGAATTTTGTATAGAAAAAACGTCAGGATGCTGCGTGTGCAGAGCAGCAACTACTACCATCCACCGATCCGCGCCCAGGCTGGAAGGCTGCAAAGAATTTATTGATAATCCAAAACAAAATTACAATAAAAAGTTGTGGAACAAACGAGTGTTCAAAATGTACAAAAAGGCAACACGCCATACAGCCAAGAAGAAACAGATGAAAAGAAGAACTCAACATAAAATTTACATATGAAAAGATGATAAAGTATAATAAAAGTTTACAAATGTAGAGATGTACAACGCGTAACATGAAAAATTTACACAAATGAAAACAACACTTTACATGAAAACAACACTGTACATTTTGAGTTTTGTATCTATATTTACATGTTCATTTGACTGACGAAAGGTAACAGATGTAAAGATGGCTATGTACATTTCTAAATGGACAGTGTAGCCTGTCGACAAACAAAACAAAAAAAAAATATTTAATATCACAATTAGCAATTCAAAAGAAGACAAAGTAAAACAAACAATGGAAAAGTACATTAACAAAAGAAAAACACTCGAAAGACTCGAAAGAAGGTAGTGAAGCAAGGGACAATAAAAACATGTCGATTGGCAATACAAATCAAAACCACAATTTGCAGTTCAATAAAATCAAGAAAGATAAACAAAATAAAACACAATCGATTGAAACAAAACAGAAAGTTACAGATGAAAGGAAGACAATCATTAGATAAATACATCATCAAGTAAAGATACAGATGAAAAGATGATAATGTACATTTAAAATGGACAGTATAACATAACGACTGTCAAAACATAAATTTAAAACCGCAAACAGCGATTCAAAGAAAATCGTTGTAAAAGAAACAAATGAAAGATACATTTGCAGATAGAAAAAATAATTTCTACAAATAGGTAGGTGATACAGTAATAAAACACGAAATTCGCAGGACGTTTCGGAAAAAATATTCAACAATAACATTTAAAGAAGAATACCAATCGACATGAAAAATAGAGTAAATCAAAATAAATGAAAAAATGACAATGATAAATACAATGAAGAAAATTACCAAAGGGGAACCATGTCAAACTCCCCAACCCAAAAAATGAAAAGAACCAATACAAAATTAAAGAGAAGGGATATTGTTTAAAAAATGTTCCTTAATAATAAGCTCAATACCATTTTTGATTTTTGAAATTTTCCAGAATTTTTTAAGATTTTCAAATGAAAAACGTGTTGGGAAAAAAACCTGTCGAATAGCCAAAAAGTTTGGGCAAGTCAGAAGGATATGTTCGAGATCTTCGTTTACAAGACAAGTTTTGCACAACGCAGACTTATTATGAAATTTTGCCTCCGTTTGGATTGTCAAATCTAATGGGATCGTACCAGCTAAAACCTGAAGGGCTGCTGTGAAAGTGGTTCTGTATGCTTTAGAAAGATTCAAAAGTGGAATTCGTTCGATTTTTTTGATTTTATTTAAGGTCTTGACGTTATTGTTAAACCAAATCTCAGAGCCGTATGTAATGATTTTTAAAATTGAAGTTTTATACATGTATTTTCTAGCCTCTGGGCCGATCCCCCAGTCAACGCACGAAAGTCGGTTTAATTTTGCTTGAAAAACAGAGATTTTATCATGGACTTTGTCCAAGTGAGGCAACCAGGAGAGCTGTGTGTTTAAAATGAAACCAAGGTAGTTAATATTAACTTCAACAGGAATATTGGCGTCGCGGAGTTTGACAGTTGGTTTTCGAGAATATTTATTCGTTTTGGGGAAAACAATAGCCTTGGTTTTTTGAGTACTGAAAGTAAGTCCAAAATGTTCGGCCCAAGATTGGTAATCCTTTAAAATATTCGTAGCCCAGGGTCCCAACCTGTCTAGAATAGTACCGGTGACCATTAATAAAAAATCGTCTGCAAATGCTATAACAAATTCATTATCCTCTTTTAATTTACAAAGTATTCTATTTGCAACTGTGAGCCACAGGATCGGCCCAAAGCATCATCCCTGCTAACAATCTTATCAACATTTTGGTCACTTAATTGAAATGTGACTATTCTATGGTCGAGAAAACTCTTAATCATATTAGTTAGAGTTCCCGTGCAATTCAACCGAATTATTTCCCCAATGATACCTCTCCACAGAACTCCGTCAAACGCACCTTTAATGTCGAGAGAAACACCAAGTGACACGATCGCACGAATGACACGAATTATTAAAATTAACTTCCTTTAATTATCTTCTAACATCCCTTTTGCACCTATTTATAGTTATCTAGTCTGAATTAAATATTTATTACTATTCGTATTAGATATTTATTACTAAAAACTAAAATTAAAAAACGCAGACCAAATTCAGAACATATTTTTACAAAATTTGATATTCTTTAAATATAATATTTTATTCAAGTCTCTTTGTTAAATTAAACTTAAATTAGCAGACGAATTAAAAAAGAACATCGTATCTTATAATTAAAAAAAAGAAAACGATATGAAATCAGAATAACGAATAATGAAATTTTCACAGGAACAAGTCAGTTCAGTTTCTCAGTAACTTTTCAATCGATTTCGCTCAGATTTTGTATTTTTGCCATATAAAATTATGTTCTTTAAAATGATGGAAAAAATTTTATACCTTACAATTCTAATTTTTTGCTACCATTATTAAAACAAATAATAAATATTTAATAACTC
Organism: Parasteatoda lunata; assembly: GCA_949128135.1. NCBI lineage: Eukaryota > Metazoa > Arthropoda > Arachnida > Araneae > Theridiidae > Parasteatoda > Parasteatoda lunata. The sequence continues at coordinate 88,474,147 of OX421980.1, forward strand.
TTATTTAACGTATGGAATATCTTTGGACAAATGAAATTTATAATTGTGTGTAAAAAATTTTCAATTCGCTTAAAAAATTTTGCAGCACTCTCCTGACCAAACTAATGGGACCATATATGCCAGATTGTGGCTACCTCCCATATTTTGGGGGTCAGAAATCCGAATACGTCGGAAAAAAAGCATGTTTATTCAGAGAAGTACGTTTTTGTGTCTGATTTCGTAACTTAAAATATCGTCTGAGCATTTTAATTAGCATAATTGAGGTTATTCTTTCGAACCATTAAAATTGAGTCATAGAACGTGAAGATCTGATAATTTGATAAAACGTCATTTAAGGTGGTCCATTTTTTTAAAAAAATTATTAAAAATGACATCGATATTCACCCACCCCCCATAAAAGTAACTTTTCTTCTATATGTTTTATTTCCTAATACCATCACACTTTGTTGTCATACATGGGTATAATCCTTTGTTAATAAATCTTGTTTTATAGTAAAAAATGACATTTTCGGAAAACCCTTCATCTTTTTGAGCTGTCTTTTAAAAAGTAAGAGTATTACTTAGAAAATTGCTCGAAAATTTTTAAGATATGCAAATAATTTTTTTTCATTTCTTGACAAATACGATTCACTACAAAACTGAGAAATTTTTTTATTTTTTAAATTTTTCCGCGCATGGGCAGTATAAGAGAACTTCATAAATTACTCATATCTTGCGCAGTTTTTAACGAATTTTTCTCAAATTTTAAAGTAATAATTTTGTAATCAATTTTAAATTGATTTAAAAGTTTTGTTTAATTTTATTGAATATTTTTAAAGTTATAGCAAAGAATACGTGGGGCAAAACCATTCATTTTTTATAAAAATGCCCTTATCTCAATAAATATCTTTATTTCGCTTTATAGACCAAACTATTGGAACCATATTTCCCAGATTGAGACTATCTCAGTATAAATGGGGGGGGGGGGGCAGAAATCCATCGAAAAAAAGGTATGTTACAGAGAAAGTACGTTTTTGCATCTGATTTCGTAACTTAAAATATAGTCTGCATTCCTAAATTAGAATATTTGAGGTCAACCCCTTGAACCATTAAGATTGAGTCCTAGAACGTAAAGATCCGATGATTAGATCAAAAGTTATTCAGGGTGGTCCAATTTATTTATTTTTTATTTATTTATTTTTTTGCACTGTATAACCAGACTTCAAGTTACGATTTTTTAAAAATGTCTTGCAACTCAGATATCACTTATTTTATCCCGTAGTCGTGAATATTCCTTCTGATTTAATATTTCTGTTACATGGTTTTTAACTTTGTGTTTATAGATAATATCACGTCACCTTTTTCGGATTTTTATGAAAACGTATGATCATGTTATATGTATATTCAGATGAAAGAAATGGTAAGAAATTGCGTGCATTAGCAATAATATGCTATTACTTCCTTGTGATTTTTAACTAAGTAAACCAGCGATTCTCAACCTGTGGGGCGCGCCCGAGCACACTCGAGGGGTGGCGCGAGAATATCCAAGAGAAAATATTATTTAAAAAAATTGATTGACTGACTGAAAGAAAAGCACTCATACACATAGAAAACAAAATACATTCCGACATATTTAATTACTTGTTAAAGTAAAACAATTTACTAATCCAAAACGTAAAGTGGGTGGGCCAAAGGTGGCCGTAGCGAAGCTTGGAAGATTTTTCCTAATTTTCTGGTTAAGTCTATGTTTCTGAATTTTTTTATGTAGAATCTTACACCTATCTCTAATACATATCACGTATACTTTTAATTGTAAAATAAAATTTCATTTATTTTATATTACAATTTAAAAGTTGTAGTTGAGCCTAAGTGGCCCACAGGTTCCAAAGATGGCCCATACATTGAAATCAATATCTTTTTACTTGGAAATTAGAACGAAAACTGCAAAAAATTCAATCACTACGTACAATGCTATTTAAAATTCTTTGCCAGTCTGGCTAAATGATTTTGAATAGTTACAAAAACAGCTTTTACATGTTCTTCTTGTAATTTTTAGTACAATTATCCACATTGCAAACATTGTTAGGTTTTTTTGCTTTAAATTTCTGCTCCACAATTTCAATTTTCTACATAAAGCATTAACTTTATCACTCGTATCCAACATATGTGTATTTGCCTCTTGGAGTTGAAGGTTCAAGTTATTTAATTTCTTGAATATGTCGATCAAGTGACTCAATTTCATCCCAAATAAATCATCGCGAAAATTCTCGTTTTCTGGACTGTTATCTTTTTCTAGGAAAATGGTAATTTCTTATCTGAATTCAAAATCAGGTAGCAAAAATTTCTCATGTGATAGCCATATTGCCCCGCAATTAAATAGTAACGCTGAATGTACTGAACCCATGTCTTTACAAAGTGCGGAAAAGATTCTTGATTTCAGGGTTCTCATTTTTACATAATTTACTACTGTTACGACCGTATTTAACACAATATTCAGACCAGGACTCATTTCTTTCGAAGCCAAAGCTTCTCTGCGCATCAATGTGTCCAAACGCACTGAAGCGATTTTTGTTTTACAAGTGCTTGTATACTATGGAATCTTCCGGACATTGAACGAGCACCATCGGTGCATATTCCGACGCAATTCTTCCATTTTTTGCTTGCCTCGTTCATAAAATCATTTAAAATAGCAAATAATGCGAGCGCTGTTGTTTAGAGTTCTATTGGTTTGCAGAAAAGTAGTTCTACTACTGACACATTATCATAAAATCGAACATAGGCAATTAAAGGAGCATCTTTATTACTATCTGTTGCATCATCAAGCTGTATTGAAAACAATTTGTCACCTCAACTTCGAGAAAAGCTGACACTATACATCTTCAGCTATATCACCAATTCGACGAGCAACATTATCATTTGAAAGAGGTATAGACTGCAATTGTTTTGAAAAATTATCCCCAAATATAGTTTCTACAATCTCAATTGCTTCTGGCAAAATAAGTATGGTGTTTTACATCTGGCTATTTTATATGAAACTTTGTAAGATGCAATAAAAGCTTTTTTAATCACAGACAAAGTTTCTTTAAAAAATTATTTTTGCTTTTAATATGATTTTAATTTTAATTCGAAGAATTCTATCAGTTTGTTGATGTACTCCCTATGATGCGTTTCCAAATGTCGTTTAAGTTTATTAGATTTCATGCTGCCTACGGCCAACATTTTTAAGCAAATGATGCACAGGGACCTTTCTTCTTCATTTACTTCCGTACTGGTAAACCCAAAATTTAAGTATTCTTGAGAATACTTTCTTGATTTTATTTTCGGAACCATGCTCATCTGTGTACCTGTTGATGCTTGGCTATTGCCTAATTCTCCCTTGCTTCCGTTTAAAAATTTATCCTTGAGTCTGAATAAATATGCTGCCGTGAATATTTAACATGCTGAATTGCAATTAACATGCAAACATACATAACATACACATTGACAATAGATTTGACAGCAATAGAAGGATCGACTCGAATGAAACTGGCTGAAATTGAACATTTTCCTTCTTCTTATAGGAAAACATTTGCTCTGCGCATGCTCGAGACGGCATCGGCCGTGTGGATTCCTTTCCATAAATATTACTTATTTTTTCTCTCTTTTGTTTGGTCATGCTTCTGTTTTTTAATTTATTTTAATATTCGAAAAAATGTATTCCCTGTTTCAAAATTTAGTTCACTCAGTCTAGGTTTACGAATTTTCTACTTTTATATTCTTTTAAAGTTATCTCCCTGTTTGGCTTTCATTTCAAATATAATATTTAAATTTTCTCCGCTTTCATTTGCATCATATGTTCACGCTGGCTCGCTTTTACTTTTGTTTTGGCAGTTAGTTAAAATTAATTTAAAAACAGAATCCAAAATACTCAATATAGATTATTGTTGTATACATTTTATTACAAGCGGGGGGGGGGCGATGAAAATTATGATTGAAAACTGGGCCGCGAATACTAAAAGGTTGAGAAACGCTGAAGTAAACCAAAAAAAAAAAAAAAAAAAAAGGAATTGAAAGTTGACCAAAAAAAGAACGCATATACAGTATGATATAGCTTGCTCTGATGGGTTTTTTGTCCCTTTGTTCTAGTTTTTAAAGCTGTTATCCTTTATTGTTGCCGTGTACTTAACATTCCTATTATAGTTTAAATAAGAAAGAGTAAAATAATTTCTTAATTTTTCATAACATACAAACTAGTGCTGCAGAGTAACATTTGGCAAGTTTTCTGTCTGATACATCTGTCGTTCGTTCTTTGTACTGTTTTCATTGGTGGTAAGTTTTAAAGTCTTCCATTCATTCGGTACATTTACATTATATTTTCTACTAGAGATGGAGTAAAATATTCTCTAATATACAAACAATTACTGTAGAGTGGTTATTTTTACTTTTCGTCCTTTTTCTGAGACATCTGGTTTTGATAAATGCTGTTTTGTTTTGATTTCTGGTAGTTTTTAAAGCTTCTATTGTTTCTACATACTTGGTCTTTATTTTACATTTTCATATTTAGAGGAAGCGTGTGTGCGTTGGATTTTTCGTTTCAGAAACAGATTTTGTCGTCAAATTTTACCATTTAATAGTTTTCTTCAGTGCGTAAAAGGAAAAAACGAAAAAAGAAAGAAAAAAAAAAAAAACGGACCACCTTCAATAACGTTTGATCTGATTATCGGATTTTCACGTACTCAATCTGAATGGTTTGTGGGGTTAATCTGAAGTATGCTAATTAGTTAGTGCAGATGATATATTAAGTTACGAAATCATAAACTAAAACATACTTTCTCTGAATAACCTTATACATAAAAACATACCTTATTTTTTTTTTTTTTTTTGACAGATTGATTCCTGTCCTTCATAAAGGAGGGGGGGGGAGCCGCAATCTGGAGAATATGTCCAAAATGGTTTGGCCAGGAGAGTGGTTGAAAGTTGGGATTCCTTAATGTGTAAATTTTACATTTTGTGTTTTTTTTTTTTTTTTTTTTTTTTTTGTAATATTTCGAGAGCATTTCAAGTACATTAAAAAATTAAAACCTAAAAAACCTTCTTTTACAGATTTAAAAAAAGTATTCACAGTCTTCACTGTCCGATTACGCAACTCCACATAGAAGAAGTGTAAAGAGCACAGGGCCCGCCGGCCGAAGACTGTGTAGTAAATAGTGACTGATGCACGTTAAATCTGTCGGGGTCACAATGCCCTCCAAGTTCCCATGACAAATCAATACCTCTGGGGGTTCTGACTCAGGCTTTCCCCTGTCTTCTGGATTGGGTTCAAAATTACAAGACTACGGAGTTGAACATTGGTAGTCGTAAGCCCAGAATTGTGTCGGCTGTTCAACGACGGTTATAAAATAAAATAAAATAAAATACCGGCATCTGAAGGTAGATTTGTTGGCCACTCTTTCAGGGGCACCATATCAGGTGGGCCAACGTTGCTCCTACAGTAAGGACAGATAGTACAGAGAACGAAAGAACATGTATGCCTTGACCGGGATTCGAACACAGAACCTTTCTCAGTTTCTGTGTTCAAATCCCGCATCAGGAGCAGGGGTAAGAATGGTATAGTTCGTTCACCAGTAGTTGGCTCTTGGCGTCACCTTCTCGGACATAGAGCTCTTTTCAGCGCGGCAGTAAGAGAACAAACGTCTCCGCGCTTGAAATTGAGACAACCCTTAATGCGTGGCAAACACAAAAAAGTGAATTCTTTTTCAGTCACTTACTTCGCTTTATCATCTGATATTATACCTCTCGTTACTCTAGCTAATTAAATATATTGCAGCAAAACGTCTCAAAAAAGACAAACTATTCACTCAAAAGAAAGAAATATCAAATTTATGAAACATTTAATGCTAAAAAACAGCACATAAAGATTGCGAAATAAATATTTTTATCATATGATCGACAAATAGGAACCTTGTTCAGAATTGTTCACGTCCTTTTCCCAAAAATAGCAAAATGGTATCGTCGGATACCACGTGATGAAGGTGGAGCCAAGTGCCAACTCCTGGTGAACGAACTATAGCGGCAAGCTAGAAAATATAGCCCATTAATTCACCCAGGAGAAATGTCGAAAGTTTAGGCCCCTTAATGTTAAATTCACTTTTTGCATTCTTGGTCAATAACTTATAACGCAATTCAAAAAAATTTTACCCTACTTATAAGACTCGTATATACCCAAAGATATAGTTTCATGAGAAAACTTATTTTTGTTAATTATTCAGAAATTGTAATTATTTTTATTTAATGCAATACTCGAAAAATTTTAAATGCAAATTGCATACAAATTTTTAAACTTTTGAAACTATGCAATTTTTAATGACAATTTCTAAATTTGAACAAAATACATAAATTTATAAAATTAAACAAAAAAAAAAAACGTAATTTAAATTTATCCAATAATTTTCGACCGATATATTCAAAATTTGTATAATGTCTTAAATTTATAATACAAAAATGTATAAATGTTAAAATTAAATAATATTTAAAAAAATTTTTAAAACGTTTCGATCGATTTGACAGATATTTTGAATTATGTCATTAAAAATTACATAGTTAAAAATAATGTAAAAATCTGTAAGGTTTACAATTCTAAATTTTATTAGACTATTGATTAATAAAATAAATATTAGAATTATTTTTTTATGAAAATATCTTCGGATTATCGTCTTTTATAAGTGGGAGCAAGAATTATTTGAATTGATGTTGTAGTTGTTGTAGTTCATTTACGTCGCACTAGAGCTGCACAATGGGCTATCGGCGACGGTCTGGGAAACATCCCTGAGGATGATCCGAAGACATGCCATCACAATTTTGATCCTCTGCAGAGGGGATGGCACCCCTGCTTCGGTAGCCCAACGACCTGCACGCGAAGTCGAGCACTTTACGGTAGCACAGTTTAACGAGGACCAATACCGCATACCCTCGGTCCCTACGCAGACTGATCCAAGTGGTGACCCACCCGCACGCTGACGGCAGCCAGTGATGCTTGACTTCGGTGATCTGCTGGGAACCGTGTCTTAACGATCAGTCCACTGCGGGACTTATTTGAATTGAGTAATTGGTTTTTAGACATGTGACCAAAAACATGAAGAGATCATTAAGGGGCCCTAACTTTCGACCACTCTCATGACTAAACTAGTGGTATCATATATTCCAGATAGCAGCAACCACTCCCCAATTTCGATAGAAAGAATCTAAATTTTTCGAAAAAAAAAATATATATATATATACATGTTTATTTAAATAGAAGTACGTTCTATTTTTTGATTCCGTATCCTAATTTACAGTTAACATTAACTTATTAGCAAATTTGAGGTTAAAACTTTGAATCATTAGGTCACATTTAAGTTTAAGTTATTCTTGGAGAAGTCTTATATTTTTTTTTTTTTTTTTTTTTTTTTTTAGCTCACAGTATAATGAATTTTGACTCTTTCTAGGAAAAAACGATTTTTGAATGAAGGAAGTAGTAATATAGTTCTATAATTTTATATCGGTATATATATATTAGCATATATCGGAAAGTTTTTTGTTTCTTTTTTCATCTTAAACTCATTTAAAAATAAATTCTTTTTAATTTTTAGAGGCATAGACGTATTATAGAGTGATTTTTATCTTAAGATAATTATTCTTTATTTTGAAGTCTCTTTAGGTGCCGTAAATGAATAAGTCTTGATGAGACCCTTTACGCTTTTATACAAAAAATTTTATTATTTTTCTAATTATGTTATATAATTAGAAAGCCACAATATATATATATATATATATATATATATATATATTGTGGCTGGATAAAATAATGGAAACACTTCGATACTAACATATTTTTTTTCTTCATATTTCTCAACAAAAAAAAATAGAGAATTGGTTCATAAATTTAGAAGTGTTTAGATGGTGCGATATCTGATACATATTAATGAAGTTTAAACCTTTTTGTGGTTTGGGGGATCGACAATAAATTACAAACGGAAAAAAAAGTTTTTGAACATCCTATGCCAAAAAAAAGTAGTAATAAATTTGTAACTTATAACTATTATTTTGGTTATTAGATGCAATGATAGCACAAAATTTCTTAAATATTTATTGAGATACGGGCATTTTTATAAAAAATGAATGGTTTTGCCTCACGTATTTTTTACTATAACTTTAAAAATATTCAATAAAATTAAACAAAACTTTTAAATCAATTTAAAATTGATTACTTTAAAATTTGAGAAAAATTCGTTAAAAACTGCGCAAGATATGAGTAATTTATGTAGTTCTCTTATACTGCCCATGCGCGGAAAAATTTAAAAAATAAAAAATTTTCTCAGTTTTGTAGTGAATCGTATTTGTCAAGAAATGAAAAAAAATTATTTGCATATCTTGAAAATTTTCGAGCAATTTTCTAAGTAGTACTCTTACTTTTTAAAAGACAGCTCAAAATGATGAAGGGTTTTCCGCAAATGTCATTTTTTACTATAAAACAAGATTTATTAACAAAGGATTATACCCATGTATGACAACAAAGTGTGATGGTATTAGGAAATAAAACATATAAAAGAAAAGTTACTTTTATGGGGGGTGAGTGAACCTCAACAATACCGATGTCATTTTTAATAATTTTTTTAAAAAAATGGACCACCTTGAATGACGTTTTATCAAATTATCAGATCTTCACGTTCTGTGACTCAATTTTAATGGTTCGAAAGAATAACCTAAATTATGCTAATTAAAATGCTCAGACGATATTTTAAGTTACGAAATCAGACACAAAAACGTACCTCTCTGAATAAACATGCTTTTTTTTCAACGAATTCGGATTTCTGACTCCCAAATATAGGGGGTAGCAGCAATCTGGGAAATATGGTTCAAATAATTTGGTCAGGAGAGCCGTCCAAAGTTAGAACTCTTTAATGTTAATTTTAACTTTTTGCGTATCTCGTCGTAACTCGAGAAAGTTTTAAGCGAATTGAAACATTTTTGCACTCAATTGAAAAATTTGTTTATCCAAAGATAAATTTCTGCCAATGATATATTTTTTTCGAAGATGCTTTAAAGTGAACATCTATGTTCGGCAAAATTCTAATTTCCCCTTTGAGAAAAAGAGTGAGTTTATCGGCTTAAAATATAAAATTCAAACAATATTGCTAAAATTGTTAAAAAATTTTTAATTTGTAAATTTTAAATTTGCATCCAAGAAAGGAATATTAACTTACTTACATTTTAAAAAAATTGCTGTTTATCTGCCTATGTCTTCTTTTTCCTGCAGAGCTTAAAGTAGAGTTTCCACCAAGATTTCTGTTTCGCTCTGCAGAACCCCCTCATATATGCGCCTGCAACGAATAACCTTTTACGCTAATTAATTGTTGTTAACGCGAAACATTCTTTCTTCTACGATTGAAATCACATTTGCTTTTATAGTTATGAATTTTAAGTCACAAAAAATTAAGGAGGTGGTGTACCAAATTTCGAAAATACGCCTTTTTTTATTTCTCAAGAACTATTCTACCGATTTTACTCTGTATTTTGCCATTTAAAATTGCCTTACAATTCTAAAGTTTTTCGATTATCATTAAATAAAATAATAAATATTTACTAAAAGTTTCATTTCGCATGAAATTATCTTTTGAAAAACGAATTTTATAATTATATGCAAAATTTTTTAAATTCGCTTTAAAACATTTTGGGATATAGTGAAATACACAAAAAGTAAAGTTAACATAAAGGGGTGCAAACTTTAAACCGCGCTCCGGATAAACTATTAGAAACATATTTCCAGATTGCGGCTACTATATTTTGGAGGTCGGAAATCTAATCCGACGAAAAAGGTATGTTTAATCAGAGAAAGTACGTTTTTGAGTCCAATTTCTTAACTTAAAATATTGCATGCTTTTATTTATTTGTATATTTGACGTCACACTCTCAAACCATTTAGAATGAGAGAGAATATGAAGATTCGATCAAAAGTTATTTATTTATTTTATTTATTTTTATTTATTTATTTATTTATTCTATTTAAAGTATATGACAATATTGCTGATAACAGCAAAAGATTTTTTTTATTTTTATATATATGCTTTAATAATTTATAGAATTATGATTGAAAGAGGAAAATAAGGTGAAATGATTTTCACTTTCTATATTAATATCAGACATAAATAAAAACCATTTGTCTTCCCTTTGTCCTCCTTCGTATAACTTTTTTAATTTTGATAACCAAAAAATGCGTTTTCCTCAAACGAATTTTTGCCGCTATAGAGGAAACTTGTCATAAACAAAGAATTTTTGTATCTTAAATATTAATGTTTTGACTGTATCGCAATATCGGACTTCTCGCCATATGCCTCTCGATATATAAAGCCTTTACTGTATTTAAAATTTGAAAAAATACGAAATGAAATTTTGATTTAAAGAATAAATATCTGTACCTATGGAAAGTGTATTAAAATTATACTAAACTAATTATGTATGTTGCAAAAATTTCCAAGAAAAAATAATTATAATCTTTAATTTTCTGTGTTTTTTACTTTTATTTTAATTGAGAATTTTTTTTTTATTTAATCCGTTTTTTTAGGTTTTAAAACATTTCAAATTGAATAAGTATTAATCGTCAATCTATTAATAAATATGGAAGGGAAGGGAAATAAACCTTGCAATGTACCTTTACAAAACAAAAATAAATTAAGTCTAAATGATTATATGATGATATTTTTTTTTTAATTTCAAACAAAACTCTTGCCAAATAAATAAAGTTTACAATTTACCAAAAATAAGTAAATAAATAATGAAAAAATTTTTTTATAAGATTAAATTTATCGCAAGACTTACGATTTTGATATTAATTCAGACAGATGATATTTTGCTTTTATTGCTAAAACCCGTAGTTTTGAAATTTTGTACCGAACATATTAAAGTACCAGGGAACTCCTTGGTAAAGTTTTAGGACAATTTCCGTGTCACCGTTCTGACAGTCCATGCTGCAGCAAACGTCGTCGAATTGTTCGTACAGTCACTTGTTGTCTTGCAAATGACCCCACTTGTTGACTCAGGGTTCGTGACGTAGCTGTACGATACCTTAAAGCCATGTGGATAACCTGTCTGTCTTCTCGATCTCGGCTGTTAGTGATGGGGGGCCGTTGAGATCCTGCACGGCGTTCCATATGACCCATCGATTCCATATTCTGCTAACAGTCGTGGGATACCAACGCGAGCAGTAATACTTCGGTATGATAAACCGCCATACCACTAGGCCACGATCAAAGAATATATAAGTGAGAAGAAGACCAGCTCTCATAGGCCCCCATGTAAACTTGTTCCGGAGGCAACGGTTTCCTCCATCAAGGTGTGGAAGTATTGCTAGGAAAACAACCTGCCCCCTAACAGAGGGTCCCTCCGTCCTTACCCCGTAAGCAAACCCATTCCCCTCCGCTCCTAACAAACAACTTTCTCCCCACTCATGCAAACAGCTAATGAAAAGTGACTCAAATCCCGTCTGCTTTTGTCATTTACAGACTATATGGCTTTGAAAAAGGTTTACTTATTAAACAAGGAAAATATTTACTTGTGAAGAAATCATTGAAAATAAATATAATTCATTATTTTAACATAGGTATATAATTTAAATAGATATCGGTCACTTAAAGATGTCACCTTAAACAGTCACTTTAAAGATGGCGAAAGATTTGTTGTTAAACAAGTTTAGAGACGCTATGATGGATGAAAGATGTGCGCATGCGTCGGCTCAAAAACCTTTGGTGCTTTTCTTGTCATACAGAGGGACCTTGCTGGCCCCCTGCTACGTATCGGAGAAGCTAGACTTCTTCTCACATTATATATTCTTTGGCCACGATTCGACCTCGATCAAACTCAGACACGTGCTGGTAGGCATTTCTCCTTCTTACACGAGGCATAACAAAAACTTTTTTACCTAAGAACAACGCTCCAATTCAATTTCTGTAAAAGAAATTTACTGCCAAATCACTACTTTTATACACATTGTAGGTAGATACCGAAGCCTGCTTTGCATCAATGCGCTGATAAGCTAATCATTTGCATGCCACAATATGCTTTATCCGTCCTACAAATTTCACGTTCGTGGTGTGTTGCCTTCCTGGAGTAGCAATTTTAATGGCCAGTAGTGTATTCTCATTTACAAAAAAAGTAAAAAAAAAAACTCGATTTTTTTTTTAAGAATATAATTATATTTCTTTGTAAGACAGTAGCGTTTTTCCGACGATATTTAAGTTCACTCCGATAGGGGGCAACAGTCCTCCTGACCCCTACTAGAGCCGCATTTGATTATGGACGATAACGTTCATCTTAACAGGGCTCAGTTGGTAAAATTGGAGGATATTCAACAATTGGAGTGGTCTGTGATATCCCCTGATCTTGACTCGTGTCCCTTACGAAAATTTAAGGTTGATTTGAGGTATATTTAAGGTTGCAGAGAAAACAGCAATAAAAATTATACCTCGTAAAGGCTGTAATTAAGGTGTACGAGGTTGTTTTAAATACACTTCAGCTTGTTTTGAGGTTGTTTAAAATTTACTTCAAATCAACCAGACTGATAAGGTGATTTTTGAGGTATACCAAGTTGATTTTCTTACACATGTAACAAAAAAGGTATTTTTGAGGTATAAAAATATTTACCTTGTTTCAACTAAAGAGAGTGAGGTATTTATTGAGGTATATGGAGTCATTTTATTTACACCTAAGCTTATTTTGAGGTTGTTTTTCTTACACTTATATCAAAAGAGGTATTTATGAGGTATAAAAAAATCAACCTTATTTCAACTAACGAGAATGCGGTATTTACGAGATATAAAAAAAAATATACCTTATTTCAACTAAAGAGAGTGAGGTATTTATTGAAGTATATGAAGTCATTTTATTTATACCTAAGCTTGATTTAAGGTTGTTTAAAGTACACTTCATATTAACTAGCTCACTTCCCAGAGTTCTGTGCGAGCCTGCAAATGGCGTATGTTTTGACAATCCCAAGTCTATTCGAAATTCGGTATGTGTACTTGACATTTATTAATTTAGTTTTATCACTTTTAATCAAATATGCTTCAATTTTCAAGCTTAAACTTTATTATTTTTGTTTTAAAGACGCCTCCTGATCTTAAATAATTTAAGTTGGAGAATGTTCTTAGAAGCTATTGGTGTAGGCTTAGCAATAAGAGAGAACAATCGAAATATTTCTCGTCGCTGTTTAGGGTAACGTTATTGGTGAATCTTTACAGCAGGTTATGCACAGTATATTTTATTGTTTGTAATTTATTCAAATATAACTATTCTTTTATTTTGCTTAAATGTATATGTTTTAACGTTGCAGTATGCAAGCTGATTAGTTGAGTAAAATGTTCATAATTTCTCTTATAAATAAATCATTGAAAATTGAAAGATCTTTAAAATAGCAATTTTGCTTTGAAATTCTACTATAGCTGTATGCTTATCGTTTGCTTGGATATCTGTTGCAAAGTTTGTATTGTTGTTCATGAGTGAAAATATGTATAATAACACTGCATTTTAAATCTGATTAACATGCAATTTCTTTTTCTTACATATATATATATATATATATATATATATATATATATATATATATATATATATATATATATATATATATATATATATATATATTTACAGAGCTTATCCACTGTTCCCTGATATTACTGAGATGACCTAGGCTGTAAATAGCACATGTGCAGCAGCGATGAAGAAGTGACTAGCAAGTTACTGCTCAGCCTTCCCCTAGGAAATAGTTCTGAATTTATACCATAAAGAAAAAGTAATCTCTCATAATAAACTACAGCATTTATTCAATTGCTGATAACAATAGTTTGTTAGATATTTGATGATTGAAAACTAGTAACTGTACTAGCTCACTTTTTTATGTTTGATCACACTGCTATTTTCACTACGTGTTATTTTTTCTCAATTTACCCACGTTAATTATTTACAAAGCACAATGTTATTACTTATTAAAATATTGAACAGAATTAAATTAAACCCGATTTCAAGTTTATATGAGAATTTTGTTTCAAGGTTATGAGCATTTTTATGCAGTTGTTTATGGTTCACTACTTCAAAAATTAGCGACTTTCGGAAATCTTAAATTTTTTAGAAATAAATCAGTATAGTTTCTTATGCAATTTTAATGCTGAATTGAATAAAATCAATTGTAAATAAAAACATTTATTGTTGAAAGTAATATGCAATTTTTTGAATTTCATCTTATGGGATGTGTTTTTATATTTTAAGAAATGTTTTTAACAACTAACCATTAGTTTTATTCTGCTTGGTATTATAAATTATATAGGGGATATTGTACTCAACTTATTTTAAAAGTATTATTTCAAATCATTCTCTCTTAGACATTTTCCTCACATAAAATTACTCACAACTTTAAAATAAATGCTCTTTATCTACTTGTAATTTGTTCTATTCGATTGAGTATTAAAAAAGAATAAAAATTGGTACATAACTTTAAAATTTAATTTATTAAACGATTGTTGATTCTTGATTACATTTATTAAAAAATATTAAAATAACTATTTTTTTAAGAAACTCTTATCTGATTGACAATAACGGAAGTGCTTTTCAGAATCAGCGTCGAAAATTTATGAAAAAGCTATTAGTTTCATAAAGTCTGACAAAAAGTTTAAACAAAATATAGAGACTAGGTTTATTGAGTTTAAAGATTTGTAAGAAAAAAAGAAAGAAAATATAATTATCAAACTTAAAAGTACCATAATGATACCAAATGTATAGAAAAATACAAAGTGTTAAAATTGCATATTAAGATTGGAATTATATATTTGAATTTCTGTAAATGTTGTTAATGGTAGTACTGACTTCAGTGTACTTTATTTTGTGGCTGTGGTACCTGTCATGTTTTTAAGCTATGAAGATTGAATAGAAATGGCAGAAGAGTACTACTATTTATCTGAAAAAGAAAATTAACTTCATCCAGTTAATTTTAAATCATAAAAAATAATTTCTAATATTTTAATAGCTTAAAACCTGCCACTATTATTGTAAATATGACTTTCTTACTAATTCATTTTTTTTCCTTTTAGGTTCCAATAAGTACAAGCTTCAACAGGTAGACGGAAACAGTATTTAAAATAATTTTGTTGTTTTGTAAAAAAATTAAATTTTAGTTTTGAATTTCAGATAGTATTTGAATTTCAGCTGACTAATTATTTAAATTTGTAGTTATATAGCTTAAGAAATTCAAGCACATTAGACATCTATCTTCTAAAAATATAAGTTCCCATAAATAATTTTTACTAATTGTAGAATTTGGATAAGTGTTATTTTAAGATGATTTAATTCAATCTATTAAAATTACAGAAGAATTAAGCATTTGAAACTTTCTTTTATAACTTAACAAAAGAAGCAATTACTGCAGAAGGTTTAATATTAAAAACTTCAGATTGATAAATGATGATCTCTACTAGTGAAAAAATGTAATGACATACATTATTCTTCATGTAATATAGATAATATCTTTATATATATTATATTTTTTATATAGTGAGGTTAAAAATTAATCAACTAGGTGGTCCGTATAACAACACACCTTCGTAAGTACTGAAAAAACAGCTTTAGGTTGAACTACATAAGCCTGAAGTGTAAAATGTCACATCTTTGGTTGATAAATTAATACTTCTAAAAATACAAAAATATATACTTCAGGTTACGAAATAATAACTTAAGGTAGAACATGGAACACATGACGTTAATAAAAAATAACCTCTCCAAGTGTTGAAAATACACTTCAGGTTGATTTATAACAACCAGAAGTGTAAAATGGCACACCTTAGGTTGAAAAATAATTTCCTGAATTAGAACAAAATACACCTGAGGTTAATTTATAACAACCAGAAGTGTAAAACGACACACCACAGGTTGATAAATATATACCTCTACAAGCATAAAATTATATACCTCAGGTTGAAAAATAATTACCTGAAGAAGAACAAACTGCACCCGAGGTTGATTTGTAATAACCTAAAGTGTAAAATGACACACCTTAGGTTGTTGAATAAATACTTCCACAAGTGTAAAAAAATATACTTCAGGCTGATAAGTAATAACTAAGGCCCGGATTTTGATGATATTTGCATTTTTTAGCATTTTTTGCATTTTTGTACATTTTTTGTCCTTTAGAGCATTTTTTTAGATTTATAGGGCATTTTCTTTAAATTTTGGGGCATATTTTGCATTTTAAAGCATTTTTTAAATTTTTTCCAATTTTTATTATTTTTTATCATTTTTCATTATTACACTGGCTTCCAAACAAGGAAGAAAATCTCTAGGATATTAACTGGTGAAGCAACATCATTTCAAATTGTCATTTGTCAGTAAGTGAGACCGTCTTTTTCAAGTACGCACCAATAACATCAGTAGACGTTGAAAGAAGCTTCTTCAGGTATAAAAATTAACTTTCAGACAAGAATCGCTCGTTTACATTTCAAAATATTAAAAAAAAATTAATAATCCATTGTAATTCTGATATTTAGTAATATTATGAGATGGAAGTTGTTATATTCATTAAAGTTTCTATACAAAATGAAAATGTTTTGGAGTCAATATATTTTCCTTTTTTTTTGTTATTTTAGGATATAAAACATATTTTTCAAACTTTAATATACGTAGAACAAGTATTGCATTGCTTTATATTTCTTGAAATGACTCCTAATAATTTTAGAGTAAAAAATTGTTTTAATTCAATATTTTTACTTTATTTAAGTCATGTCATAAGGCGTTTTTAGCGCAATTTTAGCATTTTAAGGGCATTTTTTGCATTTTTAAAGGGCATTTTTTGCACTTTTAAAGGGCATTTTTTGCACTTTTTAAGGGCATTAATTGAGAGTTTTTAGGTCATCAAAATCCGGGCTCTAGTAATAACCTAAGGTTGAAAATGAAACACTTTAAAGTAGTAAATATCTACCTCTCCACAGATGTAAAATTAAACACCTCAGGTTGAAACATATATACCTCTGGAGGTATATTTAAGGTATATTTGAGGTTGATTTTGAGATATTCATTTGCACCCATTTCAACCTTAGCGACGTATTTAAATAACATCCTCCTTTATACCTTTAAGACATACCTCGTTTATACCTCGACTTTTTCATAAGGGGTGGGACGCCTTTGGAAGCTCAATTGCAACTCGAAGACCAGCTCCAACGCTCATAGATGAGCTTAAGGGTGCCTCGGTGCAAAAGTGAGTGCGGATGCTTTAGGTAGTGATTAGAATCCTGATGAAACGCCAATGCGAGAGTTGTGTAGCTGTCAGAGGTACACAACTCTCTATTGCAATTCACCCTATTAGACATGTTTTTCTCTGGCTGACAGGGTGTCGATCAGCTGCTTTGCTGGATAAGTGACCAGTTTACTTATTTAGGGTACAGGTTGTACCCATTTTTTGTTATTCCATACTTTGCTCTTGTATCGAATGTTCTATAGGACAATCTTTTTTTTTTTTTTTTTTTTGCATTGTTAGTTTTTTTTTAATGCAAAAAAACATTTGTCCCTTTAATTGTTTTCATCAGCGTAATCATTTATGCATCCTTACTTCACTAATATAACAATAAAATTAATGAAATCATTTAGAGTAATAATTAAAGTTTGAAACTAATATTGTTTTATTTTAAAACAGTTGTAATAAATAACTTAAAAAGCACGGGTAAGAATTTACAGTTGTAAAAGAAAATGTATTTGCTATGCTGTATTGTTTTGTTTGGAAAAGATTATTTTTAAAATAATAATATCACAAATACTTATATATGAATACATTATATACTTATTTATTGGTTCTTTCACCTGAGCTGAGTTGAGCTACTATACAATATTAACCATAAAAACTATTATTCACATTTTTAAAAGTATTGAATAGAATCAATGTATATTATGTTTATTTCAGTTGGGAAAACCTTCTTTTGACTCCAACTGTATGGATTTTGAACTTTAAAAATCTTAGTTTGTTTACCGTCACTAATAAGAAAAGTAACATTATTTTTATATACTTTATTTTCTATAATACTTCCTTTTAGTTTACCTGTATAAATAAAAACACTGCAGGTACGTATTAAATATGCTACTATAATACTAAGTTTAGATATTTAAAATTTTTAATATTGTGTTTTGTAAAATTAATGAAATTGTGTTTCATAAAATTAAATATAATTTTTTTAAAACTTTATTTTAAGAGAAAAGAAAATTTGCTACGGAACCGACGCCGTTACAGAAAGTAGTTTCTTATCAGTTTTTTTTTTTTTTTTTTCCTTCCTTTTTCCCAATTACAGTAATAAATTCTACCTAATTCAATCCAAAATTTTTAAATTATGTTGCAAAAAGTATTTCTAAAATCTTGTGAGGGAAGAAAGATAATAATGAGCTGGACAGAACATTTGGAGATTAATTGTACACTCTCAATAATACGAAGGTTGCGTGGTTCACATAGAAATTCTATGTAATATAACCCTCATTTGGTGATTGTTTTATTCCTTTACCTGAAGTAGAAGTTTCTCGTACCAGCAGATCTTTGTAAAGATGCTCCACTTCCTGTCAAATCTTCCATTTAACTGAATGATGTCTTGATGAAACCTTTTTTCATGTTCATCGGAAACTTCTCTTAAATGTTCAAGAAAAAATTCCACGTGGCAGTGCACGAAACTTATTTTAAGTAACACCATGCTACACAAGAAATTCTGTTGGCAAAACTAACACTTTGGATGGTATAGTCATTTGATGGAACGATTTGAATCTCTGGGATAATTTCTCTTTTTTTTTTCCTGTCTACAAGCTGATCTATCTATTCATTTTAATATATTTTTGTAGTAATGTCTAAGCCTTTCAAGAACCTTAACAAAACCTCGTCATAAATGATTTAGCTATTTCGACTCGAAAATTTTCTCAATTTTATTCAAAAATAACGGATAGAAAATTGGAAAAGATGAAAATTGAGATATGACTTTGCATAGAAACAACGCCACACGATACTCGTCTGATTCAAGCAATGCTCTTCACTGGATTAAGAACAATGAAAACTGGGCTACTTTTGTATTTAATCGTGTGAAAGAAATTCGAAATTCGACCAACCCAGATGATTGGAA
Source organism: Parasteatoda lunata (assembly GCA_949128135.1). Classification (NCBI taxonomy): domain Eukaryota; kingdom Metazoa; phylum Arthropoda; class Arachnida; order Araneae; family Theridiidae; genus Parasteatoda; species Parasteatoda lunata. The sequence continues at coordinate 88,493,265 of OX421980.1, forward strand.
TCACATCTCCGGTCAATCGAATCCTGCCTTCTCGAGGATGCAGTATTGAAACTTTGGCAAAGTCTAACTGGTGGCCCTCCTGGTTGCAAAACAATCCTGACAATTGGCCTAAATTCAATATTTTTCCACATGAAGAAATTATAAACGCAGAAAAAAGAAAAACAGTTGTAAGCGTCACAAATACAGAAAATGAAGACAAAATTTATGATCTTTTCTCCGATTACTCTAACTATTAGTAGTTATTTCCTGGGTTTACAGATTTTTAGATAATTGTAAAATGAAGAAAGATGTTAGAAAATTTGGAAACATAACTATGGAAGAAAGGAACAGAATTGAAATTTCGTCGCTAAGAATCTTTCGCGAATCTTTCACAGGACCTCATGATAAGCGACTACAGAATCTCCAAGTTCTTGAGGATGATAATGGACTTTTTCGAATTAAGACTAGACTCTCCTTAAAAGACGACATGGAGAATTTCAAGTTTCCTATTGTGTTACCAAGTGATCATCCAATAGTTGAAAAGCTTGTTCACTGGAAACATTGTTCTCTTGGTCATGCAGATGTTCAGATTGTAATGACCCAACTAAGAGAAGAGTTCTGGACAGTGCCGTAACTTCACCCCTCGGGGCCCTGGGGCAAACATTTTTGGCGGGGGCCCTGTAATTTATTATATTAGCGAATATATTTATGAAAACAAGTTATTTGTTCGCATATAAATTGGATTACAAAACATTGTAAGTTTTCCCCATACAAAATACAAAATTTCAGCGAAATCGATTAATCCTGAGAAATTAAATTTTAAAAAAGTCGTACTTATAAAACTCTATTTCTCAGGAACTAATGCACTATTTAACCAATTTCGTTCAAATTTGTATTTTCCATGTGGAATTGGATGCTTTAAAATGATACAAAAAGAAAAGAAAAAAAAATATATGCCTTACGATTCAAAAGTTTTCAGACTATTATTGTTCCAAAGGGACCGTTAAGACACGGTTCCTAGCAGATTACCGAAGTCAAGCATCACTGGCTGCCGTCAGCGTGCGGGTGGGTAAACACTTGGATCAGTCTGCGTAGGGACCGAGCGTGTGCGGTATTTGTCCTCGTTAAACTGTTCTACAATAAAGTGTTCGACTTCGCGTGCAGGTCACAGGGCTCATGAAGCGGGGGTGCCATCCCCTCTACAGAGGATCAAACCTCAAGGGATGTTTCCCAGACCGTCGCCAATAGCCTATTGTGCAGCACTAGTGCGACGTAAATGATCAACATCAGACTATTATTAAATAAAAAATAATAAATATTTACTAAAAGTTATTTTTGCATGGAATTATCTTTAGATAACAGAATTTTATAATCGTGTGCAAAATTTTTTAAATTCCCTTAAAAAGCTCTCGATCTGTAGTGAAAAACAAAAAAATAAAATTAACATTTGGGGGTCTAAACTTTGGATAGCTCACCCGACCCAACTAGGGGGACCATATTTCCCCGATTACAGCTACCTCCTATATTACGGGGGTTAGAAAATCGAATCTGTCGAACAAAAGTTATGTTTATTCAGAGAAAGTATGTTTTTGTGTCTGATTGCGCAACTTAAAATAAAATATCGTGCACTAATTAATTTGCATATTTGATGTCACACCTTCGAATTATTAAGATGGAGTCCTAGAACGTGAAGATCCGATCATTAAATCAAAAGTTATTCAGGGTGGTACTTATTTGGTTCACTGTACGTAAATGTTACCAATTTACGACATCTCACCGAGGAAATATGACTAGGGGGAAAATAGCTATTCATGTTGTCTACTCCTGTCCCTCATGTCCACAGTAGCCTCCTTTTCCTCTAAATATAATGCTATAAAAATATCATATAAAAATATAATGCTATATATTTTTAATTTTTTATAATCATAAAATACCAATTTAATAAACCTGTTGAATCCGGTTACTGTATCGTTAGTAAAGTCTTTTCAAGACAAAACCATTATAAAAATGAAAATTATTTTTTAGCTTCGAATCTAAAAGTTTTTGGTCGCGTTATAGAAACTGAAGGAAATTATAGACTTTTTTCTTTTCTATCGGCACATATACCCACATTTTAAAAAGTCCTAATTGAAAAAATATTCAGAAATTTTTTCTCTATATACATCGATTAACAAAAACAAAGTTGCCTTACTCCAGTATGGACAGGTCCCTAGAAAATCGTTCTTGAATATTTGGCCTATGTATTCATGACGCCAGCATATTTGCTAATTAAAAAAAATTCTTTTCAATGGTTTGTCATGGCAATGAATTTTAATTGCTACGGATTTTAAAGCTGATGTTCATAGCTTTTTTATTAAATAAAATGCGTTCTTTTATTAAATTAAACATGATTTTTTTTAATATAAAATAAAGATTGCATTTCATTTTTTAATGAAAACAAAGTTGTTAAAAACTCTAAAAATTCGTAGTTCCAATTTAAAAAATTTAAAGGACTTAATAATTTGAAAAGTATAAAATAAGAACAAAATCCATGCACACAATAAACAGTAAAATTATCAATTAAAGTATTTACTATATAAATTAAATTTTATATACGAACATAAAAAATAAAAAAAAAAATTTATGTTACCATTCTTATAAAAAGAATTCGAACAGTATATAAATATAAAATTTAAATGTATTAAATGAGTTAAGGCAAACATTTACTTACCTCCTTATAAATAAATTTACATTTGGTTTTCTTGTTTTCCGAAGAAAAATTTTATTAAGAATGGGAATTATCGATATCACGATTTATGTTTGAAAAAAAGGAAGTTGCAAATAATTTCAATAACTCTTAATTAAAGTTAAATTTTAATTTCAAAAATTGAACAAAATAAAAGCTAACAGAAAATTTATATCTGAATTAAAAATGGTTAATTTAAATGACGCAATTAAATGAGCTATAAACTGGAATTTAACTGGAACGTTTTACGTTTGTCTCAGAAAAAATCTCTTGACAAAATGACCTAAGTAAATGTCAACAAGAGTCATCCCCTTGGATCCCTTAAAAGCTTACATCTATTTTCCTAGAACATCTAGATAATTTCTAGTTTAAGACAACTTAGAGACATATAGATGGTACTGTAAATATATGACATTTTATAGAAGCACAAAAGAGCCCAGGGTCATAAATATGATTAAAACAATTTAAAGAAGCAAAAGGTCATTTTCCCATGGTGTAAAAGGAGATGGCTATTTTTTGAGGAGTCAGACAACTGTGGGTCAACTCTGTGGGTGGTATGAAAGTTTGAACACCTTCATACCACCCACAGTCAAAAGATGCTTTAAAATAAATCTGTAGGATGCATTTTTCAGGATGGAAAACAGTGGTACTTATTTTAGTCTTCTAAACACTTATGTTTTTTATGATGTGCTCCTCTTCTCTTTTCGTGTTTTAGTTTTAAATTTTTTTAATAAATTAAAAGTTGTAACATGTAGAAAAAAATTTAAACAAAACCGAAGTATTTTTCTTGTGAATTTCTATTTCAATTTGGAAAATAGCTAGTAAATTGAAAAAAAAAGTTTCTTCTTTTTATAAAATTCTCAATTCTATTTTACTTTATTGTAGCGAATGTCAAATTTCAGAAGGGGTGGCGCACATTATCTTCCATCTCAATTAAATTTCAGAGGAAAATAAAATTTTTGATTAGGAAAATAGCTTTAAAGTCGAAAATAAGAGTTAAATATAAATTTTACTTGACTTTATTCCTGCGAATGTCTTAATTTCAGAAGGGGTGAAGTATATTCTTCGCCCCCTCACTTTAATTTAAGAGGAAAATAGCTTCAAAGTTTTTTTTATTTTTTTTAAACAATTTTACTAGACTATTATTTCAAATGTTTAAATTTCAGAAGATACAAAACACATTTTAGCCCCCCTTACTTTATATCAGAAGAAAATAAAGTTTTCTATCCCCTTACTATAATTTAATACGAAAATGAAGTTTTCTATTTGGAAAATATCGTAGAAGATATGAAACAATTTTTTTCTTCTAAAATTTCCAACTTTATTTTATTCTATTAATGTCTAAATTTCAGAAGATGAGAAACAAATCCCCCCCCCCCTCACTTTTATTTCAGAAGAAAATAAAGTTTTCTATTTGGAAAATAGATTCAAAGATGATTTTTTTAGTTACCAATTTTTATTATTTTTGAGCACTTTGAAATTTCAGAAGGGGCGAAACACTATGTCCGCCCCCTCATTTCTATTTCGGAAGAAAATAGAGAGAAAATTGGAAATAAAATATTTTTTCCATTTTTACTTGACTTTTCCAAAAGTGAAAAAACACATTAACATAACATCGCCATAAGTTTTCTACTTGATGTATATCTTCAAACTGAAAAAGAATAGCTTTTTTTTTCTTCTCTAAAATTACTTATCTTACTAGACTTCGACTTGGCGAATAATTTCTATTACAAAAATAGCTTCATAATTGAAATTTTTTTTTTTTTTTTTTTTTTTAATATCCGATTTTACTTTATTTTTGTGAGTGTCTGAATTTCATCGAACGCATCGTTTGCCCCATCACTTAAATTTCAGAGGGGCCCTCTGCCTCCCCCTTGTTAGCATGCCACTGGGTCTGACGCTGGATAGTAGAGGAAACAACTAAGTAAACCAGAAATGCAATAAACAGAAAGTGTTAACAATCAACTTCATGCAGCTGTGACTTTTCCCCTTCTCTGCAAAGCGTGTTTGTTCTTTTGAGAAAGGGAAATAATTCGCGAAAAGGTGTTTCACCTTTTTTTACCCTTCCCTTTATGTTATAGTAGGTACGCAATTACAAAAAAAGAAAATTTTCATCAACTCTATCTTAACACAATTTCTTTCCTACATATATATAATTAGAGTACTTTATTTTGAAACAACATGATGTGGTCTCTTCATATGGGGCCCCCTTGACCATCGGGGCCCCGGGGCGGTGCCCCGGCGTAGTTACGGCCCTGGTTCTGGATTCTGAAGTATAGAAAGACTGTTCGCAAAGTTATCAGAAAGTGCATAATTTGCAAACGACTTGACTCACGACCAATCGCAACTTCAACAGCTCCACTGCCTGTTGACCGTCTAAGAGCAGCTTCTGTATTTGAAATTACAGGAATAGATTTTACAGGACCTCTCTATCTGAAAGAAAATCAGAAGTCGTGGATTGTCATTTATACTTGTGCTGTGTTTAGAGTGATTCATTTGGAACTGACTACTTCGCTGTCCACTGAAAGTTTTCTACAGACTTTTCGAAGATATGTGGCTCGTAGAGGAAGGCCAGCTATCGTTTACTCGGACAACGGGACAAACTTGGTTGGAGCGAACAATCTTCTTAAAAAGATAAATTGGGATGCAGTGGCTAAAAACAGCGCAGTGAATAAGATTAACTGGAAGTTTATCCCCCCATCTGTACCTTGGTGGGGTGGCTTTTGGGAACGTTTGATTGGAATTCTCAAGCGAATACTTCGAAAAGTCTTAGGTCGGACGTCTCTCAACTTCGAGGAATTAAATACTGTCTTACGTGATTGTGAAAGTATCATCAATGGACGACCTCTCACGTACGTCAGTGAGGATATAAGTGATCTAGAGCCTCTTACTCCTAGTATGCTCCTTCAAGAGGTCAGAGAAGTTGGACTACCAGACCTGGATCTCTTGGACAGTAAATCTTTGAATAAAAGGTTTGCCTACCGTCAAAGACTGGGACAAGATCTGAGGAAACGTTTTCGTTCGGAATATTTGGGACAGTTGAGACAATTCGATAGAAAAATGCGAAGTTCCTCACCTATAAAAATAGGCGATGTTGTGCTGATATCCAGTGACAACATGAAGAAACTGGATTGGCCTCTGGGGAAAGTCATCGAGGTGTTCACGTCACGAGATGGAAACATCAGACTCGTAAAGTTAAAGGTGGTGAAGTTCTACGATCAACATCGAGACTGTTTCCTCTTGAAACGAAAAGGATGTTTTGGAAAAGCGTATTTGAGTTTCTTGATATAAAAACTCAAAGGTTTAATTAATTTCATCTTGTGAGCGCATGATCATGTTTAATCCCGACTCTCTGGCTCGATAGAGAACTGTTTTAAGAACTTCGATTGCGAAGCATATATGTCCATAGATATTTTGTGTGTCCATATGTTTGTGAATAAAATTTAATGTTACTCTCAACTACAATTATTTAGATGTTTTTTAGAAGTTTATGGAATATTACGAAGTGTTTCCGGCCTTTTGGTAATACCCAAAACCAACTAAAATACGCCTCTTTTAAAATACAATTATTTTTCCCAACAACTAAGCTTGTTTAGTAGAAAGTATAATAGCATTCTTTTACATTATAATTAGGCAAATTTTAAAATAAAGTCGTCAAGAGTCTGTGCCCCTTATAGTTATTTTACTTTTGTGTATTTCGCTATTTCTTGGGAGCAGTTAAAGCGAATTGAAAACTTTTTGCATACAATTATAACAGTCGTTCATCCAAAGATAATTCCAACTAAAAATTATTTTTTAATCATTATCTCATTTAATACATTACCATTTTAAAATACGCGAAAAAAATTTAACTAATTCGGTAGTTCTTGATCGATCGAATAGTTGCAATAAAAATACGACGCGTGTGAAATTTTATAACTCAGAAATTCAAATTTTGTTTCTATGATTTTATAAGGCAGAAAGTTGACCAGTAACTCCACTACAAATTCAGAGATCCCATGAATCAATGCTTTATCGTTTAAGATAGCTTGGACATTTACACAGATTATAAGAGCCAAACCCAGTGTAGCGCCATCTACGGTAAGAGCTTTACATTTTATATTTTGAGTGGCATCAGTGTGAGTTGTAAATAGAACAGAGATGAGCGGTAGAAATAACTTGTCTGAACAGAAATGTTCATAGTTAGATGTTTTGTATATATATGTAAATAGATCTTTATTAAATCATCTACCAAAATGAAACTTCTTGATCTTCTACTTGCTTCAGCCGTCTCATATTTATTTCCGTCGGTTCTTGTATCCGACATTTTTGGCGCCCCCGGGTGGGCGGCCTGATTGAAACAAGACGAACTAGAAATTAAGAAAGGTAGGCGAAGATTTATTAATTTCCATTTTGAATATTAAATATTTGAATACTTTTGAAGATTTGAAATAGATATATATTTTCATTTGAATATTTGATACCATAACGGTAATTTATATGTGCTTAGAATCGATAGTTTTAGAAGCTAAGAATTTAATATTAAGATAGTAAAAATGGAAATAATAAAAAGAAATAAAACCGCTTAAAGAGCTTCATTTATAAAGGCCTACAATAAACTAGAAAATTTATTAACTGACGATAGCGTGAAGTATGACGAAATCGAAACGGATCTTTGTTTATTTAAACAAAAAATAGACATTTTGGAAATAACTCATAATAGTTATTTAGATAGTTTGCAAGATGAAAAAGAATTCGAAACTGAATATAATTCCGTTGAAGAATACAGAGAAAAAGCATTAAGAATTTAATTAAAAGTTAAACGTTTCTTAGATAATTTGAAAAAGAACTCGTGTGAAAACGAAATTGTTACTTCCGAAAATAACCGCGAATTACCGAACAATAAATCTCCGAAAGCTTTATGTCACGGCTCCCCGAAGTTGAATTATATAAATTCGGCGGAGACTTGAAAGATTGGTTAACGTTTTGGAACCAATTTAAAAATATTCATGAAAATGTTAATTTAACGAAAGCTGATAAATTGCACTATTTAATTCAGTCGACAAAGCTGAAATCGGAAGCTAGGGAAATTGCGGAATCTTTTCCTGTAACAGATGAAAATTATCCTTTAGCTGTTGAAAGTTTAACCGAAAGGTATGACCTAAAAGATCTATTGATAAATTTTTATGTTAGATAACTCCTAAAACTCGTATTAAATAATGCGAATAAAAATAAGAATGATTCTTTAAGTTGTTTATACAATAAACTGTCAACTCAATTGAGAGCATTAAACTCACTAGGAGTTACATCTGAGATGTGTGGTGTAATTTTGTATCCCCTTGTTGAAAGTTCATTACCATTAAATGTGTTACGCTTATTTGAACGCCAAAGAAAAAAATTTAGAAAGCGAACAAAAATTATCCAGTCTTGATGGGATAATTTATTTTTTGAAAAACGAAGTACAAGCGGAAGAAAAAATGAAATTGAGTAGAACTGAAATATTTCATCCCCCCTTTGAAATAAAGAACTTGATGGCGCCGACGAGTCAGAATTTGAGAGATCGGAAATCCTCTGCGGCTGAATTAATTAGTGATAATTCAAACGATGATATTCTTTGTTTATTTTGTTTTAAAAACCATGAGACTCGTTTTTGCAAGAAAGCGTTTTATATGCCTTTAGAAGAAAAACAATCTGTTATTAAAAGGAAGGGTTTATGTAAAATTTGTTTATTGAAAGGGCAGCTGGCTTTTTCTTGTAAATCAAGCATTAAATGTCCCATTTGCTCAAGAAAACATTTAAAATTTATGTGTCCTGACTTAGAATGTAATCGATCGGATGAAATAAAACAAGATAATAATGAAAGCAAAGAAAGAGAGACTGGCACCTTACATTCGCGCGTGCATGCAACTAAAGAAGTATTTTTACAGACTCTTGTAGTAATTATTAAAGGAAATAAAGCACAACGTAAAGCTAGAATTATTTAAGATACGGGTTCTCAAAAGTCTTATATTATGAAATCTACTGTGGAAGAGTTAGGTTTTGATTTTCAAAGGGAAGAATTTTCGACCTCATTATTTGGGGGTAAGAAAACAGAAATTCAACGGCACAAATGTTATAAAATATATCTCGATAGCCTTGGTGGTAAATATAGTTGTAATTTAGATGCACTGGATCAGGAAATAATTTTTAATGATATTTCTAGCATTAGACAAGGGCCGTGGATTCATGAATTGAGACAAAAAAAAATATGTATAACTGATTGTGGGAATTCAGGTCCTATTGAAGTTCTTTTATGGGCTGATGTTGTTGGTAAACTATTTACTGGTAAACAAGAACAATTAAAATATAAATTAATCGCCTTGGACACTAAATTAGGATGGACATTAATAGGGAAGGAAAACCATGATAATTTAAATATGACAGGTGTAATTATGCTTTCTCAAGAATTACATGTTTCATTTTAATGGGATTTAGAATTACTTGGTATTAGAGACCCTGTTGAACAAAACACTAGAGAAGATACACAGTTATGATTCATTTTCGAGACACAGTTTATTAAAATTCAGATGGAAGATACGAAGTAAGCTTACCATGCTTTATTACCGAATAACTATGAGTTGTCTCTCAAAAGATTAGAATCTACTTACAAGAAATTAGAAATACCAGCAAGTTTTTGACGAATGGATAGAAGCAGAAGTGATTGAGAAAGTTCCACAAGAACAATTGTCAATTAAAGATACGCATTACCTCCCACATCGCCCAATTATTAAGGAAAAGTCAATGACAACTTCTTTGAAAATCAGACCCGTCTTTGACGCTTCAGCCAAGAGTCCGAAGTTCCCATCACTAAATGATTGTTTAGAGACTGGAATAAATTTTATTGAGACAATACCATCCATTTTAGCCCGATTTCGTTTGCATGAAATTGGTGTGATTTCTGACATTAGAAGAGCATTTCTGCAAATTTCTCTGAATGAAAGAGATAGGAATTACTTACGATTTCTTGTGATTGATGAACAAAATGAACTGAAGACTTATAGACATCGCCGAGTTGTTTTCGGTCTAACCAGTAGTCCTTTTTTATTGATGGCTGTCATTCATCACCATCTGTCCAAAAAAGACATTCAAGATACAATATTCTGATGAACAGTTAGAAAAAATCCGAAGCAGTTTTTACGTAGACAATTGCGTTACGAGTGTACAAGATTCAACCGAATTAGAAACTTTTATTAAGTCAGCTACAGAAATTATGAAAGAAGGCCAATTTGACCTAAGAAGTTGGGAAAGCAACCAACTACTAGATTGCCCGTCTGCAGCTACTAAAGCGCAAGTCTTAGGCCACGTATGGGATAGACTTAGACTCATTAAAAATTCATTCTGACTCACTGAAACTGGAAGAATCCGAAAAATTAACTAAAAGAAAAATTTTGTCACTGATAAGCCGAATCTTTGATCCGATTGGATTTCTTGCTCCAGCTTTAATAAGACCTAAGCTTTTACTTCAAGCAAGCTAGAAGACTAAAGATCATTGGGATTCGGAAGTTAATGAAGAAATTAAGGAAAAATTCAATTCATGGTTCAAAGACTTACATTACTTAAATGATATTAAGATCCCAATATGGTTGGGAGTTACTGCCTTATCTAAACTCAGCTTCCATACATTTGTTAATGCAAGCAAAACAGCTTATTCAGCTTGTATATTCCTAAGAAGTGAATCTCCTGATAGCTCTGTAAATGCCCAGCTACTCCAAGCTAAGCCAAGAATAACTCCACTGAGAAAAATAACGATCCCTCGTCTTGAATTGATGGGAGCAACTATTAGAGCTAGACTGTTTAATTCCATGGACTCTGCTTTAAAACTCGAAAAGGGAAACATTGATACCTACTTTTGGACAGATTCGTCGACTGTTTTAACGTGGATTAAGAGGAAAGAACAGTGGTCAGTGTTCGTGAACAATCAAATATCTGAAATAAATAGACTGACATCACCTGAGAATTGGTATCATGTACCAGGAAGCCAGAACCAGGCCAATCTTCTCTCGAGAGGATGTGGAGCTAAACAACTTCTGAAGTCCAAGTGATGGCTAGGGCCTGCCTGGCTGAAGAACTCAAAGGATGATTGGCCGATGACAGTAGCTAATGTTAATAAAGAAGAAGTTGAAAAGAAAAAATGAAAGACTAATGTTTCGGCTATCAATGTAGACTCGGAATCCATTGCAACTACTTTAGCATCCAGAATTTCGAAGTTTTCTAAGATAATCAGAGTTATTGCATGGGTGTTACGTTTTCACCTGAAAGCTAAAGATTTACGAAAGAATGTTGATTTAACGCAAGAAGAAATAACAAATGCACAAAAGACTCTTCTGCGGTCAGTGCAAAAGGAATGTTTTTACGACGAGGAAGGAAAAATTCTTTGAAAAACTTTCAAGTGTTTTCAGATCATGAGGAGATACTTCGATTAAATTCTAGACTTTTGAATGATGATGAAACCCCTGAATTCATTGCTCCTTTGATTCTTCCATCAAAGCATCTTGTTGTCACATGACTTATTGAACAAGAACACCTATTGAATAAACATGCAGGAACGTCCATTTTTCTAACAATCTTGAGAGAGAGATTTAGGATTAAAAAAGATAGAAGAACTGTTCGCTCCGTTATTAGAGGATGTGTCACCTGAAAGAGACAAAAAGTTAAAAATTTTGAAGTACCATTTCCACCTCTGCCTCCTGATCGAACTAGATTATTGGCTGTATTCGAAGTGTCCGGTGTCGATCTGGCCGTACCTTTGATAACCAAGACTAATGAGAAGGTTCGGATCGTCCTTTTTCTCCTGTGCTGTATATAGAACTGTTCACTCAGAGCTGATTCCTTCTCTTATCAAAAACGCTTTTGTTCAAGCATTACGGCGCTTTATTGCCAGAAGAGGTCGAGTATCTACACTATACTCAGACAACGGTACCAATTTTACTGGCCTCAACGCCTCCTTGAAGCGCCTTGATTGGACCAAAATCATGAAAGAATTTGAAGTTTCCCAAATCCAATGGAAATTTAATCCACTCTCTGCCCCATAGTGGGGAGGATTCTGGGAAAGATTAATCGGAATTCTCAAAGATCTCTTAAGAAAAAACTTGGGACGGTCATGTCTGACCGATGAGGAACTCTCAACTCTTATTTGTGAATGTGAGTCGATCATGAACAATAGACCTTTGACTTATGTGTCTGAAGAACCAGATTTGAGAGCTTTAACACCATCTTCATTCCTTCAAGACCTCCCTACTAACGACGTAGCCGACTTAGACAAAACTAATTTAGACAAGAGATACAGATATGTTCAAAGATTGAGAGAAAGACTAAAAGAAAGATTTAGGACCGAATATTTAGGTTTCTTGCGTTCATCTGTTTCCAAGAGACTTGACCAAATAAATATTGGAGACATCGTCTTGATTGGCAGAGCAGACAGAAAACGAATTTTCTGGCCGTTAGGAAAAGTTATTGAGCTCTTCCCTGGAAGAGATGGACAAGTCAGACTAGTTAAACTGAAAACGAGTAAGGGAACTCTATTAAGACCAATTCAAAGACTGTATCCATTAGAGATCACCGATAATGCCAGAAATATTGACTGTGAGACGTAAACTTGACTTTATGTTTTGGACATGTGACTTTTTTACATATATCTTCCTAGTACAATTATGAATTGTGAATAATATTGATAGTGAATAACTGCATCCAGTTTGGAGATAATTTTAAAAGAAATGATGGAATTTTCAGTTTTAAAATCAAGTATTAAACATAACATTTGCTTCATTTAACACATAATATCTATGTCTAGATTTTATTTGTATTCAAATTATCACATTTCATATAAATAATACAACAAAATATCACTTAACACATTCAAAGTCATAGAAATGTTATACACAAAAACGCAAAATCAATAATCAAATAAGACATCAATTTAAAACAAAAAATAATTCAAACAGTCACAATTCCTTTTAAATCATAAAATTGTTCATAAAATCACTACACGAGTATTAATTACATTTTTCAAACGAATATTAATTAAAAATAGTAAAAGCACCACTAAAAATGTTTTAAATAATACTAAACTAACTCATTCCCAACATAACACACTTTTTATAAAAATAAAAAATGTAGACACACAAATTTGCAAGCAAAAATCACAGATTTTGTGAAAAATAACTCATCAATGTATGACTGTACAGGTTTCAATTTTTTACAGTTTTGACTTACTACTTAACGCTCAACAGGGAATTAGAGGAATAGACTAGATATCAAATATAATAATATATACAAAATTAATGCTTTGATTAGAGGGGAAAATGCTAAAAAAATTGAGTCATTTAAAAATTCATCAAATAAAATATTACACTGAGTAATTCAAAAGTAAACACAATAGTAATAAAAAAAGTCTAAAGTTAAAACAAAGCAATTTTTATTCTTCTATAAAAGTAACCTTTAAATATAAAGCAATTATAATCATTCTGCTGTAGTAAATAGTAAAGTAAAACCTAATGCAATTATTTTAGATCAGAAGAATGCCGTTACAGTGAAGTTATGAGGTCAACAATAACATTCACCAATTTTACAACAATAAAAAAAATCAAGAACACATATATACTTATGATAAGTTGTGAAAACCATTAATAGTATAAAATTTTAAATATTTACAGCATAGTGATATTTAGCATGTTTCTTAGAAACATAAACATAGATTATAAATATTGTACATTAGAAAATATCACATTTTTAAAAACAAATCATTTTATAGACTGAAAACAAATATCAAATTGAGCTCAAATGTTTCAACCTATTTTAACTTCTAAGAAACAGTCAAGATAAAGCTGCAAAGAAAAATTATTTTCTAACAGATGAAAATTTTTAATAATTTAAAGTATTGACATAATATAGACATATTTATTTATTTTTGATATATAAATAATTCACAAACATATTAACCGTTTTGTGTTACTTTTAAAAAATTTAAATATTATTTTCCACTTCTATTTTTTTTCTTCATAAACAAAGTTTTACCTCTTTTAATTAGCAAACTATGCAAGTTTTTTTGTCAACAAGTCTAGTGTGCTTAGATTTTTTGAAAGATATATACTGTAGTAAAGGATTTTCACAGAAAAATCTTCAAAAATTTTGTGTTAATAAGATAATGTCACATATTATTAAATTTACCTACTGAACATGGCAATATATATATATGTATCAATATTATTGTTTTAAATAATTTTTAAATACAAATACTTTAATACATAAAAATATGCACTTAAGTATTTATTGTTTACAGAAAGAAAAAAAAATTAAGTTATTGAGAGCAATAGAAGAATATAAAAAGATTATTAATTTTGGATTGTTCTAAAGATTTTAAAGTTGATGCAGTTTATGGAAAACTGTGGAATTAAATTTTATAAATTTTCTATTGTATTTATGAATTCATTATAATGACACATTTATTTTTAAAAGTTCGTATAGTATTAAAATGTTAATAAAGAGAATATTTGAAATTATCACACATGCTTACAACACAAATCAAAAAAGCAAGACTTTCTGAAAACTAAAGAATGATCCAGATTTTAGAGTGTGAATGTGTTTAAACAAATTGAAAAAATTTACAAATATTTTCTTTACTGACATCAAGTATCTTATATTTTCTAGGGAAAAACAATTTATCTATACTCTACTGAATTATTAGAATTTTATTGAATTATACTATGTAAAAAGAACTAAAATTAAATAAATGACTATCAATATACATTTTTTCTTCGATTAAGACAATATAAAGAAATCTTAATGATAAGTTCATTACTTTAATTTAAAGAAACTTATGAATTTTTTGATCAAGCAACTTTATTTAAATATTTTTATACAAAAGTTTTGAGTATTTAGCAAAATATAAGAAAAAAATGGATTTGCGATAATGACAAAAATTAACATTATTGTTACTAAAGAAGATTTTAAAACAGTATTAAACTCTATTAACTTAATGATAGTTGATAAGAAAAATCATTTGAATAAAGATAGTTAAAGGTAATTTCTATTAGGTAAGCAAATATTTCATTTTCAGCTCCAAATCAAACAAAATTACTGTTTATAGATTTTATACAATACATTTCTTAACTATTGGGTTACAAAATATAACTTAGATATAGAATAATTAACTAAATTCCATTCTGAAAATATTTAAAAATATTTAAAAAAAAATTTTTTTTTTATGAATTATTTTTTTGCTGTCTTTAATAATCAAATTTAAACAAAGCCAGAGCAAATATATAAAATTGATTAATTAAATATGTAAGTGTTTAACATGTTATTTAGGCCTTTAAATGCTGTTAACTTAAATCAAATCAATTTAGTCTGCCTATGATAATCATTTGAAATTCGAGGGTTATCAGCATACTTAGTTTAACTTACAAGCAGTAGTATCAGACAAGCATATTCTTTGCTAATTAGTTTTAATGTTAAACTAGTTTGATAATGCAATTATTAATTAAATATGTAAGTGTTTAACATGTTATTTAGGCCTTTAAACGCTGTTAACTTAAATCAAATCAATTTAGTCTGCCTATGATAATCATTTGAAATTCGAGGGTTATCAGCATACTTAGTTTAACTTACAAGCAGTAGTATCAGACAAGCATATTCTTTGCTAATTAGTTTTAATGTTAAACTAGTTTGATAATGCAAAGAACTCCAAATAAATGTTAAATGTTGATTGAACTTAGTTAAAATTCATTGTTATAGCCCATGTCTATCCCATTAAATGTTCTACAAGAAAAAGATAAATTATCTTTATAGATTTCATACAAAACTATATTACTTTTACAAAGATGTTATATGTCGAATGAACAAAATAAAAATGGAAATGCTTAAAAACTAGTGATCGAAATTTCATTTATTTACATGCAATCTTAATGATTTTAAACTTAATTATTTTGTGCAAATATTTAAAGTTACAAAATCAGACAATAATGTACTTTCTATGAATAAACACACCGCTTTTTTGAATTATCTGGATTTTTGACCCACAAAATAGGATCTGAAAATGGTCCAAATGGTTTAGGCAGGTTAGCAATCTAATGCTTAGGTCCCTACTTCCTTGCAAACTATTTGACCAAATCTATTCCAGCTTTGGAATTCGTCATCTAAAATTAAATAGTTAATAGTTAAAAAAATTTGCCTACCATATAAATTCAAAACTCCTAGACTAATAATAAAAACTAATTATAAAAATTTATTTTTTATGTAAAATTACTGTTGTAAAAACAAATTTTTTTAGTGTGACTCAGAGATATGGCAAAATAAGCTAATTGCAAAACATGCTGAGCTAAAATTAACATTAAGGGTCAAACTGTCTATTACTCTCCAACAGTAGAAAAAGTTAAAAATTATTTTTTTAAAAACTATTTATTTACTATCCTTTCTAATTTTATTTAATATCCTTCAAACAACTTTTGAAACGGAAGGTATACAAATTTTTACATCACTTTAATCAATATAATTTTTCATGGAAAAAATCCAAAATTTGAAATTAAACAGTGAAATAGTTTTCTAGAAATAAAAATACAACTTCTTTGAGATAATGAAATACACAAGAAAGAAAAATTAGCATTAAGAGGCCAAAATTTTCGATCGCTTTCTTGCTTAAACTATTGAAGCCATATTTTCAAGATTGCAACAACTCTCACCATCATATTTTAAGGAACAAAATTCCACATTTATCTTTTAAAAATATGCTCGATTATTCAAAAAAGTATGTTTTTGTACCAAGTTTAAAATATCATTTGTGCAAATTGTTTAACATATTTAAGGTTTGCTCCCTAAATCATTAAGAATATTTTCTGATACTACATGAAAATTCAATCATTAGATCAAGTGTTATTAAGATGTTCAATTTTTTATTTTGCTCATTGCATGTACAATTAAAGATTTTTTTTATTAATCTCAACATGAATAATGATATAATTTCAATACATTTTGTTTATCAGGGAGCGTAGCCAAATTATTCAACAAAAAATAAGCATCTTTTAAGCACTTTTCAAGCCCTCAAAAAATATTTTTAAGCACTTTAAAGAATATCATAAATAGGCAGGCTTGGAAAGTTTATGATAATCGACGGTTTTATCTTGTTTTAACCGTCATGTCATAAAAAAAACTTTTAGCATTGTTTTTGACAGTTGTCAAAAATCTTGAAATTTCGAATAATGTAAAAATGAATGGCGTCTTCATACACTACGGACAGACAATACGCTGAAATAGATTGAGGTTGAATTCATTATGAAAACGTTGAATAGAACAATGTAAACTGTGCCTTTTTACGTAATTAGAAGTGAAAATACACAGAGTAAAGGAAAAATCTCCTTTTGAAAAAGGAAAAATTAAGCACTTTTTAAAAACACCCAATGAAAAAAGCACCTTTAAGGGGCTTTAAAAAAAAGAAAATGGAAAATAAGCACTTTTTAAAAACGCTATGCACCCTGTTTATTGAGATTTTATTTCATTCCCATGATATTTGAAAATTTTATTAAATTATAAGTCAATAAAAATTGGAGTGAATTTATTAGTTTAAAAATTAACAAGCATTAAAAAAATCCCTAGGCAATACAGTTTTCTTTTTAATCAATTTTATTTAACTTTAAGCAATACTTTTTCAATAAAATCAAAGGAATCTGTTTCTTTGCTTGATCTCTCAATGTGTTTATTCCCTAAACTGATTTGTCATTGTTTTGCCCTATAGGTTTAAACACTTTATAACTTTTTTTTTTGGCTCCTTATATAAAATTTTATATTCAATTGCCCTTTATTGATTATTACTCAAACCTTAGCATATCCAAACTAAAATAGCTGCTCAATATTTTACTTACATAAATAATAAGTGTACACATTATTATAACAATTCAAAAAATTAAATTTTAAGTTGGGCAAAAATATTATATTTTATCCAAGTTATTAATTTTTACTCTAATTTATTAAAAATGTTTTCTCTTTGATTAGTTCTTGTATGCTCAAATACATATATGGATTAACATTGCCTTAACAGTTTCAATACCAAAAAGAAAGTTTGTTTGCTTAAAAAATAATTTGTAATCAAATTGTATTGACATATATACATCAAAAAAAGGTACATATTTTCTTATAGGTAGAATCATTATTATTTTTTTTTCTTGAATGTATTATTTCCAATGAAAAAATTAAACACATATTGAATACTTTTACATAAATATCTTTGAAAAAATTAAAACCAACTTCAATACTACTAGTTAATAAAATAAAGTGAAACACAAATGAACTTAAATAATTGTGACAATGATAAACAAGTGAACATTTCACGAAGACTATTATAGTATGAATAACATTATATAATTTGTTGTAATATCAAATAGATCTTAAAGTTTCTTACAACAGTATCAGGATATCATAAGTAACAATTCATTTAAAGCAATAGCATACGTATATCACTATCAAATATCACACAGTAATAAAAAATTTCATTCTTCAGAAACTATTTTCATGACCAGTTAGGATGTAAAGATTAGAAGGACTTTTTGAATCATGAGTTGGTCTACTTTCAAGAACAACCACACTAGAAAAAAGAGAACATTTTTCTTAAATATGCACTATATTTTCCAGTGCATAAGTTGACTTTTTGTATCCCTAAAATTGTAATGAGAATTGGGAGGGCGACTTATACTCTGGCAACATATTTTGACACAAAGTTTGTTTTTCAAAATCAAGTACTTAGCATAAAAAATTTACCAAGTAATCTATACCATAAATATAAGCACTGGAAAAGTAATGATTAATCAATTTAGTCAAATTATTTAATCAATGATTAATTAATTGATTTAATCAAATTTTAAGAAAAAAACTTTAAAATAATAAGTAAAAACAGAAAACTGCTAAAACCAAATTTGTCTTATGTAAACAATTTAAATAAAAAGTTCAAAACTGAAAACAAGCAAAAGCGAAATTCTAAAGATATGTATGTTAGCAAAAACAGCATTTCATCCGCGGACACACTGTCTGCTCCAGTGCGTTGGCGGACAGTGTGTTCCCTGATGAAGTGCTGTTTTTGTTAACATACATATCTTTGGAATTTCGTTTTTGCTTGTTTTTGGTTTCTAACCTTTTATTTAACTTGAGATGAAGATTATATTATAATTTAAAATTAATTATATATAACATAAATGTTTTAACTCAATTATGAACTATAATTTTTTCTAAATAAAATGATGAAATAGTTTAGTTTAACTATCAATACAATTTCAATACAATCAATACAACTCGAAGGTGAAATTAATCAATCAATCAATACAATTTGAAGGTAAAATTAATTATTTTAAAATAAACTAGATGATTAGTCTTTCGTTTATTATTTTTAGGTAGAAATGAAAGTTTAAAGTGCTTTTTAAAAAAAGCTTGAAAAGTATTTCAAAAAAAAATATTTTTTCATGGTTATTTTTTCCAATAAAACTTACATATTTTTCTCTATACATTTTTATTTAAGTAAGTTCTTATCAAATTATATTTTTCTATCATTATATAAACAGAAATGGCATAAAGCAAATGGTTCACGATTAAAAATTCTCTTAAATGGTAAAAATAAGGGTTATGAATTTTACAAAGGGAACTGATGATTAAGTTTTAAAATTTTTTCTCCATTTAAAGTTTAAAGAAAAATATAAAGATTTCAACAAAAAAAAAAAAAAAAAAAAAAAAAAAAAAAAAATTATTTTGTAAAAGATTGAATTTATATGATTTGCAGCTACAGAAAGTTATTGTGCATTGAACTAGTACACTTGTTTGAATAGTTTTGTGTGTTTTTAATCTTATGTTATTATCTTGAAAAATGATTAAAAAAGATTAAAGGAAGTCAAATCGATCCTTTTCATAGTTTTTTGCTTTTGTAGATTTTCCTTGCTTGTAGATGAGTTTTTTATTTTTAAATTTCCTTTTTTCAAAATGCTATGTTTTTATAATTATATTTTTTAAATTTTTAGTATGTTTACATTTCTTTTTTAATATACATCTTAAATAATAATTAGCAATTCTCAATCTTTTAACATTTTTGAAATATTATTTACATTAAAAACAACAGATATCTTGATACACTTATAACTCTAAAAAATAAGTGTTGTTTAAGAACTATAATGTGATAATATAACCACAAATATCTTATGCAAAATCATAATAAATATGATAGTTTAAATTTAGTTTTCAAAAAAATAATAAGCAGGAATTAAAAATAACTACTGAAAAGAGACTAAAACACTTACTTTTTTTAGTTAGACACTAATATCACATTGCTCAATTAGCATATTATTTATATAAAGTTGTCATAAAGTGCTCTAATCAAACATATAGCTAACTTTTTATTTACTATCTCATTTTTCTCTAATAAAATGTCTGCCACGAACATAAAAGTACCTGCTTTATGATTGGTTAGGAATAATTTGACCTTAGGCAATGAAGTATTGGTCGTCAAGTAAGAAATTTGTAAAAAATTAAAGACTTCAGGCACGATTTTCTTTTCAAAGTATGCACCCATATTTCTCTACTCTTTTGCCATGATGGTTGTTTAGGCTAGGATAAAACTATGAAAGACGAGAGTCAAAAAATCCCTGGAAAGTTAGTGTTACAGCCTTTTTGCAATAAACTTGCGAATTATTTTGCGAATAAAAAGTTACCCAAATTGAGAAAGAAATGATAGTCAGTGGGGGATAGGTCTAGTGAATATGGAGGTGGATTAAGAAGTTCCAATTAGAAGTTCAATTTAGAAGTTTCTGTAGTCTTGCCATAGCCATTTGTGTAGTGTGTGGTTTGGTATGATTTGTTTTATACCAATCTAGGCTTCAAATTTTTGCACCATTTCATCTAGTTAGTTACAGTATGTTTTTATTGTGACCATAAAATTATAATAGATCAAATCTGCACTTAAGTACCAAACATTCACAATGAACTTTTTTTTGTTGAATTACAGTTTGAAGTGTGTTTTGATGATTTGTACTTATTCAACTATCACTGAAACCAACTGCACAATGAAACTTTTCTGTCATCAGCAATGCTGTAGATCTACATAAGAATTTAACTATGAATTTCTGACCATACCCTTTTCAAAAAAATTACCTTTTAATATGGATTTTAAAATGTTTCAGAGCTTACAATGTGAGATATGTAACTATTGAACAAAAGAAAAATCATGGTAAAATATTAAATAATAAGCTGTTAAATATAAAAAATAATCTGCGAAAGTTGGCATATTCAACCAATAAATTTCATCCCTGATGGCTAAAAAATAAACATACTACTTACAACATAAATCATCATGCATAACAATGATTATAAAACACTCTAAATGTTTCAATTGCATTGAAAACTTAAAATTTTTTTGGGCCATTGAAAAAAACTGGTAGTTCAACCAAATTTCTTTCAATTTGCATGGGGATCTAAATTGGCCAAATAGTCTGCTAAGAAAGTCATTAAGATTCATTTTGTCAGTCAGCAAGCTAATTTAAATTTCCATAATTATAAAGTTTTGTACAAGAGTATATAATATAACATTTACCTGTCAGCGCCAAGTATCCGAAATATCCGACTGGAGTCACTGATCTCTTGAACAATTTCATTATTTTTTAAACTTCGACCTTGCATTCCATGCTTATGAAAAGCTAAGACACAATCTGTTAAACAGACTGAAAAGAAATAGTTTATTTATTTTTTTATACCAAAAAAAAGCAAACAAAACATTCTTTAATAACTTTTCTGATAATATTAACAATACTTTTACACTTCAGATTTAACTTAAATTTGAAAATTATTGGAGCACTTTATTAAATGTGAAAGTCATAAATAGAAAGCTGAAATTGGCTAAACATTCAAAACAATTTTTAAGTGCATGCCATACCATAATTATTATTTTTAGATTGTGTACTCTCTATGTAGGGTCATTCAAAACTAGAGGAATAAAGTTCTAGGAGGGGTGATTTACACCTAGCTGACTCATAATGATATATCAAAACATGGTCAGAAAAGCAATTCTAAAAAGATAGTCATGGGGTGTTGCACAGGTGTTTGGTAGAAAAATATGAATTCCTCATGTTTACATTTAAAGATCATAAATATAAAACAAGTAATAGCTGTCTTAATATCAATGTCCACTAAAATTTCTTAATTAGCCTCCATATAGAATCTTGAATGATTTTATACACTGAGCATTTGCTGGAAATAAAAAGGGATGATTACCAAAGCTTATTTCTATGGTCCTACAAACATGATAAACTCATCTCTATTATCATATGCCCGTCTCTAAACATTTTCATATCTTGTTAGAAATACATATCTTATAATGCATTGGCACATGACTCTAATGTATTTAGGTATACCCTAACCCACCTATAGGCTTCTAATTTTGAACAACCCTGTATACTTTGATTAACATTTCATAGGTTACTTCAAACCATTACCCTGAAAACAGCACAATTAGAACACTACACCACACATATCAACTCTCAAATTGATTTTTCAGGAAAATTATTTCAATTATAAGCTGCTCTGAAATAATTTATATCAAATTGCAACTCATTTACTTGCTTTCTTATTGTTTCCTCTTTCATGCTCCTAAAGAAATATTTTTCTCATTTGTTAAATTAATGTATTTGGTGTTACTTTTAAAAATTCTGAATGTACGCAACAGCCTCATTCTAATATACTTTAATGTTTCCCTTCTCATATTAACAACAAATCATATATATATATATATATATGTGTGTGTATGTATTATATATATATATATCAGGATATCAGGGCGATATATCGTATAAATTTTATGTCAATAAAAACACCCGAAAATGAAAAGGAACAAAAAAGACATGGGTTTGATATAAAATAATAAAAGTAAGTGTTACTGCAAACCCTTTAATAATTAATAAAGTATAAACAACATATTTTTAATTTATTTTAATATAATTGAGTTTTGAGTTTAATAATATCAGACTTTGTAGTTGTCCTGAAATTTCCGATTTTCTTGATGCATAGCTGCCAACATGGATAGGAAAAATCCAGTAGATTTTACGAAATAATATAAATTTCATAATAACTGTTGCATAATATATAAAATATTTTACATGTACGGAATTTTCAGGATTTCTATTGTGATCAAAATACAAACACTTTATTACACTAATAACTATAAATAGCCTGTAATTAATATCCATTTATGATTGGCCTTAAATGAATTTGAAATGTTTTTTTATTATGCTAACTCATAACTTTAATTAGTAGTAGATGAGCAATTCACTATTGTAAGTTAAAGCATTTTTTTAATAATTTTAAAAAGGGAGTTTTAAATAAAAATAAACTGAAAATTTTGGAACAAAAAAAATCTGATCACTATAAATGAAGCTTGCTTCATTATGTATTGGTAATACTATTTAAATATTCAATAAAGCAATAAATTGTATATAAATTTATTTCAATAGCGATTTGATTTATTAAACTTAATGTAATAATTTTCTAAAATGTACATAAACCAGGAGAATTTTTACTATACCAGTCGACCAGGAGAAACTGGCAAAATCCAGTAGAGTTGGCAGCTATGTTGATGTGTAGTTTTTAAATCACGTGAATACAAAGCATAATATGCAGTTCTTAAGCAATCATGATATGCAATTTTGTGAATATGAATTAAGATGTTTGGTTTTAAAACTGTGGGAATACGAATCCTGATGTTCAATTAAGTCACATGAAGACGAATCACAATAGTGGCTTTTAAATCACCTAAATATGAAGCGCGATGTTTGACATAAAATAGTAAGAATAAGAATTGGAGAGATTTAAAAATTATTGGGGACTTTGTTCTGTTGTGGGATTTTAAAATTGTGTAAATACGAATAACATTGTTTATTTTTTTAAAAACCACATTAACATGAATCGTGATATGTGATTTTTCAATTGCGTGAACATGAATAACAATGTTTGATTTTAAAATAGAATGAATACGAATAGCAGTGTTCGATCTAAAATCGTGAGAGTATGAATCACGATTTGCGATTTTTAAATCACAAATATACCAATTACGCTATTTTTAAATCAGATAAATATGAACCTTGATGTGATTTTTAAATTGCATAAATACGAAAAACGCTATTTTAAAATCAGATAAATATGAACCTTGATGTGATTTTTAAAATTGTGTGAATACACAATGTGATATTTATATACGAAATGCAATTCCCAAGTGCTTAAAATTCCCAAGTGCAACACCAAATCAAATGATAAAAAATAAAAAACTAGTTTATTAGTAATATAAAAATTAAAATAATGAGTTGTTAAGCATAAGGAAAATAAAGTCAGCACTATAAAAGTTTTTAAAACTCGGAGAAACATTACACATCGAGTAAAAATGAATTGCATATTGCAAAAATGAAGATAATTTTAGCAAAAAATTCTTCCAGTGAAAATCGTTAACTCAACAATCAAAAATCTTCAAAGTGGATAGTGACGTTCAGAAAATCATGTTGTTGTAGATCAGAAATAGCAAAACTTTCATCAAAGCTGAATTTCGCTTTCTTTTTATTAAAAATTGTAAAAAGCGAAAAAAATCTCTGCCAAAATTATCACATTTTTAATACGGAAAACAATCACCCCTATCTTAGACAAAAAAAAATATAGGTGAAGATGTATACAAAAAAAAAAAAAAAAATACAAAATAAATAAAAAGTCAAACCACGTACCACCAATGGTTTGCATAGCTAGCTTTGTTTTCAAAGTTAGTTTTGTTTTTGTTAGACATTTTTGCAGTTTAAGGCAAAATGTTGCTAGAAAGTATAAAATATTGGGTTTTGTCGCTAAATGTCACAGAAGTACGTTTTGGAGCATCTTGTCTCAGCTGCATCATCTCTGTTAAAAACATGCGATTTTATTAGCTAATAAAAAAGGTGACTTTATACTGAAAGGAAGGTAAAGTAGTTTTCATAAGAAAAGTGATTCATGTTCGAGAAAACTCAAGATTCTCAAAGTGGTGACTACAAGATAAAAAAGAAGGATAATTTTACACAAAAAAATATAAAAAGCCCGAAATCCTGCAAAAAGCAGAAAAATACTATCGCTGATACAGAAAATTACTTTTGAATACAAATGCAAAGATGCATAGTTACTGTGCTTTTGTTTAGAAATTATTCAAACCTCAATTTAAAATATATTAATTAAGAAATCATGAACTCAATTGCAAAATTTAAATAAATATTGATATAAGTTTCTCTAACTTTTTTATTCTAACTTATTCAATAATTACATTATTTAAATAATTTTAAATATAATCAGAAATATAAGCCTTTTTAGAACATTTTGGTCACATCAATTTGTTTTTATCGATATTTTTGCAGGGAAGCTAAAATAGCTAAACATTAAAAATTTTTATTTTTATGTGTATTTAAAGAAATAAAGATTCCCATTGAAAAATTAGAAAATTTTTATGAGAAAATTTAACTTTCTTTCAATTGGTTCCATTCAAACTAAAACTAAAAATAATAAAAAAATTTAATTTTTAAAAAGATTATTTTTTAAAAATAACAGATTTGTTTATATATATACAGTATGGGACCCCTAATCCGGCATCGAAAAGCCGGCAGGATCCGAAATTCGGCACTTAATCCAACATGCTTTTTTTTTTTTTTTTAATTTTTATTGATGAGAGAAAAAAAAATCTGTCACATTCTCTTTCTATTTCGAATTTTTTTCTCTTTAAGTAAGTAACTATTTTATCTTTTAAAATAAAATAAAAAAAGCATGAAAAGAAAAAATAATAAATTTGTGCCAAACAAAACATCTGTTCCTAAAGCAGTTTAAAATAAAGTGAAATTGAAAAGTAAAAACATCTGCATTTCCAATGAACAAAATAAAGAAATGCAAGTTGGGAGAAACTGATCAATCAATCTTGACAGCTGTGCAAAACCTTTACTGGTTTGTCCCCACATTTCCCTCTCCTGTTTCACCATAAATTGGCCACACCCTGTTGACATAGAAACTACCATGTGGTGTACAAAATGAATTCTATCCCTTTTGCTGCTTTTTTTTATTCGATTTATTTATATTTTTATTAGTTATTAACTGTTACTTTTTTTTTGTTAATTGACAACTTGTTTTTTTTTTATCCTTATTCGTTGTTTACTTCTTTTTTGTAGTTATTCATTGTTAGCTTCTGAACCTTAATTGTTTTTTTTTTTTGTAGTTCCTTGTTAGTTTTTTTTTTTTTTTTTAATTATTTTTTTTTTTGCGAGGAGAAGGTTTTTTGTTAAAACAAAATGTTATGTAAAAGAAAAAACGAGAAGAATGATCTCGCGCTGAAGAAGAAACTATTATTTCTTTTTCGGGGAATCGGATTATTTCATCTTGGTCACATTATATAGATTATTATTTTAATTAATGAAATTTATTATTTTAATTAATGAAATTTCTTAAGATGGAACAGTTTTAAATTCACCCCATCATAATCTACAATCGAAACTTAGTTAAACTGATTGGTTTTTCTGAAATTAACAGCGTAATTGAATTATCGTAATATATGGGGGCCATTTTGGAATTTCCGAAGAGATCCGAAATTCGGCAAATTCCGAAATACGGAATTTCGTCAGTCCCGCGAGTGCCGGATTTTGGGTCCTATACTGTATATATATAATATATGTATTTTGAATTGTTTTTAAATATACTGATTGAATACACAGCATACAGCAGCTTTATCCCATTATACCTTTATAATTTGTACTTTATTGACATATTAACAACAAATTAATGCATATGCATAGCAGTTAAAATGTTAATGAGCATGTCAAATTTTCAGTCCACTAGGAAGATTGACTATTGGCATGAAACTTTCTTTCTGCATACTATAGTTTTTTTTAATCTTTCTTTGGTTTTGGTTTCCATACATTCCCTATTTTAATAAATGCACTTATATTATGATTTGGTATTCATTCAATTTCTTAGCATGAACAAACAGGGAATTCTAGTTTTAAACTAATATGTGAAAAAGTGAATGAAGGATTATTTTTACTTGGTAAAGTATTACACATTATTAAAATTGGGATTTCTTTTTTTTTTTTTTTTTGAAAAATAATGAATTATTCATTTAGAAAAATTATTCTTCAAAATCATTCTTTTTTGTATCATGACGAGATTATGTAAAAAACTTGAAACTGTTTGTTAAAATTTTTCAAAAAAACTGTTCGCTTAAACATTCAATAGCTGTTGTTGCTCAATTGGATTAAAAAATTACTAAATAATAGAATGTTTCACAATCAATCTATTTTTAGAGCAAACTATATTTTATTTACATCAATCTCACCTTTCCACATAATACAAATGTTTTAAAAATAAACTGTTCAATATAAAAAATGTCAGTTTTAAAAGAAATTAATGAAGTAAAAACATATTTTTTCATGTTAAAAATGATTACAAATGCTTGAACAAATTTACAATATACAATGTAGATCAGAAAGTTAATCTACTATGTAAATACTTCATGAAAATATAAAGAAAGAGAGAAAATAAGATTTTCTGCATCCAATTTTTTTTAGTTTCATTATTTTAAACGAAGTTGGTTAAAAATTTGGACATGAATTTCAATTTAAGACTTCTGTCTAAATATTACTTTAAAAATTTTTGAAATGATATAATAAGAGTCGAGACACAAAGCATAGCAAAAAGATATAAAAGATACAACATTGGTAGAGACTTTTCCAAATAAATTGATAATTAACACTAGTTTTTCATTAACATGGGTAAAACATTATTACAAACAAGTTATTTTAATCTTACCCATTGACTCAATTCGAAAATCAAAATGAAACTCAGAAGGTTGGTGACCAGACTTCAACTTTCCTTGGGAGTTAACAACTCTGATAATATCTGAAGAACAAAAATAAATTAAAAAAGCAGAAAACTTTCAGTAACAATAAAATTTCTCAAATCGATATATAATTATATTTTATTACCCCCAAAAAAATTTGGAGGGGTGGAGAGAGAAATTGAAAATTTTTGGAGATATTTTTAGAATTTTGGGTGTACAGTTGATAAGGAAAAGGTTTACTTTATATTTGAATAAAGTTTTAGTTAATTTTAAGGCAACAAATTAAGTGCCACAAACCTAACCCAAAGTGGAGACTTTCAGACATAAAAAAAAATCTAACTTTTTTTCACCATTGAAAATGAAGTTTCCTCCACAATAAAACTCTGCAGACATATTTCTTAAAACATTCAGAGCTATACATTGTAATTCAAGAGATATCCAAAAAGAACCTAAAAATACAGAAAATTAAGCAATTTCATAGTATATCTCAATTAATTAGAGGTGACTATTTATATGAAATCAGAGCCCGTCTACCTTCAATTTAATAAAACTTTCTTTGAAATAAATTAGTTTCTTTTTTATTGACAAATTCTAATTTTTTTTTATGTGTGAGGAAATAAAGCATTGCCTTAATCCAAAAGCTTCTAATCTATGCTTCACACTTGTTTAAATTATTTGTTCTCTTAGTGTCTCAATATGCTGCCAAAATAGACACTGTAGTTAACATCTTAGGAAACCGCTTAGCTCCCTGAAGATGAGTATGCACTTTACCCGAGAAGGTTAAGCTGTCAATCTCAAGATGGACTAAATGGAAGTTCAACTCCCAACATTTACTCCATTCCTTCAAGACATGAGAAATTTTCCCTCTCCTGCTCCTTTCAAATGGAGATTCTGGTTTATTGAAACATGCAACTCTCTCAGGAAGACATAAATTGCAGCACCAAAGAAAAAAAATCTAGTTCTCTCTCACTCTCATGCTAGATGGCACCAATAAGATCAACTATTTAAGTCACATTTCCTGTCACTCTTGACAAAACATAAATGAACAGTAGCCAAATTCCAATGTTAAGTCACCAAACTACACTGAGATACACTAGTGATACAAAAAAAAATTCATAGCCGCAGTCTACTCAACTCACTTTGTTCAGTGTGGGGGAACCGAACCTTGAATATGCTAATTAATTACTGCAGATGATATTTTAAGCAAGAAAATCAGACACCAAAATGTACTTTCTCTGATTAAACATACCTTATTTGGGATTTGGATTAGTGATCCTCAAAATATAGGGGGTAGCTCCAATTTATAAAATATGGTTCCAGTAGATTGTTCAGGAGAACAGTCGGAAGTTTGGACCCCCAAATATTTAATTTTTTTTTCCCTTTCTTTCTTTTTTTTTTTTTTTTTTTTTGAGAATTTTTTAAGCAAACCAAAAAATTTTGAGCACAATTATAAAACTTGTTTATCCAATGATATTTTCATGCAAAGAAATAATTTTTAATAATTACACAAGCCTGCAAAATTGAAGTTTTTGAAAATTACAAGAGAAGTTATTGTTGATTTATATGTTATTTGATGTGCTGATTCCGAAAATGACCTTCAATTTCTACCATCACGTCAGGATTTTTTGTAAATTCGATATTGATATCTTTACTAAAATCCCATTTGGAAACGAATTCTCTCAAACAATTGTGCATGTGCTATCTGATAACTGCCGTCTTTATTCATTTCGATCTATGTAAAATTGATTCTTATGAAGGTAAACTAATTTTTGAGCGACCTTCTAATTTTTCATGGGTTAAAATGAATGAAAAAACTTGTTGCCAGATCACACAAGTCAACTCTGGTCGAGAGAAAAACAATAAGTTCTTTGATTTTAAACAATATGTTGCTTGAGTTTAAAGTTCTAGAAGAAAATCACCAATATACCATTTCAATTTATTTTAATGAAGGTAAATTACGTAAAATTGACAATTGACTAAGAATTGCAAATATTGTGTATGTGTACATGAAAGTTTGAAACAAAAAACAAAACTAACAGAAAACAAAAGAAAAAGTTTCTATATAAGTACATACCCGTTTTCCTATGAAACTTATTTTTGATGATCTTTTATGCTTAATCTCAGGCATATCTCAAGTTAACATCTAACAGTTGTCGGTGAGCATATTCTTGTCCCATCTTCCTTGATATTTACACTCCATATCTCTGATATCTTGATGGAACCTTTTTCCTTGTTCTTTGCTGACTGCTCCTATGTTTTCAGGGTAAAAGTCCGCATGTAGGTGAAGGAAATGCATTTTGACACTCATGGAGGAATCCAAAGTTTTAAATTTGTGCAAAATTTGCATTACAATTGCTTTACAGTCAGGATCCTTGTAATTACCCAGAAATTTACTAACAACATCTTTGAAAGCAACCCAAGCTTCTTTTTCTGTTGTCATGTAAGTCTCACTCTTTATCCTTCATGAGTTGGTGTTTATCTAGACCAACAAAGATTCCCTCTTTCAACTTAGCTTGAGATAAACCTGGAAACTTTTTGCACAGGTACTTAAAACAATCTCCATCTTTTGGAACAGCTTTATTACACCTAATTTTATATTTAGAGGGTGTAACAATACTGTTTTTTGATCAGCTAAGCTGTTCCGAATAACATTCTTGGAGCCTGGGTCAAGATTTTGTCTTTTAGGTCGTTCTTTTTTTACCCAATGTTGAGTCTTGTCATGGCTGTCCTACTCACAAATGAAACATGTGAACTTTGTAAATCTATCTTGTTGAACAAGAAGCATTGAGATAACTTTCAAATCACTGCAAATGGACCAGCAGTGGTCGATGTATTTTATTTCGTCCAGGACGAGAGCTAGGTTTTCTTAGCATTCCTTTAAATATACTGAGTGTCTAATTGGTACAGATGCACACTTGCTCCCATGATAAAGTACAACTTTGAAGCTTCTTTTAGATGAATCTATGAACAACCTCCACTTATCTGTATCGTAGATGACATTAAATTTGCTCATTTATCCAGAAACATTAGAACAATAGACCAATAAGTTCTCCTCTTAATAAGAGTACTTAATAAATTCTTTTTCTCAATTCCTGTACAAACAAAAATATCTCCTTTGGCCAATAAGTTTTTTTTTTCAGTCTGGAGCGTAACAATTATTCAACTGCCTTTTTCGAAAGACCCAGATCTCTAGTCAGATCATTAAGTTTAACCTGAGAGAAGAGCTGAGGTGAACCGGCTACAGATGGCTTATATTTGATATCGGATATGAAGAAATGACTGGCTATTCAGTTGTAAGCACAGGCATAGCAAGTCCATGAGAAATGGGGCTTATGGCTGATGGAATACTATCAGGATAAGATATTAGCCTTTGATTTTTTTCCTTTTATACCCACGAACATAGCAGGAACAAAAATAACAATCATCAAAGCCATAAGCATAGATCTTTAAGACACTGTGTACAAACTTTATGAGGAGCCCACGATTTGTCCTGGTCTCTTGAGTTTCATGCAAAAATATGCAAGATAAAGTTGTCTTACATAATCTGTAATGCTCCTCATGCGATTTTTAATAACACTATGCTCGCCGCGTATGTAACAAAAGTCACCTGGGAAATTTCCACAACGTCTAGAGCTGGAAGCCATGTTTCATGAAACTCACTGAGAAAAGCAGACATTAAAAATGTTTTCGGAAAATTAACTCCTGATTACGCTTGCTAGTGTTCCTGAGAGGTCAGCGAACCAAGATAAGAATTTTTGTGATGCTATTGTTAGAGATATTGTGACAGAGAGAGGGGCAGTGACAGTAAGATGTCATAGAGGGGTACTTTTGTAGATTTAACCCAAGTAGAATGCTGGTTAGGCAAAAAGGGAACAAATTCAAGAACGAAATTTTTTTTATGGTAAATGTTTATAAAATTTTCAGCAAAATTGCATTTTTCAAGAAAACGTGACGTGATAGACATTTTTCATTGTTTTTTTTTTTTTTCCATTTCAGCACCAAAAATATATAAAGTTCAGCTATCAGTCCTCTTGTATTTTTTTCATTGCAGGCCTGTGTTATTTATTATTTTATTCAATAATTGTTGAAAATAATTTGCATTGTAAGGCATTCAAATTTTTACATCATTTTAAAGATAAGCTATTTTTTAATAGTTTTTGTGTCCGATTTCATCATTTGATTAATAGTAATTATTTAGCATTATGAGGCACACCTATTTAATATACTGTAAGTTATGAATACCATAACTTATTACTTAAAAATTTGTTCATTATAGAACAAATACTATTTAGATTGTTTTATATATTATTTTGAAAAATGTATTTTAATTTGATCAATGATAATTCACAGTAATGAAGTGACACCAAATACCTCATCAAAGCTATCGAAAGTATTATTTTTTTAAAAATACAAAATAAGCAAAGAAGGCAACAACTTTGAGTTATTATTTTCAGTTATTAGTAAAGAAAAGTAAAATCATCAAGTAAAATAAAAATTTTGAAGTATATAAAAATGTTTGAGCATATAGAAATACTTACATTTCAAAAAGATGAATCATACAAGTTAAATTTTGCTACTATTTTACTGTAATTACCGTAATTTCGCAGAGATAGGCCGCGGCGTTATTGATTTAAAACTTGAAAATTTAGTAGGAAGGGGTATTTAACGAGGCGGCCTATATAGTATTACTTTTTTTTTTCTTTAAAAAATTTTGCTTTTTAGAAACCCCACTGGAAATTTCCTCATCATTTTTTCCACCTGTTGCTGTGCTTTTTATTTATTTTTTCATGTTTAATGTTACTCCAAAGAATGGTCAGCGCACTTGGAATTTTCCCCTCTCCACACTCCCCAATCCTTTCTTGGAATTACTTTCTGGAGACCACTATCCACAAGAGAACAAAGTCTCTCTTTCCCTTCTGCCATATGAACAGCTGTTGAGTGTAGGAAATGGGCGTGGAGTGGAGAAGCATAAATCAGAAAAGAATGAATGTAGGAAATCAGGGTGGGGTCAGTGATAACCTCAACTGTAAAACAAACACTCGCCTCTTCCGTTTTTTTCCAGGAAATATGTCTCTTCCATTTGTCATGGATGCCTCTCTCCACTCCCATTTTTACTTTAGCTGGTTGTTAAAAACATGTGAATGTTCGATGAATAAAGGGTGCTAATGAGCTTGGAATGACCTTCAATAATCTTACAATTAGAATGTTCAAAAAGAATTTCAAACTTTCAACTGAGGGTCAGTGAAGAGGGAAAAAAGCAATGTGTGAGAAAATTATAGACAGGGATAAAAGAAAGACCGCCCTAGGCGGAGTCAGTTAAAAAAAGAAACCTGATTTGAGAAGCGAAAATAGGGGGAAGAATTGCTAAAAATATAAACTTTTTTTAAATGCTTGGGAGAGCGCTTTTTATTTATTTATTTTTTAATTGCTCATATTTCTGTCTGATTTCGATTATCTTCCTCAGCGTATTATTATTTTTTTTAATCTTCAATTCTGATGCGTTTTTTTTTAATTAATATTTTTCTTTCGTTAATATTTTGTTTTGTTTATACTATTTTCGTTTTGTTTTAACATAACTTGTATTTACGTTATCCATTTTAAATGCCTCCCATAAAGAGGAAAAATTATACCTTTGCGTTTAAGCTGTCAGCAATTAAAAGAGAAAAAAAAAACTGTGATAAATGGCTTCAAAAAAGCGGAAATCATTCTGGGACAAAACGAAACCGAAAGTGAGGCTGAAAGTGCAAGTGACGGAGATTAACCCGAAATAAACAATTAACTAGTAAACCTAATTTGATCTGATACAGAGAGTTCTGATTTTGAGAGATTTTTAAGTGCAGTGATATGAATATATAATGATATGTGATATCTAAATAAATTATTCTTAAGCTTTTCTTTGAACAAAATTTGTTTGGATTTATTGTTTATTTCTAAAACAGGATTTTGAATTGTTGATTTAAAAGTAAGATCATTTTATTTTTAAATATTTTCATACTTATTTTAATGGTTTTTGATATATTAATTATTTTATTTATATTTTAATGGTTACTTCACTTTAAAATTAGAAAATGCTTAATTTTACTTAGAAAGTTATTGAAATCTATTTTATATACTAGGATTGTTTTTTTTTTTTTTTTTGTATATTCAATATCCTTTCATTGGTTTTTATTTAACTATTTAAATTATATTCATATGCGTATTTAGAGCATGTGTTAAGTCTTTAATCAATACCTGCGTTAAGTTAAAAATTCGGGGCAGCATGTAAGATGGTGCGTGTGGCGTGTCCGGTGAAAAGTTTTTTTCTTTCAGCTGATTTTTGAGGGCGCTGCGTATATACCAGGGCGACGTTTCTCCGCGAAATTACGGTAAGTACAAAAATGTAAAATAATAGTTTACTAAGAAAAAAGATTGATATAGTTAAAATTATTCTAAATACTGAGAAATGATTAAAATCGCTTTTGGTAGTCATTAAAAATTTCCTTATGTTCATTTATATCAACTAGTTAGAGGTTTGAACAATTCAACGAAATGAAAATCGCAAATACTACACGACTCTTTAGCCAACTTAGTATTTTTTGAAGGAAAAGGAAGATTTATGAATAAAATAAAAATGAGGTATACTTGAATTACAGTTCCGCAACAGCAAAAAAATTCTAGAAGTATAGCTTCTAGTAAAAAATGACCAGAACACTGTTCATGTGCATTCTAATCATAATGCTATTCCTTTAAAGTAAATTTATAGACAGCAAGAGAAAGTCTTACTTAACTTGTTTTTAAATCTTTAGTTAGACTTCTAAGAGTAGTTCTAAATTTTATTTACTTCTTCTATACTTAAAGCTTTTATTTTTTTTAAAAATTAAAACTGGTTTATCCCCATTCCATATTTTACCCAATTATATGCAAAGGGTTAAAAACCATATTTAAAGGATGCTCGTAGTGTCAAGATAAAAAAATTCAACTCACTATCAGAACAAACTAATAATGTATCTTTTTCAAGCTGTGAAATACTAATAATATTAAGCAAATCTTGTCGTGAAACAGCGGTCTTGGTATCATCAGCATCTTTTCCAAACCAACTTGAGGTAGAGTTTAGATTAATCAGATTCAGCTTTAAGTCTCCTCGATCATACCTAAAATATAAAACAGAATAAAATCATAATTATTAGAAACAAAATACTAAAAAAACATAGATTTTAAGGTTAAACAATCAGAACAAAATGGTCATTATGACAAGCCAAAAAATGAAACTGTATCTATAACATGAAAAATCCAAGTGTTTCTAATATGCTTACCCTTTGTGAACTTCCATGCATATTACAGGATACTCCATTTCTGGTGATATTATCATTTCAAACACTGAAAGCTTTGAAGGCAGCAAACACTCAAATTGCTAAATACAACATCAAAGAATCAGTTTATAAATAAAAATAAAAAGGAAAGATGAGTATTTGTATGCAAACTATTAAAGAAAAAATAAATATAGTTAAAAACTCGTTTTATTCTACAATAAAAAATAAAAATAAAAACTTTTTGATATCACAAAATCAAAGGAAGGCACAATAGTAAAAAAAAAAAAAACTTTGGATATCAAAATTTGTGCTTCTCAACTCACAATAATTTTATTCTTTGACATAATAAATGTGTAAATAATTTATAAGTAATATAGAGCGTCTTAAATTCAAAAATAAGGAAGACATAAAATCATCTTAATAATTATTAATTTAGGTACAATGCAAGGAGGCCATGAAACTATATTTATATTAAGTATCGATTATATATTAAGTACATATTATGTATTTCCATAATACCAGAAGCACCTATTACTATAATTAAAAAATCATCACTGGCATCAATAATAGTTGAGCAATTTTTTACGGGCCCCATAACTATATAAGTACCTTAATTTATTGTGAATGCATTTACTCGCCTATTTTTATAATCTGATATTACTACTGTATATTTTTCAGTTCATTAAAGGATTTCCAAGTAGACCTAGCTTTAAAAGTCTCATTGAAGCCTTAGATTAAATAAATTTATTTGTAAAGAATATTTTTAAGTTTCATTAAATAAATTGAACAAAAATAGCCACTACTAATTATTTATTGACAATATTTAAAAATAAATAATACAGTAGCAGAAAATACGGAACACTTGGCACTGGCAAAACCAAGGGTTTATACTAAAAAAGTAGCTTTTATTAGATGCGTTTTTAAAATTTTTATACATAAACATATAACTATCCTGAAAATTATTGACTACCAATGAAAACTGATTACCTCAACAGAAAAAAAATCTATTATTATCAAACTATTATTATTTTTATAAATTTTATAAAAATCATTGGCATTATAATTTTCATTCATTAAACTTTAACAAAAGCAGATTTTAAAATTTTGTTTCAAATTTCTATAAATTTTATTTCTGAAATATTGTTAAAATTATGAAATAAATTACATAAAACATGTAAAATGGTTAGAAATTATTTAACATTTATTGTAGGGTCAGAATATATATATATAATAATAATAATGAAAATAAAAAAACAGAGCAACAACACTATAATGACTTACTTTTAAAAGCATAAATTTGTTTAAAGGATTATACCACTGCATTAGAAATAAGCCATTAGAAACAGCTCCACATAGATATTTATAACCATTATAAGGATTTCGTCCAATGCAACATTTAATGCAACCTTTTGTATCAGGAACTTTAGTTGTAGTTGAAAATCGCCTGAAATTCAATTTGTTATTAATAAAATTGATTTTCTGGAACTATTTACATTCACACAAATTATACAATCTACAAAAAATGTCTTTCTCAATGATCAAAAAATGGAAATATTATAAATGCACATGTTTAATAGAAGAGTGAAAAAGTAGAAAATTTATCGTTATTGCAGATAGTTTTTTCTTTTTTATTATTACCAGAAGTTCCTTCCTTTAAGTTACCATAATTTCGCGAAGAAACGCCGCGTCATTTATGATTTAAAACATTACATTTTGGTATGTGCGCCCTATCTACAGTTTCTCCAGAGATTTTCTACTACTTGCAATCGATAATTCTATTTAGCTGAATTGATTCTACAAAATTTAATTATAACTCGTCAACTTTTAATCTCTTGCAGTCATCCATTTTTATACTTTACAATCAATAATAATTTAAAGAATTAACAATGCAGGTGAAAAACAGTGAGCAAGAATGTAACAATAGCCTAAAAGTCACTCTCCTTTTCAACCAAAGAAGTTGTTAATGAATTCCTCTCCTGCAATCACCCTGTGAATAGTCTCTTACAAAGATCAACCGAAGTACAATTACCCCTCTCCCTTTCTTCTGCTGCAAGTGTGAAGAAAAAAAAGTGAAAGAAAAATATGCAAGTCATTCTCTAAAATGAATGAGTGGAGTGAAATTCTTAAATGTTGTATCTTGAAGGTCAAGGTTATTCCCACTTTCAGCTGAAGGTCAACTTCATTATTTTTACTTGTATTTTTAATCATATTATTTTTAACTCACATTTATTATTCTACTTCATTATTTTTACTTGCATCTGAGACTCGGAAATATATGATTTTGAAATTTAGAGATGTTTGAGTAAAATAATTAAACATGATGACCACATGGATAGAAATGGAGTGCATAACTGCTCCATTTATTCTGCATTTGTTTATTTTAAAAATGTTTAGCTGTTTAATTGTTTGATATATTTATAACTGGGATATTATAAATTAATTATAAAAGAAATAATGCATTCTTGATCATTTTATGATTTGTTTTTGTGAAAAACGAGATTATTTGCTTATTTTTCTTATCTTACTTTTAGAAATTATTTTTAAAGTTTTAAGCTGTTAATATTTTATAGGTTAAATTTTAGAAATTTAAAATTAGTAGAAAGAAACAGGATGCATTTGCGATTGTTTTTGATGTAGTACATTTTTGCGCAAAACAAGATTTTTTAAATTTAATTATTATTAATACTTTTTTGAATTATTGTAAGGATTTTTAGCTGTTTTATCATTTTATTTAATAATGTTTAGGTACTTCAAATCAAATTACGATAAAGCAACGTGATGCGATTGTTCTATTTGGTACAATTTAAGGCCTAGTAAGATTTTCATCAATTTATTGTATTTTGATAACTTATTTTAATTATATTAAGGTTATTAATAACTTAGTTTACATAAAATTAGAGTATTTTATAATGGTATTTATTAACGTAATGTTTTTGTGATTGTGCTGCATTTGAATTGCCCTCAATTGAACAAAGTACAATTTTTGTGTACATTTGAAAAGTTATGATGAAAATTATCAAAAAACATAATTTCTGGTTTTCAGTAAGATTGCATATACAGTGGAAAGTCGCGTATCCGGAATCAGTGGGACTTTTGGAAGTCCGGATATTAGATTTTTCCGTATAATTGACTCCCAAGGTAAACAAAGCTTAAAACGATCTAAATCTAATAAGCAAAAAATAAATAAACATTATTTTTTGGGCAATAATGTTTTAGTAATAGAATGATATCTAATCAATCAAAGACAAAATATTAGAAAAAAATAATTATTGCTTAAAATATAGAAAACGAAAGAAAAAAAATTGACAGTTATGAAAATACTAATAGCTCTCTCTCTGCCATTTTGAACTAGAATGATTCAAGCAAGAAGGGAAAATTCCAGTCATTCATTAAGGTGGGTAGGTGGAAAAGAAAATTCATTTCCTCCTTATTTGTCATTCAAGTTGAGGGCGGGGCAGTGACAAATTCTTATTTTCTCTCCCATTGTTGGCTATCAATCAAGCATAAAGGCGTGGCATGCTGATTGGGTTCTCTTTATTTTTTCTTGTGTGACTGAAAGTGACTCCCCCTCCATGTTAATGTTTGCTGTGTTTACCCTTTTTTCACAGTATACCTTCTTTCCCTGACACTCTAATAAAATGGTTCCAGGAAATGCCTCTTTTACTAGCCAGCTGCATAGGAAAGAAGGGGGAGGGAACTCAGTTGCACTCT
This sequence comes from Parasteatoda lunata, assembly GCA_949128135.1. Lineage (NCBI taxonomy): Eukaryota > Metazoa > Arthropoda > Arachnida > Araneae > Theridiidae > Parasteatoda > Parasteatoda lunata. Next base: position 88,531,819 of record OX421980.1, read on the forward strand.
TTTGAAAACGAATCTCCCCCCATTTCTAAGGAGGAGCATCACTTAGGGTCACTCAATGGTCTTGGGAAGTCTTTTCTTCCCCTTTCTGTTGATTTATGGGTTCAATGCATGAATCACTAGAAGCTAGAAAAAGAAAAATCGTGTACAAAGACTTTTTTTTTTTAAAGAGAGGGGAAGATGAAGAGATTTTTGTTTATTTTGATTGTTAAAAAGGGTCAGGGAAATCCCCTTCCTGGAAAGGGACGTCCGTATATGGGACGTTACACTGTAGTAATTTATCATATATTTAATAATTGTTTCATGATTTTTAAATGCTTCATCATTTACTTGTATATAACTTGTTATTAGAAACAGATGTGCTAAATTCGCGATAGATCATGCCATAGGTCTAGGCGGCATATCTGATAGTCCAGCGTTTATGATGAAAATCTTTTCCTTTTTAGTCCAATTTTAATGGGTGTGCCATACATCCCAGGGCAGCATATCTCCACAATATTACGGTAACGAAAATGAAAACATATTTTGCAGTTCAAATTTATTTTACTGCAGAAAGAATTTTGCAATTTCTAAAAATTTAGAACGTTTTAAAATCCAGTTTAATTTTTTAGTTCATCCAGTATTTAGTTATCAATTAAGTTTACAATCATGCTTTCAAAGTTCATTTATTTGAAAAAGTAAAACATAATTGAAATTTAGAAAATTTGTATGTTATTTTTTTTTTACTATTAAAAATTTTTTTTACAAATAACAAATAATCTCATTAAATATTTTTTGTAATTAATTATGTTGACTTATAAGTTAATAAAAGTAAAACTAAAATTAATTCTGTTACAAAATAATTGATCAAATGAAATCATTTTAATTTGAATATAACAGTTGAAACAGTTGCTACAACCAGGATTATAATTTTCTTTATAAAATAGCTTTTCTAATAAATAAATGATAACTAAAACTTTTATACTGAAAGAATTTTCATATTTTATAGATTAGTGCCTGTTAGTAATTTTATTCAAACATCTATTATTCTTTTGTATTTCTTTATGAGAACATTGTTGTTTCAGAATACTTCAAGTTATAGTTCAAAAATTATACTTAAGCTTTCTAATGTTACTTATTCATTTTCATATTCTTTTTCATATAACTAGCTACTTTCCAGTTCTCAATGATAATTGTTTTTTCTTTCCTTTAGCAAAGAGTTGATAAAAATGATTAAATCAAAGTATCTCTAAATATGAGTGCATATGAGAAAGAAAATTGTGTCTCATCATTTTTCAAATAATAAGCTGATTTTATCATTTTTCAAATAATAAGCTGATTTTAAAGTTTTAATTCAAGTGATATGGAAATTTTTGTTTCAATTCTATATCAAATTATTACTAAATCAATTGCATTTATATTATTCTTTTCCAATCATAAAATATTTACTTGTTATGTTAAATTTAAAGAAATTTTTTTTATTTAATACTATGAACTGAAACCCATATATGGTAAAATAAGGACCAAGAAATTGTGATGATTTGGGTGATGTATAGTGTAATATTAAATTGAGAAATGTGTTGGGCAGTTATCAAAGGTAGGGCAGATAGTTAAAACTGGCTATGAATTGAATTTTAAAATATTTAACAACTACAGTCTAATCTCAATTCATTGCTCATTCACACATTCAGTAGAAATATAAGCATAAAGTTTGGCTAGAAATAAGAATTAAAAAAATTTTTATGTTGATTCATTTATCTATTATTATTTAACACTTCACTACATGAAGCTGACCATGTGGCAGAACATGAGGCAGACTGAGACTCATAAAAAAACTAGTGCAGCCAGGAAAAATATATCTAAAAATTGCAGTAAAATATAAATAAAAGAACAGGCTGAAACAAGCAAGTTGTATCAACACTGCAAAATTTAGAACTGGCTTCCAACGACCATTACTTTCCAAAATCTAGCAGAATCTTTGATATTAATACTACTTGTATTTTAAGTACATAAGAAAACTTTATACTGTTTATTGGTTTGAAATAATGTATTGAAAAATAAGACAAAGTCAAGTAAAAAGCAACAAACTAAATGGAATAAAACCAAATCATCAATATTACATAGGGGGTGTTAACTTCTTAGAAAATTTTTAAAATAGTAGTATAACTTTTTTATATCTAGCTCATTTTCAGGCAGAGTAAAATAATTGTGAATATTGCAACTTATGAACAGTTATACAAACAAATTGGACTGTTTCTTCTTGACAAGTTACAGATGAAAAGGATTTAAAACTAATTTTTTCTTTCACAAGAAATAAATAGCCTTGATTACATGAACAATAAACTCTATAAAATATACTAAGTTACCTGGGGACAAATCTTTCAGGTATTTTGTTCATTGATAAAGAAAACCTGTGAGTTTGTTTGCTATGTAGGGCTAGCAGATCATGACGATACAAGTGGGACGTCTTGCCTACAAAAATAAAAAAATTCAATTAGCAGTTAAAGATATACTTTAGAGTAGAAACTGTAATTAACACATAAGAATATAGCGAAATTTTTTATAGTGTTACCTGACAAAGTCATTAAAACATCTTTAACAATAAACATCCATGTGGTTCTTCTAGGATACAACTGAAAAATTTTTTTGTATTGCAAGTATTAATATTTTTAAATTGAACTTAGATAAAAGCTCATGGAAAGGAACATACACTTTAGAAGACAAAATACTTCTAGAAACTTTAAATTGGTTTTAAATTAAAATCAAGTAAATTAATAGAAAAAGTGTGAACACTTTTTCTGTAATTAAAAAGTACTTATCAATTTTGAAGGTTAACAAAATCAAATCATCAAACAATCATTAATATCAGTGATGCTTAATTGTGGTAATAGGCACAGTGGTGATAGGTACCTAATATAGGTATTGTAGTATTAGGTCTTTTATGGCTCTCTCAATAAGGAGCAATTAAAACATCTGCCTTTATCAGACATTCAATTAATAAAACATTTTAACTACTATTGTAACCATTTTTACAATAAACTTTTAAAACTAACAGTTTTAATCTTTACCAATATACATTAAATATCAAATTATTTATTTTATAAAGTTAATTTTACAACTAAGCCCCCTATTGAACAACTTATTTTAGCTAGTAGTTATTTTAATATCTAAAATTCTATATTTGTTCTATATTTTTATGTTTATCCTGTAAGATTCAGGTGTGCCAGTGAATTTTTTTATGACTTGAATAAATGCTACCTAGCCATACTTACTCATACATTTTTTTAAAAATACTATTTATTATCATACTGATTTGTTAATAGAAGAAAAAAGAAACCTTAAATAAAACATTATTACAAAAAAAATTAAGTTTATTAGCTATTTCAAAAGTTCCTTATTTATTGAACTCTCGATACGTTGCAAGTACTCAACTTTTAGTAAGAATTAAACTTAAGTTTGCACTAAAAACTAATATGAAGATTTAATATTCTGCTAAATTTTGATATTTAGTCAAAACATAATGTTTTAATTAAAGAGGAGCAATAATGAAACATTATTAAAAAAAATAATTAATTCATTTCAGGAAGAATAAAAAAGATGCCTAAATCACTTTAGTACATTTTGTTTATGTTTTGTTAGTTAAACAATAATTTTTTTTAACCTTTGTATTGATTAAATCAAATTCTAAGATCTGAAGGTTAAATGTAATATAACACATTTTTATAATATTTATCTAAAAATGTGTTATTTGAATATAACACATTTTAAGAGAACTGAGAGTTTTAAATGAAAATCAGAAGTTATTGTTTAAATCTTACAATTGTGTAAAATTAAAAATCCTTAAAGAAATTAATACAGAAATTTGTTCTGTTTCTCAAATGAATTCTGTCCATACCTAAAACCCCATCAAATGATTTATCAGACTTTTTATATATATGCTTAAATTAAATATATATAATGGTGGTAAATATCGTATGGAATCAAATTTTGATTATCAACAATTTTGCTGCAACTTTAAATATAAAACTAAAATCTTCCATAAAAGTGGGACAGTCCGCAGCAACGTAATATAAATAAAATAAATAAATCACTGAGTTTTAAAAGTCACATAACTGAGAGAACTTAATCTCACTTCTAAATGACATGTTTCTTTTGGGTATTTAACTTGGAATATGCAAACCAAGAAAAAAAATTTTAACCTTAAAAGGTATGTTTCCTTTTACCTTCTTTGTCTATGTTTCAATCTATTTGATCTGAAACTTAGCTTATTATGCAATGCATAAATTTACAATTAATGCATAAATAAAAAACAGTGTAACTTTTATGAGGATAATTATATAAAACTAAATACTTAAGTAAAATAAAAAAATTTTAACATTGCAGATAACATATTTTTTTGTGACAATGAACAAAAGATCTCACTAACCTGATCCATGCAAGCATCATGAAGTTCATTCACATTTAAAGTATAAATACCTTCTTCACATCCAAATAAAATGTGTTGATCTGATTAAAAATATACGTAACAAATTTATTTGCAGCAATACAAAACGGAATCAATAGCACAAAATGATTTATTTCCTCTAGCAGCAGAAAACCTAAAGTAGCAAAAAGAGAATATTTACCTCTTGTTTCCGGATGTATCCAAGTTGCAGTACAATGAATTCTTAAAGGACATTCATTAAACACTTTAGAAAAACAGGCACCCATCTAATAATAGTAAGAGAATGATTTGAAGCAATTACAATATAATTCTTACACTGAACATACTGATAAGAAGTAAGCCTACAACTTACATGAACTTTTGGAGTAGGAGGTAGTCCATTGCTTACAGGTTTCTAAAAAAATTACATAACAGAGAAATTTTTTTTAAAAATTATACTAAAGTAAAAGTAAATAAAAACAGTATTTTGCATAAGCAAAATACACGTTCAGCCTTAAATATTTTATATGTATGGTGTATAGGAAAGTATGCATGCGCCAAAGAGAATTGTAATAAGTTTTAAATAAAACATATTTTTACCCCATTACTTAAATGTCACACCCCACATCTCTGCACTCATAAAATAAAAGCAAATAGCGTACTGAAATTTAAGAAGAGAAAAATTAATATACACTTAATAAAAAAATTGCTAAAAACTTGCAAATAGTATAAATCCTTCACTTCATTAAAAAAATGATGCATAAAGCAAAGAGAAAATTAAGATTTTCTTATTTACATATTCTAGACCTGATAGCAATAAAATGTCTGGAAGTTAAGGTATCTATTACAATCTTAATTCCATAGCTAACTTACAGATGACACAGTTTTTTTCTTATTTCTTCGGCGAGGAGGAGCTTGTGGTGGCTGCTTTTCTTTTTGGCTGTTTTCCTTGTCATCATCTTCACTAAGACTATTATTATTCTGAGATTTTGACAACAATCTTGGACTACTAGTTGGAGTTATCGAACAATTTTGTTGTAAAGATGATATGGAATTTTGTGGTTCTTGTTCTGTTAAAAAAATGTATAAAAGAACAATGTATGAAGCTAATAAGGTACAATAATTTTAAAAATTCTTTATCTCTCCATAAATACAAGAATATCAAGTCAATTCCAAGGCATGAAATTGCGAAACAAAAATAATAAAACTAACAATATAATGATAAGCATTATTATAATGATAAGCATTATTATAATGATAAGCATTATTATAATATAATGATAAAATAATGATTGGCATTTTTAATGAAGGTAAAATTAATAATTGAAAGAATACTTATAAAAAGTTTGAAGTAAAACTTTACTTATTTTCAGAATAATTCAATTAACATTAAGAACTAGATGGTTACAAAATTTCCCCATCATGCAATGTTTTGCTTTAGAAAAACAATTATCAAAAACAACGAAATAACAGAAACTACATAAAATATTTGTAAGTAATCACTTTGAACAAAGTCAATCTTGATTTCCATTCCACTATTATTTAAACAAAAATTAACTCATGCAAATAAGTATATGTTTTTAAAACTTTAACTGATACCATTACAAATAAAATAAAAAAAAACTATTCTAAAAAATCATGAGAACTAAATAAACTGTTCTTAAAAATTTGATGAAAGTTTCACCTTGAGAAAACTGATTAGATAATTCATCCATGAATCTGGACAGTCTGTTCCGAGGTTTTTCTTCAGAATTGTCTGAATATAAAAATTTTCCTCTATTTCTATAGAGATGGTCAGAAACAGATCGTGCTCCAGAATCAATCTAAAAATATTTTTGATTTCATTTAAAAAATTCACAGGTTTATCAGCAAGAAATTGAAGACAAAAAATTTTAATAGAGAGAAAGAAATTAATTTAGCAAATTGTGAAAATAAACGTGTTTTATTATTTAATAGACATTTTCAATTAAATATTTACTAAAAAAGTTATTTACAATGATTTAATAAAAAAAAACTTTACCCCTTAACATTGAAAGTAAAACTTTTTATACACTTGCTACAAAAAATCTAATAATTGTAATCTCAGTAGCAAAATTAATGCAACATCGAACAGATAATGAACAGATTAATTTTTACCTTGCAGCCAAAAATAAGTAAATACAAATTACTTATCATGGGCTCTACAGACAAATTTTAGAGTTTTTCCTTGGGGTTGCAGATACATACAAAGGTTTCTGCTATTAGAATTGTAATTATGTAATTTTAAGCTATCAGTGAATTACTTACATACTTATAAATATCATTCACAAATATCTTATAATACAGGGTTGTTACAATTGAAGTTATCAAATTTAGACCTATGTAAAGTTTATTCTAGTCTACAATGTCAATGTCAATGAAAGCTTGATATGTATGAGGGTTCCCACTCAATTTCAGAAAAAAAATTCCCTGACTTTTCCAGGTAAATTTCAATGAAAAATCCATACCATATTTTATCTATACTACGAAATTTTACATCAGAAAATTTGGATTCTTTTATTTGTAATGCCAAGTATTAGATTTTTTTGTGTAAAATAAATATCATTATATGAGGAAGGAAGCATTTCAGTATGTCTAAAATAAAAATTTTTACAATAAATAATTGTAATAGATGTTAGAATTATTTAATTCGAACCTCAGTAACTGAGTATTGTTACTGACAATTTTAAGACTGGTTTTTTCCAGGAATAATGAAGGAATTTTCCAGGTTTTTGTAAGAAAATTGCAACTTTCCCTGACTATTCCCTGATTTTTGGAGTTAAAATAAAATTCCTTGACAATTCCAGGTTTTCCCTGTTCTCCCTGACCCGTGGGAACCCTGAAAGCAGAACAAATTGTTCGTTTGCATTTTGACCACCAGGTGAAAAAAGGGCATGCATAAAAGACAAACATACAATATTCAATTTAATCACAGTGTATATTCAATATGCATCAAACACATCTTCAAAAGGCATAGCAGGCAATCTTTGGGCTGTCTGAGGGTGATTCTTTTTAGTCGTAGAGAAACAAGAAATGAAATGACAATTGTAGACAACAAAGTTGTTGTAAGGATGAGGCAAATAGAACATCTCTAGGACTCTTATGAGTTCCTGCAGCAGAGTCATCAAAAACAGAATTTATTTTTAACATTATAAATTCGGGGGCTTTTTTCTCTTCTTTCAATTACATTAGATGATAGGCATAGTTAGTGTAAGTAGCTGTCTCCACATTTCTAAAGGCCCTACACAAGAAACTTATTCATTGAAATTGAAATATTTCAACATTTCTTGGTGATTAACTTGGTGGCCTGTCAGAACAAAATCTCGCATTTCTAAGGACTCCATGTGTGATATCTGATTAGTAAATATTCCATTTTCCTAGAGCCTCTCCCCTTAAAGAGAATAATTAATAAGACCAGCAAAAATCAATCAAGCCAATTCTTTTTAAATTTTGCAATAATTAAAAATTCAATCAGGTGTTTTTCTAGGTTTTGGTGATAAGATTAAATTTTAAATTAAATCTATAAAACCAACAATCAGAAGAGAAAGTTTAATCTTAATACCACTTAAAATATAACATGAAATATTCAACATAATTTTTTTGGCATCAAGAGTTGAAAGCAAGTTCCACAGAAGAGCAAAAGTTTCCTGGATTAATTGCAGAAACATGACTTGCTTACAGTTTAGACGCAGTCAGTATGCTTGTTCCAAATACGACTTTCAACAAAACTCACAATTTGTGTCACAGAGAATAAAGTAAAGATAACAAAGGTTATCACTTACTAATCATAAAACTTATTGAAATCACCTGACCATCTTCAACTAAACCCTGCCTTGATACAGACCCTTTCTTAAAGCTGAGCAGTTCACCAATTACTGCTGTTTAAAAAAACATATTTATTGGTAACTAACTGGTAACACTTATTCTTTCTTACCTAGCTGCATTGCGCAGGATAATTTTACATCAATGATTACTGTTTTTTTAAAACATTTGTGAAACAATAGCTTTTTTTGGTAAACAAAAATCTAGTGATGAAACTTTGAACTATTTTTATTGCAAATTTCAGTTTTTTTTGGCTCATATATGTTTTATATTCTGATTTACAACACTTCATTATTTTAAAATAAATTGTAAGACATGTTAAGTTTACTAGACACATGTTAGTTGTAAGACATGTTAAAATTACTTTAACCATTTGCAATAATAATTACATATATTTTGCAATAATAATTATGTAAATACATATAATATAGTTTTAAAAAATGAGTAAATTTTAATTATGCATTTTTACAGAAGAATTAGATAATTTTAGTCTGTGTATTTAGCTTGTAGAATTAGTTTGTGCCTGTTTTAAAATTGTTTGTTGCCATATTTGCTGATGATTTATTTTGTCACTTGCAATTTTCACACACTCATAGTGGCATCGCCAGCAAAAATGCTGACAACTAGAAAACATTGGGAAGGAAAGCTGGATCTAAAAACAATTAAATTTTAAAAAAAACTTTTCTGTGCTAAGACATAACATTAAGAGTATATAGACTCCTTAAATAAATCTTTTGAAAAAAAAATTCTTAAATTTCTACAAATGAATATCCATGTAGTCAAATTTCAGGATTTTTTTGTAGAATAATCCAAATGTGCAATTCAGTTTAAAATGGTTATTAAACAAGCATATTGAAATATCTTCTGAAAAAGAACATGTCTGTATGTTTCGCAAAAATATAATGTAAAAAAAAAATATTAAAAAGATTTGAAGAGTTTATATTAGAAATGGATACTTACTCCACTTGAGAAATCTTGATTATTTACATCTATAGGAAGTGTGGCTCTGAAATATAAATACATTGATTTAAATGTCATACAAAAAAAATGTTTTCTAAAATTTACATTCTAATATTTTGACTTTTTAAAGATAATCAAAATTTTTGTCGTAAGTTTTAAATGTGCATGACGCCACCTGGCTGAGCGGCAGCGCTTCACAAGGTTGACTCAGCCTTTCATCCCTTCAGTGGGTCGATAAATGAGTACCAAGCATGCGTGGGAACTAAACACTGGGGGTTCCGGGTTTGGCTGACCACCTGACCAGAACATCTGCTCCTGCACCCCAGAGCCCAAGGTCAAGAAAACTGAGATGGGCGCAGTAGGCTTTGGCCCTCTATGGGCTGTTGTGCCACTGAGCTTAGTTTTTAAATGTGCATAATTAAGAACAAATATACCAATTGCAAATTATTTTAACAACTAAATCTCACTTTAACTAATTATCAAAGTTAATTAATATAAAAGAAATTATAACAAGCAACAAGCAATGCAAAACTGAAAATCTAATTAAAAACCCACAAGAAATTTAGAAAAAATAATGTACTTTAAAAATGCTTTTTTTTAAATATTTCAAATATGTAGAAACAGAAAGAACGACAAAAGATAAGGTTTCTGAAGAACTAAATTTATTTCTGTTAAATATTGAGCATATAGAATGTAAGTTTTGTGACAGAGTAGGCTTATAGGAAACAAAGATACTTTTGTTTTTAATAATGAAACATCATAAAATTTATTAGATTTAAGCATTGTTATTTGAAACCTAAATTAAAAAATGAAATAATGATAATAAATTGAATTTAACACAGTACAAAACCATTAATTAAAAACATGATAGCTTAATATGCAGAAGAATAGTAAACTTAAATATATAATTCAATCTAAGGTATAATTAAAGGTTAATACACTCTGAAAAATAGAGTTACTTTGTGCTGATGTGTTTAAAAGATTAGTTATTTCTAAATTGTAAACTGTTCTAAGCATACCAGACAGACACTTTCTACTCATTAATCATAGTTAAATATTATGAGTCCTATATTCAGGAAAGCTCCAGCTAGTACCACAAATTGTTTGGCGATATTTGTTTGAGATTACATCATGTTCCTCTTCAACAAAGTTAAATTGTTTCTCATGTTATTTATTTCAATTTATTTGGAACACCCATGACTAAATCCCCTTAAAATAGGAATGAGTGGAGGCAGAGTAAAGAATCACAGGTGAAGCCTAAATATGGGCAATTTTATACAGTGTTTGTCTTTCTGTGAACCCTATTTCAACAACAAAATATTCTTTTGTATGTGTGAGAATAATATTAAAAATCACCATTCAAAGTTTTAAAACTATTCCTTGAACACTGCTCAAAAAATTATTTGTTTCAGAATATTTAAAAATCAAATGCAGACACATCAAATATTTGATATTACAGGGTGATTGGAATTCTAGCCAAACTTTAGCATTTTCATGGGCGAAATTCAATCATCCTTCCTTATTATAATCCTCCAAGTCTCCTTTTTTTAATCCAAGTAGCTAACGAGTGCAGAAGAATAAAATGACAATCCCTTTGAGTAAGAGTGCAAGTTCTCATAGAGAAAGTGCATGCTGTTGATGAACCATTTTGGCTTATTTAATGTTTTTTCTGGTGAGATTCAGAATAAATTTTTAATACAGTAGAGAACCGTTTATCTGGTATCCAGAAAACTGGGGAAACTTTTGCTTGGTTTTCCCGCTATTTTGAAGTAGAACAATTATAAAAAAAGGGGAAATTTGACTCATCCTTGAAGTTGAGTAGAGGGAAAGGGGGGAATTATTCTCCCCGTTTGCTCAGAGAAACTTCACTTCTTCCCCTGATCTGAAGTTAGATCAAGATGTTAGATCGAGAGGTGGCAAGGAAGGGACAAATGTTTTATTTTCTCCTGTGTGTGGGAAAGAATCATTGTTTTCCTGATAAGCTGCCGTCAATCAAACTTAAAGGAGTGGCATGCTGATTTCATTTTCTCTTTGATTTAGGAGGGGGTGGGGAAAATGCATGGCACATGCATATCAATGAATGTCAGAGTTGGGGAACTTGAAACTTTTGGCTAATAGCATTGACATGTCAGATTGATTTTAAATCCACTTCAGTTATTCAAGTTTTTGTTATCCTTGATTTACTATGATAAATTGTTTTATTATTTTGGATAATGCATTATTTATTAGGAACAAAACGTTTTTTAACCACCAGTTATATTCATCGATTTGACATCAATTAACAAAACAATATTTTTTTCCTTGCACAAATTCTGATTTTTTAGAATTACGGTATCATTAGCAAGTTTTTCTTGATGTGGAATCACATCTACTTTTGTTAAAAATAGTCGTTTTATAAAAATTAAAATAAAAGGAGAAGATTGTTTATTACTTTAAGCATATAATTATTTGTTAATAAAAGCAGATGATTATTTTATGAAGCAGATAGCAGTTTTCTTTTTTTTAAATTTTGATTCCGTTTTTCTGATTCCACTGCGTTTGAGTATTTTTTTTAAGATAAATTTCGTACTCAATAAATGAATTCTTTTTATTCATAAATTTTATGATTTTTTTTTATTCGGTTGATCTCATAATATCCTGCTCCGTTCCAGGTTTTAATATTTATGTTAGTGCCTTTTTTATATATCGTTTTCGTGCAATAATTTTCAAGTGTTGTTTTTATTTAAATTAATAAGTTTTAATTTTATCATTCTACCCCGTATAATTAGGTATGACATATATTGCGTTTTTTAATTATTGGTTTTGTTTTATATTAGTTGATTTGGGAATTTTAATTATTTTCAAAAAATAAATATGTGAATTTTGTATTTTTCAAACTTGTTTTTCTTGTCTAAACTTGCAAATGTTTTTATCCTTTTACATGTTATTTTTCTACCATTTTTTTTAAATTTAGGAGGTATTATCGTTTTTTTCTTATTTTAAAATGTGTTTCACTTTTTCCTTGTAATTTGGGCTTGATAAAACATCGATTAACGACACGTTTTGCCAAACCAGAAAATCGGGTAATTCAGACATCCGGGATAGCGATGGTTCCGAGCATCCAGGTCAATTGGTTCTCTACTGTATTTTTTTAGAAATTAAAAATATTATTATATTTGAAACTTTTCATAAAAAATGTTTTCCATCATTTACAGTAAAATATAATTGTTATTTCCCTTAACTTAGTAAATCTGTACAGGTTTGTGCCACAGCTAAAGCAATTAAAAATGATTATTAAAGTTTTAAAAATGTAAAAGTACTCCTTACTCTAAAACTTATTTGCTTGTTTAAATTATTGTTTAACAGAGATTTTTTTTTATCTTTGTATTATTTAAAAAGTAAAATTTCATACTCAATATTTAATTCTCCTATTAATTTGACTAAATTAATCTATTTCTAAATTTTGCATAAATGTGCTCGTAATGAAAATAGCAGAATTTTCTCGGTTAGTTATTTTTCTTAAACAGCTCAAAATGTACATTTATGAAAATAGACATAGCTTAAGATATGTGTGTAAAAAATGGACATATCTCAATGTGTGTTTAAAAAAAGAAATTTAGATTGATGGACACAAAATGGACACAGCTCAAACTAATGTTTAAGAAAATGAGCTCAACACAAAATGTGTCTTTATTATAACAATTAGGTAATGGAGCAAGCTCTCAGAGTGTGATATTAGGATGGCTGATTATATTGCAAATTTAACTTTTCAAATGATCTCATTGAGTCACAAAATGAGAGTAAAGTAATAACCTTTTTTTAAAATAAAAATATTTTTTCAAAACTTATTTATTACGAAAACTTTAATAAATTGCTACTAAAAAAATCAAAACATCTTTAGGATCTGAAAAACACCATATTTTAATGTCCTAGCTTTTATGAAACCCTTGCCAACTGATAAGATCTAAAAACAGGATTCTCAGGAATCTATGAAATACACATCGAAATTTTATATGAATACTTGACCACTATTTCTTTTTATTTATTAAAGGAAATATATATGGGTAAAGAACATTTGTTTTCAGATATCTAAATGCAAAAATTGTATTTTAATAAAAGGAAATTTCTATAAGTATTAAAGTTAATCTACTCTTGCTGTTATGAACTGAGAAGACTTGTAGGAACCCTTTAAGCCTGTTGGGAAAAAAAGATATTAATATGTACAAAGTGACTTATGCATTACAAATTTGTTTGGATTTTTTAGTTAGTTCTTTTGAAAACAAAAGTCATAACAATAATTAGAGAACATAATCAAATGCTATGCTTATATTTTTATACTCGTTTCTTAAACAAGAGTTGTGATTTTTTTTATTTTTAAAAAAAATAATAATAGCTTAATTTATATTAGTTAAATCAAACAATCAACATTTTAATTATATTATAATATATGCCCTAAGTTTTTGAAAGTATATATTTCCAGGTATTTCAAATTGAACAATTTTTGAAAATGAATTATTTTAAGTAAACAATTAAATTATTTTAAGTTTAAAACTAAATGAAACATTTAAAATTTAAAAATGGATAGCTAAATATATAAAGTAGATATTTTGATGGTTTTAAAATTATAGTAAAACCCTTAAAAAATTTATCCTTACTATATTGTGTGTAGTTTACTTCATTCTAAAAAGCAGAGAAAATTTATACTATATCCTTGTTTTAAAAAAGTGCTGTATGATGTATTGTATTTCTAATATTTGGTTAAAATAACATATGCCAGGAGGAATTTGTTTTGACGTAACAAAATTGTATAACTTTTGTAAAACCCATCGGGTTTAGCTTTAAGCAATTTTGAAACATTATAAGATGTCTCTCAATTGAAAAATTAATTTTGATATAGAATTCAGCAATTACTATTTAGATTTTTATACCCACAGATTAGATTTAGGGATACAGTATATTTTTAAGCAATTTGAAATAAACATTATCCCCAAATTTAAACTGTAGACAATAAATTATTCTTTCAAAATAATTGTAAGTTAGCATTTTTAACAAAAGAATTTTCCAATAGCATTGTTTCCAAAAGTATTAATTTTAATAACTTATATAATTATTATTAATTCATCAACAAACTAAAAATATTGTGATAGTCTTATATTTTTGAGTAAAGTCCAATTCAAATCAATACAGCTGTGCAATTTTGCCAAGATTTATTCTAGACTTTTATCATTGACCCTGCCCCTAAATAATTTAAATAAAGTTTATACAATAAAAATTATAATACAGTTTAAGGTGCCATTACAACCAATGATAGCTATGATTTAAGTTTAGAGCAACATGCTTACTGCTCACAGTACTTGCAATCATCATCTAAATCAGCTAAACTTTCTGCATGTCCCCTGCAAGCAAGCACATTCCAAATATTAAAAAATAATAAACAAAAATGTGTTAATTGGTATGAAATTGATAGACCCTTATATATAAATTGTTTAGTTATGCTTAAACTAAACATATATACTGAATTTCACAATATCATACCTAGTTTTCATCAGTTAAAATTATTTTAAATAGAAAACAATTAATTGGAAAGCAATACGTTAATTACAAAAAACTATAGTACACAAAGTTAAAAAAAAAAAAAGCCAACAATATTTAATCCTTCAGTAAGAATCTACAAGGGTTAATCTAACTGCACAGTGAATTTTCACAAGCATGAAAAATCTAAAATTCTTCCCATGCAATCCAATACATTATTTATTATTATAAGAACAAATACATTATCTCATATTAAGACATAGATTATGAGCATGCGAAAACTATGATAATTCTTGTTTTAAATATAATAATAGTAGATGTTCAAGATCAAAACAATTTTTATTTTTCAACGTTCAAGTTTCTTAAAATGTAAAGAAAGGATAGCTTTTTGAAAATATCGATATACTATTTATCAAAACAAAAATAATTTTGTTACAGACTTAACTGACAGGTTTTGTTGCAGATAGAAAAGATCTTAAGAATTAAAAAATTTATAATAATTTTTTTTTAAAAATCTAGAAGGATTTGTGAAGCTGAATGACTTATAATAATGCTTTTTTAGGAAAACTTTATGCAGAATATGTTTGCAAAATAAACACTACTTTTGTGAAATAAACTCTAATAAAAAGTTTAAAAGTTAATGTGTTTTTATAACTTTTTTCAAGATACATTATTTATTTTGTGATCTGATACTAGAAATGACCATGCAAGGAGAACACGAGTCGGTGGTTGGTTAGATCAGGAAAGAGAATTCAGTATCATTGAGTATTAAGTTACAATATGCTCTTGTTAAACTTCATTAAAAAGAAGTCAAACTAAATAGATTACCACGAAATGTATAGTTAGGATCACCTATACATTTTGGAAAAAAAGAAATCTTGATAAGAACTCTAAATAAGTTACTTTTTTAATGAGCTTTCATAGATATATCAAAACAACAATATCTGATTTTGAACTAAGTATAAAAAATGCATTTCTAACACTACTTTTATACTTAGCATTTAAATATAAATTGCTGCAATAAAGTCACGTCATATTCATTGTAGTTCTGTATTTAAAATGAAAAGATTGCAGGAAAAGTGAGCGATAAAAAATACACATAATATTTAATTCAAAGAACTTGACTGTCTGAACAACTGTGCAATCTAAAAACTCCTTTAAATTAATAATGATTAGTGTAAGATCTATGTTGTGTGTAACTAAAAAATATATTATTAGCATGAAGAGTAATTGAAATAAGGAAACAAAACCAATTGCAAGTCAATTTAAAAAAAAAAAAAAAAAAAAAAAACATTTTTAAAGTACAGTTAACCTAGCATTTTAGGAAAGAAAAAAAGCATACCTAAGTAGAAGCTCTTCATCTACGATTTCCAATAAACTCCTATAAACAATAAATAACTTCACCAAAATCTAATAATTAAAACAAATCAAAACAAATAAACCCATATATATATAAAAATCATCTTTTGGAACTTATAAAAAGAACATACTTCCACTTTATTGCAGCTTAAAATGATCCATCAAGGAACATTTAGGTGCCAGAGATAAATTAAAAAATGTCTCAATTTACAGAAAATTCTTGTTTAGAGTATACAGTTGAGTCTTCAATTAATGATCTTAATTTAAATGTATCATTTTCTAGTCTTTGGACATATAAAATTTTTCAGCTTAGGACAACATTGTGTGTTTAACAAGAAATTTGTTTTCACTACTTTTTAATTATAAAAAACTGTTCCTCAGCTTACTCAGCAAATATCCTCAGGTTAACATATTGTTCAGCTTTTATCACTGAACGTCTTAAATATTTTTTTGAATGTAATTCTATTCTTCTACTTTTTTATTTTATGCATGCATATTAAACTGCTACATTTTCAAGGTGTATTAAACTGTTCCAACTACAAAATTAGGCATGCTTTGCCTCACTTACTCTTATATTTTTAATGTGATTATGATTTAATTTTTTGAAAACAGTTCTACAAACATTTGGAAAGAGTATGAAGCTGTTCAGTAAAATATAACATCCAAAAATTAAAGCCTTTGCAAAATTTAACTTTTACTAATAATATACAGTTGATACCCTTAAATATATGTCCACTTCCCTTCTCTTTACCACAACCTTGCCATTACAATGACCAATACACTCATTTAAGTTGCCCATTGAATACTTCAAATGAACTATTCATTACAATATATCAAACAAAACAATATATGAATCAATTATCACAATATATCTATTCATTACAATATATAAATAATTTTTTTTAAATTACAAGAAAATCACTTCAAAAGCAGAGTGTTAAACATTCTTGCCCTTCTAAAACAAAAATTTTTTTATTGACAATGAGTCAAAGGATAGCAAAAATCAGAAGAAAATAATTCAAACCACTAATTCTTTTAATGTTAGCGCTTAATAAACGTGAAATATCTTAAATTCTCAACAAATGAAGAAAGAGTGGCAGGACCATTTATTTGTATCTTAGGCTTAATCTATGGTCAAAAAGATAGTGAAATATAAAATACTTTTCACTTTTGAGAATCAGAAGTGCTTATTCCAGAAGTCTTGTGGATACATTCATTACTTTTGTAAATTTCTTTTCAAAAGATTCAACTAACTCAATCACACTTTTTTTGTTTGAAAATTGTAGTCACTTTTTTTGAAGTGTTGCAATAGGTGGTTCATTTTGAAATTAAAACACATAGTATTCACATTCTTCTGAATTTTATTTTTGCTTAGACTTGCAGTTCGCTGGATATATGTTTGCCTGTTCCTAATTGGTGTAAGGCTTAGAACAGAAACTAAAAATTTTAAAGGAAGTGGATTTTGCAAGTTGCTAAAATATTCAAAATCCCAAAAAGCACTTTGTTCACAGTAATCAAGCTGCAAGAACAAAGAGATCCAATTTCATGTCTTTTCGCATGAAAGAAAATTTAAAAATTTAGATAAAATAGACAGAAAGACTGGCTTGTGTAAATGCAAAATATTAAAAAGTGATATGCGAAAAAATCTAAATGTATTTTAAAAATGTAGCATGATTTTGTCAAAATAAGTCCAATATTTGAAATAATTCAGTATACTCACAAAATAGCAACCTCACAGTACAACGTTCATTGGCACTTAGACCACAGAGGTGGTTACATCAAGCAATGACTGTCAAACTATTTATTTAAAAACAAATAGTTAAGGAACACACTTGTTAAAAGTTAACCTTTAGGATAAGCGTGCTGTTGTGGTATACCTATTGTACAAGTTGTAAGCAAAGGGTTGAAAACTCATGGGAAGGTGCTAAAAGTAAGGAATAATTAGTAAATGCAATAATTAACATGCAACTTACTTGCAAATTATATCTGAATCCAAGTTTTTCTCCATCCAAGCTGTAGGCAAATCAAAATCTGGTTCCACAACAAGATCCTAAAAGTGTAAACATTTTACGGGAAATGCATTAAGAAAATGTATTATTGTATAAAACTTTCATTGATTGAACAGATGAAATTAAAAGTAATTTTATGCATTGGGGTACTAGGCAGGTCAAGTAACTTAAATTTGCACTTGATTTAAAACTTATATTAAAGAGCAATTCAAACCTTAAAGAAAAAAGCTTAACCTTTGAAACCTAAGAGCTGATTTTTTCCTTAGATCAGGAAAGGTTCAGGTTTTTTGTTGCAGGAATTCCTTGACAGAGAATTTCCTACAACAAAAAAACTTTTTTATACAATGGTACCTAAGTATAAACTAGTGTAATGAAAGATTCTATATTGCCTTGCTTGTAGTCATGATGCTTGAATATTTAATTAGATGCAGTAATTTATATTGAATTCAAGTACACTTTAAATTGTCACCTGGATTTGAGAATTGTTTACTCATTAAAAAACCAAGTTTATACAGTTTAACTAAATCATTAAAGTATAACTAATGAGGAATAACTCATAAGGATCTGTAAAGAAATTTTGAATTGTATATAAATACTTTTTTTAAATATTTCTGTGAAATTAAGAAGTAAAACTAGTTCCAATCAAAAATTTATGCACACTATATATAACTTCTTACAATACTACTAACTACTGAACTAAGTTTCCCAACTCGGATATAATTTAAGAAACTTCTTAAAACTTCTCAGAAGCTTTATTTAGCTTCAGTATTTTAAAAAAGCAATTAAGTACAATGAGAACTAATTTTATGTCTTATAAAAGTTACGAGAAGTATTTTTATTTAAGTCAAAAATAACAGTCAAAATAATTCATCCATCAAAAATAATAACATGAAAAAATACGCTGAAAAATACGCTGGTTTCTAAATAAAACACAGAATTTGGTAGATAATATCTAGATTTAATGAATGAATTTAAAAAAATCTACAAGCAAAAATGTTGGAAATGAAAAAGATAAGTGAATTAATTTATATTAAAATTGTATAAAAAGTTTGAGTATGAATATAAGTGATCCCAAATGGTAAAAGTTTAAGAAGACCTGATCTAGAGTTTATTTATTATCTTGGACTTTAATCTATGCATTTCCATGACTCTCTAGGCCCCTTCTGCCTCCAAGAGCACTTGTTAGGATTACTGTAAGTTCATGGATTTACATTGTATACTCTTACTTATTTTACAAACAGTGGGTTAGAAGGTTGGAATATAACCGCAAAACTGTTTTTGTGTTCATCAGAAATTCTATTGGTTCTTAGAAAATTATACTTAAAAACAGCTAATATCCAGCTTTAATCTTTTTATTTGTATCAAAAAACTTGATTAATGAACAATGAATAAATTATATTTTTGAAGTGTTTTACAGCTTTGAATTTAAAAAACTTATTTTAATGAATGAAAATTTATTGAATGAAAACCAATAAGGAATAGGACTTACCTTGCTATTGAAGGACTCAGACAAGAAAGGAAGATCAAAGTTAAGACTTTCAGCTGAAATAAAGGAAATAGTTTATTATGCAAAATATTTAATAGCACATAGAAATCATTAAAAATTAAAATCAAGAGACAAGTATCAGTGCTGGAAAAAATTAATGATCGTATAGAATTATTCGATATTAATAGATACTTTTTGTTTAATTTTAGCTCTGAACTTTAATTTTAATAACATTTATGAATATAGGATGTCAAAAAATAAACTTGGGTAAAAATTAGAATCTAATATGCTTCTCTAATTTCAAAAACTATTAGGACCATCCAACAAAATTTTAATTCTTTACACAAGAGCTATGGCTGATTTTCTTATTGACATTTTCCTGATTTTCTCATAGACAAATTTTGTAGCAGTTGGTAAGTTAAGGTCTATAGCAAAAGGGGGATTCTAATTTTTTATTTTTTGAGTGTCATTTATGTGTGTTATGTGTCATGGCTAAGCTTTTCCTTGTCACACAGTAAATATATGAATGTTACCTAATCAATATTTGCAAACAAGCATTACTTAAAAACTTACCATTAAAATCAGATGGAGATTTTTGCTTGCTTCTCCCTGACTTTTTAGAAGCAATTCTCTGAGGCACATTCATCAAAATCTGAAATACATAGATCATAAAATTGTATAGTAATGACTACATATTTTATAATAATGACTAAAATCAAGAAAAGTGGTCATTCTATTTTAAATATATCTGACAATTATTTTGCAGGGAAAAAAACGATATTCAAGAGCTTGTTTAGAAGAAACTAAATTTATTTAAATAAATTAATTTTACCTCTTCTTCTTCTCCATCTAAATCAGAAAAATTTAGTATTGGATTTCTAGCTTTTTCTAATAATTCTTGAGCTATATGGTTACCAATGTCCACTTGCACAAATGGATGCTACGGGAAAAAATTTATTAAAAAATATAAACTTTTCTCACTTTCTTTACAAACAAAAATCAACTCATATATATCATCAAAATATACATATACTAAATGTTTGAAATCAATGAATGAGAATTTTTTTTTAAAGTTATACATTAAAAGTTAAAATTAATATATATATTTTAATTATATGCATTCTCGACAAAGATAAAGGCAAAGAAATTTTATGACCTTCTCACTTGAACTTATAAAGCAGTCAGTTTGTAAGGTCATTGAGAAAGATTTTACAAAGTGGAAGTTAAATAAAAATTATTCTACCTAAAGTTTTCTAAAAAAAGCTACTTTAACAACATTTAAAAGTATAACTGTCTATCCAATAAATAACATTTACTTAGGTTTGAACGAATGAGTTCTCATGGAAGGTAAAACAATTCTTTAAGCTTTAAAAATTATGGTTTAAACTTTAAGGGGTTCAATGGACTTTTTAGAATTAAAAAAAAAACTTAGTTTCTTGTTTTTTTTAATAAAATAAATAAATTTTTTATAAAAACTAAAAGCATATAAAAAAAAACATTCGAGAGAGATTTTTGAAAATTTTCATCTAAAATAAATTAAAATTTAACCGTTGATAATGGAGTTTTGAAGATCCCTTTGTAAAAAGTATTCTCACAGAGGGCAAGAATGCACCAATCTTATTGAAATTTGGCATAATTCTTTACATAAATTTCACAAGATATTAAAAAAAATTAAAAAATTTCAAATTTAAAGTTTTTGGAAAAGATATACGCAAAAAATATTTTATTTTGGAAAATTATAGAGTTTATAACAAAGTTACATTTAAAGAAAAAAATTCCCTATTCAATATCTATCAAACATGCATAAATTTGACCCAAACTTTATGGGCTGTAGACCAGAATCCTAGCTAGTCAAGGTATTGACAACTAAAACTTTTCATTTCCATTTAAACTTCAAAAAAAATCAAAAAAATTTTTATGCCTTTTTATGATTAACCCCTTGCACTAAGCTGAAATATGGAACAATCCATGCCTAACTTACACACCCGAATGTTTGCGAAAAGAGCCTAAGCAGCGGAGCTTAAATGCCGGAACTTTAAATACGATACCTTATGACTAAGTGCAAGATAGCTGCTCTGATGTTTACTTCCCACGATGGTGCTCTTGGGAATTTCAAATGAATTTGAGTCAAAAACTCTCAAAAAGTATTTTAATTATTACATATTATTAACAACAAATTCTGCATAACTAATAATAATATGATTAACTAATAGCAAAATACAAATAATTTGAAGCGAATCTATAGCAGTAATATTTGAATTGATATAAATTTTCAGATTATGTCATAATCTTCAGACCTAATAATGAAAAATACAATATAAATAAACAATCAAATATCAACAAACTATTTTATAGAAAAATACTCACAAGTTTAAAATTAATAATTCTGCTTGGTATGGTACCTTATAAAACATTCTGGTACATGCAAATCTACTTTACATTTTGAACATTCCCAAGTTGATTTGCTTCATTTTTTGTATTTGTAACGAACTTTACACATTCTAGTAGGGTGTTGCTTTCTAGGCGTTCCAACAATGTTTAGTGAAATGAGCCCAATATTGTGCTTGTAATCGTAATGGTGTTGCATTTTCTGCGGATTTCACACATCTTGTTTAGTCAGGTAGCTGTACGTATTTTAAAATTACCTCAGCTATATCTATTCCATAATTCACATGATTGTCTTCCAGTATCTTGTAATTGTTTTTTGATTACGTAAGTATTAAATAGAGCCATGTCAGACATGTAAAAAAATAGATTTTTATGACCCTTGAGGTATTTCCTCATAATAGGAAAACATGAGGTCACTGAGGTCAATTCCACCCATTCCTTTGTTGTATTCAGTCACTCAGTTGGGTTTTAATTTTGTCATATCTTACTTGTTTCTTACTTCAGTCAATTCCACAGATGCATATTTAGTTGTCAACATATAGACATTGCATTTATCCTTCCATTTTAAAGCTAACAATCCATTACATGTTCTGTGTACATGTTCTTTGGGTTTTAACTTGTTGATTTGAAGATCCTTTGGCATAATTTTCCTGTTCTTTTGTATAGTGTCGATAATATTTGACTTTTGTTTATGCAATCTCAGAAAGAGAGCAGGTGAAGAATACCAATTGTCAATGCACAATGTGCATCCTTTATTTATTACCGATTTTGCCAATTCCATTACAACATTTTTTGATGCACTATCAGCTGTCAGCTTTATCTTGATAAGTATATATTTAAAACTTGCTGCAGAATCCATATTTGCTTCACACAGCTAATATATTTTCAATCCAAACCTGGCTTGTTTGGATGAGTTAAATAATTAACATTTTAAGCGGCCTTTATATTCATTAATGATTAATCAATGCTAAGATTTTTATCTGGTGTGTAAATCTTATTAAATTTTTCGTTCCCGTAACTTAATGATTGCTCTTATTTTATAAAGATGATCCTTCTTGCAATGCGTTCCATTATTTGAGAAATGCAAACATCGTGATTTGTGTAAATCTTTTGAGCAGCATTACTTTCCCAAATATAGGTACTTCTACCACTTCTGGTTTCAACCAATACATTTGCATATTCGATTTTTTGACATAAGTCATTAAAATACAGAGAGCATAATAAGCCATTTTGGGTTACTGGAAACAAACCATCATCTAATTTTTTTCTTCTCTCATTGTTCATAATTTCTAGTGCGTAAAGATTTGTTTAGGTAACTAATAAGTCCCACAAATTTTCAACGAATACTACAAAAAATAAATCTAATAATTCGTGATTTGCACCTAGCTGATTTAAAACATAGTCTTTTACACCAGGAGACTCGGAATACTTCCAAATTATTGGTCTGTTATCAGATTCCTTCCAATCTCATTCAACATTCACATCACGTCTGGTATTTTCCTTTTCTCTACTGTCATATGTAATTGAACTTCTATCCTATAAAATACTTTTCGAGTTGTGAATAAAAGAGAATTTTACCATTTAAACTATGTTTTTATTTTTCTTGTTTTAATTAAGATTCAGAAATATTAACCAACAGTTCAAAACTTGACTACAACAATTTATTTTAAGTAGCATGAAAACTACATAAGGAGACAAGATATAAAATGAATATTCATATAAAGATGAGATAAGAGCCCATTCAGACGTTCTTGTTTAGCCCGTGATTAAGACCACCAGTACGGCTCGTGATATTCATGTTTGACCCAAAATGTCGATTACGAGCCAGACTCGCGATAATCAATTTTGACATGAAATTAAACAACGAGCCTGACTCGTGATATTCAAGTTTGGCCTAAAATTTTTATCACAAGTCAGACTCATGAAAATAGTGGGAAGGGTTAAGATTCCAAAACATTAGGTTACTATCTTTTAGAAAGATAAAAAATACAGAAAATGACAATATTTTTTTTCCAATGGCAGGCACTGAATTTGAATCTTTGCCTATGAAGATGTCAGAATTGTTGCTCATTTCGCATTACCCAGTGGGCACCTGTGAACCAAAGTCACAGAGGCGAGCAACATTGCCCACGCCACACTGCCACAAACCCGTTTATAGGATAGGCCACATTCACACATCACACACACACAACAGAGGACAGCACAAAGAGAGAGAGAAACATCCATGCCCAGAGTGGGATTCGAACCCGCAGCCAATGGCTTTGCAGTCAGGCGTGCTAACCGCTCGACTACCTGGCCGGCAGAAAATGACAATATAATAAAAAAGTTAGAATGAAGTGAGTGCACTATATGCAAGAGCATGAGGTTTTGAAAAAAATTAGAACAAAAACTGAGACAACAGGAATAGATCCTAAAGGAAATATATTGATTAAAACAGTGATATATAAAAAAGTATTGAGTGTAGTTAAATGAGATAGCAATATTTTATTAAAATCAGTCTTTGAACAGCCAACCCAATTTTGGGTTTATGACTACTAATGTTTATTTCCGTAACCTTGTAATTTTGAACCAATCCAGAAGACAAGGAAATTCCTGGATCAGTAGCCCCAGAGGTATTGATTTGTTATGGGAACATGGAGGACTATGCGACTCGACAGATTTAACATGCATCAGTCACCATTTACTACACGGGGACTCTGTGGTCGGTGGGGATCGAACCCACGAACTCATGGCCATGGGCAAAGTGCCCTACCAACCAGGCTATCCCAGCCCCAGATAGCAATATTGAAATTTTTGGTAGAATATAATGCTAAAACACATTCATAAATTTTTAAACACAAAAAAAGTGACGAAATAATGCTCAACAATCGCTGAGTAAGCAGAAGTCCCAGAAAAAATTTTTTTAACCTAGTGAATTCAATTTTACATTGACAGTCCTCAATTTTACATTGACAGTCCTCAAGATGATTTCAAATTTTATACTCAACACTAATAAAATTCATATTTTACAAAAATATAAAATTTATCAAATATCCTCTTCTAAACAAAAAATTTATTTTAAATAGATACTTAAAATTTTAAATATTTTATTAATTATTGAGATCAGTTACTGTAAATATAAAATGCCAATTTTTCAAATGTGACCAAAATTCAAAATATAACTTACATTTTCTCTTGTATATATAACTTACATTTATTTTGTAAATGATAATTCTTCAAGACAATTCTTTATGTAAATTCTTATAAACTGTTTTATTTGAATCACTTAACTTTACTTAATCTGGATAAAGTGAAAAGTCGTGTATCCTGAATCGGCTGGACTTTAGCAGCTCCAAATAATAGTATTATAATAATACAGAAAAATGTATAATACATTTTTCTCTATAATA
Source organism: Parasteatoda lunata (assembly GCA_949128135.1). Taxonomy (NCBI): domain Eukaryota; kingdom Metazoa; phylum Arthropoda; class Arachnida; order Araneae; family Theridiidae; genus Parasteatoda; species Parasteatoda lunata. The sequence continues at coordinate 88,557,160 of OX421980.1, forward strand.
GTAAACAAAGGTCAAAACAAGTGTTGTACAAACAATAAACATTATTGGAAAGGTCAAAAAATGGTTGGAAAGAAAAAAAAGATAACTCAAAATACTGAAAACAAAAAACTAAAAAAATAACAGAAAATTAATCATGAGTGAATAGAAACATTGATCACCTTCTCCACCATTTTGAACTAGAACGATTGAGGCAAAATGTAAAATTTCTAATCAACTTTGAAGATGAGAAGGTGAAGAGAGTTTTTACAGGGGGGGGGGGGATTTGAGTAGAGAAAGGTAGTAGAGAAAAAAGATGTGTAAAAATCATTAGGTTGGAAGGGAATGGGCAAGTGTCAAAGTCGTACTTTCTCTCTCTGATCAGTGGCCATCAATCAAATGTAAAAGAGCAGCATGCTGATTATATTTTTCTTTATTTTCTCTTATCTGTCAGAAAAATCAGTGGTTCTTCGGTCAGTGGCCGTCAAATAAATATTAAGGAGCAGCATGTTGATTTCATTTTTTACCTCAATTTACAAGGAGGCAATGTTTTGCACATGCATATCAGTGAACAGTAGGTGGAAGGGAAATTGAAAAAAAAAAAAAATACATCTCTATGCTTTACTTATTATAATAAACTACAAAAAATGAAGTGTAAATAAGATTTTAATTTGAATACTAAAATGGCTAAAGTAAGGCTATTTTTTATTCAATAATAATGTAGGAATATTGTTATGCTGTATTTAACCATTCAAAAAATAATCTTAAAAACTTAGTAGTGCTAGTAGAGAAATAAATACAAAAACCAATAAAATTGATAATTTACCGAAATAAAGCGGTAATAAAACAAATCTAACAATAACACATTAATACCGGGAAACCAGGAGCTTAACCATCAGAAGGGCAAAAAAATTACACATTTTAAAATAAACATAGCATGAATCAATAAAATTTCACATAAATAATCTATCTCTTTAAATCCCAACAAATCATTTAGAAAAGTATTGAATAACTAAAAAAGATAAAATAAATCATCCTAACAATAATCCACTTAAGCCTGAAAACAATTTCTTCTATCTGGATAAAACAAAATTAAAAAACATTGTATAATATAATAAAACAAACATTGTATTATACCACTATGCACTCTGAATTAAGGATAAAGCATTTAAAGTTAATAAAATTTAAAAACTCCTAATAAAAATATATAGGCTGCATTGCAAGATGTATTTTGCTAAGATAAATTACTATTCTTATTAATGTATTTGCAGGTGCACTGCAAGTATGAGAGAAAGGTAGAAATAAAATGGGAATAAACTTAGGAAAAAATACGTTTAATTCTTGGCTGGAAACAAAGCGACTTTCGTTAGTCAAGCTTATATTTTAGAAAAAGGGTCCTAAAGTCATTTTCATGTCAATGGTAAGGAAAGGATTCTTGTTTCAAGAAGAACCTTCCCTTGAACTACTTTGTAAATATGACATGATTCAGGGAAGATAATACGTTTATCAATGACGTGCATCTTTTAAAACCTATTCTGATTTTTCCCCTTGGTCTCCAAGAAGGGACATATGGATATGGGACTTTATACTCTAATTACCAATGCCTAAAAAAGGAAACAAATAATAAAATGTGTTAAAACGAAGTGGCTATTTTTTGCTGGTTAGCTCTTATTTAATTTAAAAGTAAATTTTTCACAGAAATTTCAGGAAAAAAATATTCATATTTTTTCTATTGCTGGAAGCAATTTAACTTCAGACAATGTGAGTGTCGTAAAGTAACCTAACCAGTCACAAAGTATCCCCATTTTATCTGACTCTGATACTTTGAAAAATGCTTATGCACCATTTAAACTGAAGATAAAAGTTCCAATTTCATTTAAAAAAATTCAAAATCTGTTAAATATGGTGCAAAAAAAAGGAGCATTCTGAAACGCAATTCCTCATTTGCTGCTAGTAGAGCATGACTGTGTTAAAACATAGCACAGAAACATTGATGACCAAAGTAGATAAAAGAAACTTTTTATAAAAACTGAAGCAGTAGATTAAAACTACATTACATTAAACTAATCAAACAGTTTGCCAGAGATATACATGTGCCCATGGAAAGGACAGAGAAAACTATTACATGACTTCAAAGGCTGATAAAACCAAGAGGAGAGAGAGGGCGTAGTACAGACGAGTTGGTAGACAAATGCTTTTACAAGACTTGAAAATTAAAACAACATCGTCATAACAAATGACGTTTTAATTAAATGCAAGTAAAATATATTTGTAAGTTTAATTGTACCATGCCAGCCCTCACACTACAGCAACTGTGGCACATCATAGATCAATCTTATCGATACATGGGGATGTCGAGGTGATATAATCTTTCTATTGTCATTGATTAAATGTAAATGAACAAACCTATGAGCATTATGCTTACAACAATCACAAAATGCTTACAACTTGATCATATTTCCAACAAAAAAGGTTGCTTAGTTCACTTTTTTAGAAAGTTTATAAAAATTTTCCACAAGAAACCCTACTCTATTTTATATATATATATAATAGAGATTGATTTGTTCTACTTACATACATTGATTTATGCTTTTTACATTACAGTAGTAAATTGATTAGAACAAACAATTAAACTACAAACAATATAAGTAATCTATAAATTGTTATACCTGTAAGAGTTTTTCAGCAGTAGGTCTTTTTTTGGGATTCTTTGTTAATGCTACTTTAACAAAGTGATGAAATACTGGTGTCCTAAAATAATAAACAATCAATGAACTGGTTTCTTTCATGTGCTGGCAATCAACATTTTAAACTTTAAATTCATGTCAGAGTATCAGTTTTTGTTTATAAAAACAGTATTAAAGTAAGTGAATAAGCTTCATATTAAAATACCAAATGGGTAATTTGAATTACTAAATATGTGAAAGCAATATTTTAATCAGAATTTTACATTGACCACACTATTAACATTTAATATCAATATTTTCTGAAGTCTGATCAAGATAATTCAGATTCTAAATGCATGATTCTAAATCTATTTGCATGATTCTAAAAATTTAATAAACTAAATTTACAAAGATGATAAAAATGGGGTGAAAGAAAATGAAGGATTTACTTAACAAGTTTCTTTTCTTTATTCTTTCTTAGTGAGTCATTTAAATAAGATTGCAATAGTTCTAATTTAACAAATGAATCGAAGTATACTTGTACTGTTGTACTCAATGTATATAATTTTAAATTTATAGATATCATAAAGTACATTAATAAACTGTAAAGCAGACAATGTATTAGTATAAGTACCTTAAAAAAGAAAGAGAAATTTTTGAAAGGTATGGAAGAAAAATAAAATAAAAGTAGCATAAGCTTTGGCATAGTATAGATACTGTCTAATATTAATAGACTTATATTTGAAACAAAAAAAATCAGAAAGAATTAAATTCAAAATGGGGCAAAAGAGAAAAATCAAGATTATGTAAAATTTTCAATTTTAACATCCTGATATCATAATACAGTAGAGAACCAATTTTCCGGAATGCTCGGGACCATCGCTATCCGGATGTCTGAATTTCCCGGTTTTCTGGATCGGCAAAAAACATCGTTTATCGATATTTTATCAAACCCAAATTACAATGAAAACAATTAAAAAAATAAAAAATTTCCTAAATTAATAAAAAAGAAGAAAAAAAAACATTTAAAAGAAATCAAAAGGCTGTATCAAGGACATATAGTCCGGGGGGAGATCAAAGCTCAACCCCGTCCCGCCCCCTAGAGGGGGCATCCAAGGAGAAATTTTATTGATTAACAAAAAGATACAAAAAACAATTTCCAGTTTGAAAACAAAGGGAAGATGAGAATTTACAATGAAAACAAAGGGAAGATGAGAAGGTCAGGGTAGGTGGAAAGGGAACTTTCCAATTTCACAACAAATCGAAAATTTGATAAAGTTTGGAAAAGTCTTTGAAATTCAGTGCATGATGTCAAAATTCTGAGAAATCACAGTTTCGATATTTTCGTTATTATGACATATCTGATGGCAAGCCAGCGCTAAAGTGGCTTTCAATGATTCGTTCTATGCCCTTTTGCATAGCTGATATCCTCCAGTGTCGTTTGAGGGAGCTATAGGTCAGGTTTGCCGGAAAATTTCCTTTTCTTATGTTATCAAAAAGAGGGCAATGAATCAGTATATGCTCCAGGTCATCTATAACTTTGCAGTTATTGCATAGGGGAGATCTATTGTGAAATTTGGATTGGTATGTACCCTGGGTGTCGTGGTTTGTGATAAATTGATTCAAGTAGAAATTTCCAAAAATTTTACGGTAATTTACCTTCGGAATTAGATGGTGGGTATGCCTGCCTTGGTTTTGATCATCATCCCACATGGTTTGCCAAAGATTTAAATTTCGTTTGAACATCGATAACTTTACTGATCTTTTTGGTTTCTGATCAAAGAGATCAATTTCGGGTCATTGGCAGGCCAATTTTGCCTGACTGTCAGCTTCCTCATTACCGTGGTGCCCGGCGTGAGCTTTAATCCAATGGATTATCATATTTGATTTATATTGGTCTTTCAACATTTTAATTAAGTAATCGTTTTCCTCAGGGTTTGCAAGTGTTTGTAATCCCAAGAGGGAATCAGAAAAGATATGAACATGTCAATTTAATTTGTTCCTAATAATCCAATACATTGCCTGAAGAATCGCCCATAATTCTGCTTGAAAAACGGGTGAGTAGTTATTAAGTCTATATCTATAACAATCAATTTGAATACCCCCATCGTACACCACGAAGGCGCAAACCCGGGGGGAGATATTGAATATCTATATTATTGGCAGTTAAAACGGCTGCAGGTGGATGTGTCGTACAGTTATCTAAAAACAATTTTGCAGTCAGCCGGCAATCCCATCGATTTGCAAAGTGCACATGACCTAGGCACAAATTCTTTCTGGAACCATTCTGTAAAAAGTTCCTGTGTGAACCATGCTTTTTTATAAGCTTTATAAACAGGCAAAACTTTAACACCTTTTAATGCACAAGGATTCTTACTTTTGCCGACAATTGTCAGTTTCAATTTACATGTGCATGCTGCATTCGTGCAGGCTAATAATGTCAGCCTATCGGTGGCAATATTGAAACCACTAGGGTTGATTTCATCTATTGGTTGTATCCGGTAGATATTTATAATATAGACCCGTTTTGTCAACGTTGAACAGATTCACCACAAAATCTACATAATTCTCAGCTGCTTCTGTATCGGCTGAAGCTTTTTCACCGCAAAATTGTGTCAATCAAATGCCGCTTTTTTCTTTGAAACGGGCAAATCATCCTATGATGTACTCGCAATTTTCTTCTATCCCAAGCTCATTGTGAATATTTTTGCCTGAGCCATAATTATTTGCCTAGTTAATGGAAAGTTTTCAGATCTTCTTTGTCTTATCCACTCCAATAAAACTTTGTTGACATCCCATTTTTTGCCTGATGCAAAGTCTTTCGATTTGAGTGCAACGTAGATCTACCTCCTCATGGTGCACCCTGGTAACGCTTACAGCTAAATGATCTACAAATTTGGCTAGTCCCTTGAATATTATGACTCAAGCGGAGATGTATGCAGATCACCTTCGTCTTTGCCCGGCACTAAAGGACATCTCTTTGTGTGACCGTTACTGGCGCGCAAGAGACTTATTGGGTTTGTAGACTTTTTTTGCCATGTTTGTTTTTGTTTTGTGTTTATTTTGTTGTTCCTCCCTTTGTGGTGAGTGGTCTTTTGTAACCTTGGCCATTGGAAATAAAATTAAAAAAGTCTTTTGATTTTTCATTGCATCTTCACCCTCACAATTTAAAAACAGAGCCAGTATTTTTTTCTTTTGACCGTCTTTTCGAAGATCGTAAATTGTTTGAGTCTCTATGTTATAAATTTCACTAAGAGATTTTACAGAAGAACCTTCATTGAACTTATTTAAAATTTCTGCCTTTGTTTTTAAAGATAAGCTCACATGCTTTCTTTTTTTAGATGTTGAATTAGAATTTAACGAAGACATTTCCTTTAAAGATCAAAAAATATATGACATGTGCTATAAAATTCCAAAATTGATATAAATTCTTAACACACTAAAAAAGATTCCAAGCTTTCACCTAATACGTTTTAATTAATCCTAGCACAAATAGATAAATGATGGATGATCTACTAATGTCAAAATTATCTTCTAAGAGAGAAGAAGGTGGAACCAATGTCAAATAAATGAAGCTGTGCATAAAATATGTGCCCATCTGTAGGTGAAGGTCAAGATGTGAAACTATTTTAAACCATTCTTTCTAACAGTAAAGACCAAGTGTCCCATGAGTCATCATTTTCAAAGAAGGTGGTTGGAAGGGATTGAGACAGGTCAAATGGTTGTGATATTACATTGATAAAAATAGCAAGATTATCTTATTTATGTTGTGTGTCATTTTGAAACTGATAAGGAAAAACAAAAACCCTAAAATTTAAACACTTATTAAAACCCAACAATATATTATTGGAAAGAAAAGCACCAATGAGATTAAAAAACTTAATTGAAACAAGGCAGATTTTTAGTACCTAATATCGAACCGTCCTATAAAAAAACTAAAAAATATATAAACAATCCATATTTAATTGAAGTTCATTCTTATTTATGTCCCATACATGTACTTCAGCCAGCAACGCCCTCTATGGGTTGCTAATTCAACTCTCTCTTGCCACCATATATTTCCCGCTCATTCTGAGAGGAGATAGATTGAGAGGAGGCATTTTTAAGATTAACCTGCTATGATTTTCCCGTTAATAAATAATTGTTCAACCGTCTACTTCTTTCTCGTCATCCCTTTCTACCCTCTTAGACATGGGGGCCCGGCCACACCTCCACACCTGTCTCAATTAAGCTAACGTCAACACCAGTCTAAAACGAAACAAGAATCTTCCTACAGCTACGCCGGCAAAACGAAACTGCCGCCATTGATCATCATCAATAGCAAAAAACCGCCGTTCCTTCAAATCAACACCGTTGGAAAAATATTTGGAATCATCACGAAAAGGATAAAATTAACGGATTTATTTTCAATTTCAAGAAATACAGGTAGGAGCAACTTTTATTACTAAACATGTATAAAAATACGAGAAAAGAAGATCTACTACAGATCGCATTTGAATTAGGAATAACTGTACCGGAAAACGCTACGTTAATTACTCTAAAATCTCAACGCATGCCAGATGAATCGCACACACAATTTGCATCACGATTAACAGCATCTTTCGAGTATTATTGCAAAACACGCAAAGCAACTGACTTTAAAACATTATCGCAGTTAATTATTGCTGATAAACTTTATTCAACATTAGATTATGAAACTCAATCGCATATTGCCATAATTCAAGGTGAAGAATGGTTAAAACCTCCAGAACTTGCTCAAAAGTGTGATATTTTCTTTACTTCAAAACGAAAATTGCTAAGTGTAATAAAATATAATCAACAAACCTTTAACCACGGACAAAATTTCAGAAGAAATCAGCTGAGTCCAAATCATTATCGGCGTAATACCATGCCGCGTCCGCAGAACTCATATTATAACAGCCAACGTATCCACGGTATTAATAATTTCAGACCCGATGGCCCAGAAAATGTCACCAAAATTTCAACGAAAAGTTACAGACACGATAAATATTACAATGAGCTGCAGTATGAAGATGTGCTTCTTAACGGTCAAAAAATAAAAGCAATAAGTTATCCCTTGACAACCCCAGCAAATGGTTCAAGCATGTACCAGCAGTCCAACGTGTAATTAACAGCACTGTTTCTTCAACAACAAAATTTACACCCTTTGAGCTCTTAACAGGAGTTAAGGTGAGAATTAAAGAAGACCTGCACATTAAGAAAATCAGGATAAAATAAATACAGGCTGTGAGAATACTTTATTGACTATATCGCAACTTTGAAAAACCCAACTTATCAGCTAGTATTTTTAAAATATCATAATAAATATCATGATATAAAATATTTTATAATATGAATTTTTTAAAAAAATAAAGCAAAACTCATTGCAAAATTCATTAAAAAGTTTACATCTTTTTAATTATTTAAAATTTCATTAGAGTAAAGAAAAAAAACACCAGAATAGTAGAAAATGTAGCCCATCATATGTCAATGCAACTCTTGTAATGTATAACTTTTTAACAATTTATAATTTGAAAAAAAATTAGTTTCATAACTTTAAATTTTTTATTTTTATTGAATGATATGTAGATTAAGTAATTAAGTAAAAATTAAATTAAGTAAAAATTACAGTTTCACTATTTTTTAATTGAAAAATATGGCATAAAATTCATAAAAATTGAAAAAAAAAAAAAAAGACACAGTGTCTGAGTTTTTAGACTTTTTTTAATTTACACAAATATTGGTACGATGTTTTCCATATTTCAGATAACTCTTACTTTTGAGATGCACTAGATTCATATGCATCAAAATCAAGGTTTATTCATTCAGATTTTTCATGTCTGATTTCATAACTTAATTATTTGTCAATATAAGTTAATTAACATGCTCTTTACAATCACAAGAATTGCATTTTATTATGTGATCATCACATGAATAGTTTAGAGTGGATTTTCTTACTAAAAAACATAAATAAATTTAGAATTCTCAGGGATGTGATTGACAGAAAGACAAAAAAGAGGAAGTTTATAACTGTAGCACTAAACGTGCAAAAGAAAAAATGATATGAATTCAATAGCCAATCTGATAATGATTACATAATTATCTATTCAAATAAATATAAATAAATGGTACTTAAGTTCTTAAATAAAATGTTGATTAAAATAAATTTTTTTTAATAATTTAGATAACTTTGAGTAATCATGCATAGGCAGGATTTTATGTATCACATCATTTTAAAAAACATTTCTTTAATGGTCAAAGGACCTTTGCGGACTTTCTCATCAGTTCTTTGTTTTTTCGATGGTCTTTCATTAACATGACTGATCTGTAAACTGCGCTTTGCAGACTTTTGATCATCAGTGTTCGTAAGACAAGAAAGTTCATTTTTCGCACAATTTTTAGATTTTAATTTATTTAAGTGCAATTCCCTCTGAAACTTGACAGCTTTTGCTGATAATTTTTTTTTGCAGCCTCCTTTGACACCAGCTTTTTTTTCTTATTTTCCTTATTGCAATTAACAAGTTTTTTATTAAGATCTCTATAATTCCGTGAAGCAGAAATCATGTTTTTACATAAATTTTTATCAACTTCCTCTGTAAGAAAATCTTTTTTCTTGAATACATCGACAGCAGACATTTTGCCTGACATTAGTTCATATTTTATAGTTTGTATAGCATCAATAGATTCAACACTCAGTCTATTAGATTCAAATGTCACAAAAGAGCTCATGATGCTGAAGCCTGACTCCACTTTAGGACCATGAAAGCAGGTGAGAATGGCAAGGGCCATTTTAGACACCAGAGGGAATCTTTCGTAAATTTTTAACCACCACTTATCTACTGGCTCTTCGTTTTGTGGTTCACGTAAACAGGCAACCTGATATCTATGAACTTCCAAAGTGTAAATATCTCTTTCAGCAACACTAATTACATTAGTCACTATGTCTGGAAGATCTTTCATTAATTTTAAAGAAAGGGAATGCTTGCGACAAATGGGGTCAATGGAGGAGGCTGCTTGCAAAAACAAATTCTCAAGAGGCATTTTTTTCTGTAATGTTTTTGCACATTCCACATATGCTTTCATTGTGTTCTTCTGAAAATTCTTCACCACATCTACTTTTGACTTTGGGGCAGAAGCTATGAGCTTTTTGATGCATTGTCCAACAAAAACAGAATTCATTCGAAGATGATTTTTGATATCCTCCACATCAAAATGCTTGATTCTTATGGGACAATCTTTTAATGAAGATATCTTTTCTGCTTTAATAAACAAAGAAAAAAAATCTCTTACTAAGCACAGTTGTTTATCATGAAGTATATCAAGAAGTGGGGCGTTGCTTTGAAAAGTTTAACATATTCTTTTAGCTGAGATAACACCGTAACAAAAAGATTAGCGACAAGTTGGGTTTCCAATCTTTGATCAAATAATTTTTTAGTAATTCTCAATTCGCGATCCTTGCCTGCTGGTGTCAGGGATTTCTGACCAAGATTCTTTTGCAAGTTTCGAATTCGGTCCCTGGTAGCATTCTCAAATTTGCAAGCTTTATAAATACTTATGTGGTGCGCAAGAACAATGACATAACAAGCACTTAAATTTAGTTTTATTAAAAATAAAAACAACGCGTTGCTAAGACAACTCAATAAATAATTACTATCATGACGTTCCATAGATTGGGAAAAAGTATTAATGGAATATTATGGAAGTATATTGTAATGGAAGTATATTGTAAAAGTATTAATGGATGTATATATTTATATTAACTTGTAAGTAACTGTATATATTAAATGTTGTGATGTCTCCAATTTACTTCGTTTTTATTTATCCAAAATCGCACATTGTATAGGAAGATAGAAAACCTTCCCTTACAACTGGTGACCTCAGGACGTGATTACTTTAACGTTGCGAAGATTTTATTTGGATAAAAAAAAGTTTGTGCATCACCATTATTTTCTGATTATCTTTATATTAAACATGGAGGAAAGCACAAATGATAATTTAAATTCATCAACTCAAGATAATGTGAATTTAGAAGTAAACAAAGTGGCAGTAAAACCACCAATTTTTTGGCAACATAAACCTAAGTTATGGTTCTTACAACTTGAAGCACAGTTTGCTAACGGCAATATTACTCGTGATTTAACCAAGTATAACATTGTCATTGCCTCATTGGACGAAAATGTCTTAGATTTTGTTGAGGATATTTTGTTAGACCCACCAATGAATGGAAAATACGACGCTTTAAAAAATGCATTATTAAATAGATTAACAGATACTGAAGAAGCCAGGTAAAAAAAGGTGTTGACTAAACTTAATCTTGGCGATAAACGTCCATCTGACTTGTTGCGACAAATGAAAGGTTTGGCTGAAAATTCCATTTCTGAGGAGTTGTTAAAATCACTTTGGCTACAGAGATTACCACAACAGGTTCAAGTTATATTATCTATTAGCTCTGATTCTTTGGATAAAATGGCAGAGATGGCAGACAAAATTATTGGTATATTTAGCTCAACAGAGTTATGTACAGTTGATAAAGTATCCAATAAAACTTTAGAGCATAATAAAATTAGTAACGAAAAAATTTATTCATTGGAGTTTAGTATTGCAGAATTAACTAAGAAATTTGATACATTCATCACAAGGAGTAGATCTCAAGATAAATCAGTAAGAGCTCGAGACCGTAGCCGTTCGAGATTCCAATCTTCTCGTTATAAGCTATGTTGGTACCATTATAAATTCGGTAACAGGGCACATGGCTGTGTTAAACCTTGCAAATTTCAAAAACCAATAAATACTTCGGAAAACTAATGGGCCGGTCGATTGAAGAGGCCAACGACTACGGCCAACCAAATTGCCGCCTTTCTTTTGGACAAGTCAAGCAAAAGGCACTATCTAATTGACACTGGGGCTGACGTGTCTGTAATTCCACCGCCAAAACCCAATAAGCTGTCCCCATCTGATTTTAAACTTTATGCTGCAAATTCAAGTTCAATCAAAACTTACGGCAAGCAACTTATCAGTTAAGATTTAGGCTTGAGAAGACGTTTCAAATGGAATTTCATCATAGTCTCAAAGCCAATAATTGGCGCAGATTTTCTTAAGGCACATGGACTTTTGGTAGACATTAAACAAAAACGTTTGCTTGATCCTTTAACATCATTAACAGTCTCAGCTAAAATAATCAAACGACCATCTTCATTTTTAACACCCCTCGATAGTAATAATCTAGATTCAGATATTCATTCTCTACTGCAAGAATTCAAAAACTTATCTTCGGAAAAAATAGAACTGAATAAAGTTAACGTCAACCATAATGTCACTCCCGCTATTGTTACAAAAGGTCCACCCATAACATCTAGAGTGCGTAGATTGGCTCCAGAGAAACTAAAAATCGCCAAAGCAGAATTTGAGTACATGCTTGAGCGTGGCATATGCCGACCATCAAGCAGTCCTTGGTCTAGCCCATTACATCTGGTCAAGAAAAAAATGGCAAATGGAGACCGTGCGGAGACTATCGTGCTTTAAATGCAGCCACATTACCAGATATATACCCTATACCACACCTGCATGATTTTACGCACCAATTAGAAGGTTGTACGGTTTATTCTACATTAGATCTTCATCGAGCTTATCATCAAATTCCCATGGAACCAGCAGATATAGAAAAAACAGCTATCAGTACGCCATTCAGACTGTTCGAATTTCCTTTGATGACTTTCGGACTTCGTAACGCAGCGCAGACATTCCAGAGATTCATGCACGCCGTTCTACGTGGCCTAGAATTCTGTTTCGTCTATTTGGATGACATACTAAATGCATCGCGCTCTAAAGAGGAACATTTCCAACATCTCAGCACAGTTTTTTAGAGATTGCAACAATTTGGATTAACATTAAATCTCAGTAAATGCAACTTCGCTAAGCCTGAGGTGAATTTTGTCGGCCACACTGTTTCTCAAAAAGGAATTCACCCAAAACAGTCAAACAACTTAGAAGATTTTTGGGAATTATGAATTTCTACAGAAGATTTATTCCACAAGCAGCTCAACACCAAGCATGCTTATATGATTATTTAAAAAACAGCAAAAAGAATGATAATCGATCTATCGAATGGTCAGACGAAGCTTCAAATGCTTTTACGACATCCAAAGAATTGTTAAAATCTGCAGCAATTTTGTCTCGCCCAGTGCCATCTGCTAAACTTGCCCTTATGGTAGACGCTTCCAATATAGCGATAGGTGGAGTGGTGCAACAACTCGTCAATAATGATTGGCAACCGCTAGGTTTCTTTTCTGTTCGGCTAACACCTACACAAAAGAATTATAGTACCTATGATCGGGAACTGCTACCTGCATATTCGTCTATTAAGCATTTCTGATATTTGTTGGAGGGTCGAGAATTTACGTTATTCACTGATCAGAAGCCGCTGGTATACGCTTTCCGGCAAAAGTTGGAGAAAGCATCACCCTGACAACAAAGACATTTGGAGTACATTAGCCAATTCACATTAGAAATTCAACACATTTCAGGAAAAGATAACATGGTCGCAGACGCTCTATCAAGATTGGAAGAAATAAGAATTACTTCTGAAATTGACTTTGAATCTTTAGCCAAAGCTCAAGAAATTGACGATGAGTTAAAAGATTTAATAAAATCACAAAACTCTTCTTTGAAATTTGAGCTAGTTCCTATTTTTGGCACTAATCATTCATTATATTGCGATATTACCACAAAAATTAAAAGACCATTTATTCCAATTAACTTTCGAAAATTGGTATTCAAAAGTGTTCACAATCTCTCACATCCTGGAATTAAAGCGACTGTTCAATTAGTTACATCAAAATTTATTTGGCCATCAATAAACAAAGACATTTGCGATTGGACCAAAAAATGTTTGAAATGCCAGAAATCCAAAATTACTAAACATAATCATTCTCCATTACAAGAATATCCTATAGTTAGTCAACGATTTCAAGAAATTAATCTAGACCTGATTGGACCCTTGCCATCATCAGAAGGATTTCGTTATTGCCTTACGATAATTGATCGCTACACGCGATGGGCAGAAGCCTTTCCTTTACCTGATATTTGAGCAGAGACAGTTTCTGATGCTTTATTGAAAAATTGGATAGCTCGTTATGGTATTCCAAGCGTAATTACAACTGATCAGGGTGCGCAATTTGAGTCTCAATTGTTCCAAGAACTTTCAAAATTACTTGATTTTAAAAGAAATAGAACTACTGCATATCACCCACAGGCTAATGGCTGTGTAGAACGTTGGCATCGTACTTTGAAAGCAAGCATAATGTGCCATGAAAATCCAAGCTGGACAAAATCACTTCTGATTAGTCTACTTGGTTTACGCACAACCTTGCGAGATGACTGTCAAGCCACCCCAGCAGAACTCTTGTATGGTGAAAATATAAAACTACCATATGATTTTTTTGAAAATTCAAACATTGAAGCACAATCAGATTTCATTCAGAATTTAAAAAGCACCATGGAAAAATTAAAACCTGTCCCATTTCGTCATCACTCGAAGCAGAAACCATTTATATTCAAAGATTTAAAAACTTGCTTACACGTATTTGTCTGTACTGACAGTGTTCGACATAGTTTGCAACAACCATATCATGGACCATATAAAGTTTTAAAGAGAACCGATAAAATTTTCACTGTTAAAATGAAGCAAAAAGAAGTTAATGTATCTATAGATAGAATAAAGCCCTATTTTTCGGACATTTCTACAGAATCTGAAAAGACTTCAGAAATACCTTTACTGGTCAAAAAGAATTTTGGGCCCATTTCATCGTCTACAATTTCTAAAGCTGCTACAGAGCAAGGCAGCGGAAACAAAAGAGTGAAGCTTGTTATTCCACCCCAAGTGACTAGATCTGGACGTACAGTGCGCATTCCAGCACGTTACACAAGAGGTTCTTCATCGTTCGAGTAACTCACTAGAGGAGGAGTGCTGTGGTGCGCAAGAGCAATAACATAACAAGCACTTAAATTTAGTTTTATTAAAAATAAAAACAACGCGTTACTTCAGAAACACCTTTACTGGTCAAAAAGAATTTTGGGCCCATTTCATCGTCTACAATTTCTAAAGCTGCTACAGAGCAAGGCAGCGGAAACAAAAGAGTGAAGCTTGTTATTCCACCCCAAGTGACTAGATCTGGACGTACAGTGCGCATTCCAGCACGTTACACAAGAGGTTCTTCATCGTTCGAGTAACTCACTAGAGGAGGAGTGCTGTGGTGCGCAAGAGCAATAACATAACAAGCACTTAAATTTAGTTTTATTAAAAATAAAAACAACGCGTTGCTAAGACAACTCAATAAATAATTACTATCATGATGTTCCATAGATTGGGATGTAAAAGTATTAATGGATGTATATCAGAGATGCCAAGTTATGAAAGTCAAAAATCAGGAGATTTTTACTGAAAATCAGGAGATTTTTCATGACATAGGAAATCAATCTTAACCAATACTTATCTGTATTAAAATTTAAAAATGAACATTTTAATTGTTAATATATAACAGTACATCAATGTTAACACATAAAAAATATAATTAGGACCTTAAGGGGGGAAAAACCATTTTAAAAGAAAGGATAAAATAGTTTCCACTGGGCAAAAAATTACACATATAAAAGATTATTGGATCATTTTTGTATTGTAAACATTAGCAGCAGATTTTGCTTTTTGTAGGAAAGCTGAGTCAAATGCTTGGTCATAACAATTTCCGTGTAGGCCAGTTTTAGCTAACAACACTTTTTCTAGTGTGTCATTAGTTAAGTTAGGTCGAAATTTGGTTCTTGTTTTTGTCACAATACTGAAAATCCTTTCACATTCCGCATTGTTATGCGGAATAGTTAAAATCGATAACATTACTTTTGAAATGTCACTATATTTCAAGTTTCCATCAGCACTTTTAATTTTTCCTATGGAACCCCACTGCGTGTCTATTCTTTCAA
Source organism: Parasteatoda lunata (assembly GCA_949128135.1). NCBI lineage: Eukaryota > Metazoa > Arthropoda > Arachnida > Araneae > Theridiidae > Parasteatoda > Parasteatoda lunata. The sequence goes on from OX421980.1 coordinate 88,572,774, forward strand.
TTTTTTTTATTTCAGTTAGGTCCTCTAACTGGAGAGAGCAAAACTGTGCCTGTAGGATATCTACTGTGGTATCAATTTCTTTATCTGGTAAAATCAATTTAACTAAAATGGGAAATCTGTTAATAAAGTACTTAACATCCGAAAAAGAAGCTTGCTGAAGTCTTGAAACATCAGCTACTTGAGCATGCAGCACAACTTCATCAAATATGGGAAATTTATGCAAAATATAGTCACATGCCCTGCATAAGTATTTTCTGATATTAATGTAAAACTGCTTCTGTTCTTCTTTCGATAATTCAGACACAATCTTTCCAGTAGCAGTTCCAATAACCAGATCTTCATCCTCTTTTTGGTTCTCTCTCTTGTGGTAATCAACATTATAGATCGTATTGACATGCAATATTCCACAGGGTTTTACAAATTTCGAGAGGATATTTCTGAATAATTTTCTGAGCATAGAATTAAAAATATGAATTTTTGGAATTCTACACTGCAGAGTTTTATTAGCGACATCAAATGTAGGTAGAATAAATTGCATAAACAAGCAATATGCTTTGTTTAGGTCGGAAGAGAGGAACATAAAAATTCTTTCTTCGCGAGATAAATTTTTAAAACTAGACTGTTCCAGTTTAGGAAGTTTTTTTTCTTGTGATGATTCCATTTCACTTTTCCTTTTATTACTTCTAGAAGTGCTTGGCTGAGTACTACCAGTTACTGATGGAGAAACATGCTTCTTGATAGAACTTGAAGCAGCAGAAGTGACTGCATTTTGACAAACTTTGGGAATTTTGTAGCTGTCCAAAGATGAAGAAATATTTGGTTTATAAACCTTTACTTCTTCTTTAAAAACACTTAGGAGTGGATTCCACTGCTCAAGGATCCTTGACAAACATATGCCAAGTGAAAGCGAACGTGTGCAGACATTATTAAGAATTTTTCTTGTTTCAGTATTATGGATTTGCTGAAATTTTTTTAATTTATCCTTTCTTTTGGAACTCTTTTCTAGATAATAATAGATATCTACAATACTCTCATCAAATTGAACTGGCAAACAAGCAGCACTTTTCTCTGCTGCTAAATTAATTAGGTGGCAGACACAGCCTACTACATGTAGACTTGAATTTTCGTTTTTTAATATGCCTGCAACACCAGCCTTTGCTCCTATCATTACAGGTGCATTGTCTGCACCAAAAGCTAGACAATTATTAAAGGGAACTTCATTTTCTTTTAAGACCTTAATAATTAGTTGGGCAATATTACACCCAGTTGAATCCCCTTCAAGAGCAGGAACAGTTAACAAATTGGATTCGATTTCCGATTTAACTGGGTTAAAGCAGGTAACAACAACTGGATACAGTTTTGAATCTGTATTGTTGCTGCCATCTGTAGACATACAGAATGGAGCAGTTCTAATGAGATCCAACAATGCTGATTTATACTTCATGCCCATTTCCTTAACAATTGCAGGAATTTTGGTTCTTCCGCTGGAGTACTTTTTGGCAATTTCGCTGTCCGGAAACATTTTCCGGAACAAAGAACCTGCGTGGTCCGAAGCGCTCAAAGGAAGATTGTGTTCGACTAAAAATGCGGAAAAGAGGCATTCCGCATTTATCACCCTTAGGTCCTTAGATTGGGAAAAGACATTCAGTTTTTTAATCTGATCAACAATCTTCACTTTATCTTTATGTTTTAGTGTTGAGACGTGTTTCACAACATCCGATCTTCCACCATGAGCCACGTTAAAATCAGTTTGACACACGACGCACGTGTTGCCTTTCCTTGACGAAATAATACACGGAAACTCATCCGTGTATGCCTTCTGAAAACTCGATGAGTACTTGATTTTTTTAGAAGACATATCTCTGCAAATCAACGAAAATTAGCCGATCATAAAATAGACATGACACTATGAACACCGCGTGCACATGATAAACAACAAATAAGATTGAGTATTGTAACGTGCTACGATCTCTTTGCTTTCGCTTATAGCTCACAAATAAGATTTAAGCAGCGAGCGCAGACTTGCCAACCACAATTTTAAAACTTTCTTTACAAACAATCTAACATAGTGATAACATACTTCCGAAGTACATGCCTTGGAGGAGGAAATCTCCCAGCCATCCTCGGCCATTCAGAGCTCTTTAGTCAATACGTCTTAAAGACGCTGAAATCTCATTGGACTACTAGCAGACGACGTATTTAGCCACGCCTACTAGATAATACAAGATTTAGACACTGCGCGGCAACATCTTGTGATGAAAAGATACTGTCATGTGTGGGCAAAAATAACGAAATATCGTAAGAAAGACGGAAAATCGGGAGAAAAACGTTTAAAATCGTAGTGGCGAGAGTTCAATCAAAAATCGGGAGTCTCCCGCCAAAATCGGGAGACTTGACATCTCTGGTATATATTTATATTAACTTGTAAGTAATTGTATATATTAAATGTTGTGATGTCTCCAATTTACTTCGTTTTTATTTATCCAAAATCGCACATAGTATAGGAAGATAGAAAACCTTCCCTTACACTTACAACAATATGTAAGTATTCATTTCGGTATACATAATTTAAAAAAAGAAAATAAAAGACTGTTAACCCTCCTAACAGTCGCAAGAAATCTAAGGCAGCATCATACACTGATAGCCACCAAAAATGAAATAAATGCAATAGGCATTGTACATTTAATTTTTAGGGCAAAACAAATTTCATTGAAAATTGCACGCAGATCAGACGACCATTTTAGGTCATTGTGTATATCTGTACACAAGTTTTCAACATACAATTTAAATGGCCTTGTAAATTGCTTAGCAGCATTATGAACATGGTGGCAAGAATCACCATTGATATCTAAAAGATGAGGATACTTTGAGCGACTTTTGACATCCAATTCTGCATTCTTTCCTCTCATCACACTGCATGAATCCATGAGAATTGACATCAAGGAAGGTTGCCAAGGAATGTTGTTTTCTTCAAAAATTTGGACTAGTCCTTGAAAAATGGACTCACTGTTAACATTATCAACACTGTAGGAAGATAAATGTTTAGAACTTATATTACTTTCGGTCATGTAATTGACAAGTACAGTCACTATCTTTTGATTACTGTTATTTGTACTTTCGTCTAAGTTTAGGGAAAAGAACTGCCTCTGTAGGTCATGAAAAAGAGCTTCTTTCATAGTCTTAGAAAGGCCAAATCTTGTTTTATATGAAGCAGCATTCCGATGCATAGTAATGTGATTTAGTGCCTTTTTATCTTTGGACATCTCTTTCACAAGATTAAGAAGATCCGGTGCTATTGAAAATGACAAAGATTTTTCTGCCATAAACCCCAGTAACATTGCTTTAAGGTTCACTGTTCCATCACCAACTGATGTAAGAGGTTGAGGTAAATTTTCTTTGGCCACTGGTTCTAAAGCAACATATGCTGGTGGCAATCCATAAGGAACTTCACAATTTTCTTTCTTGCTACTACTTCCTAAAATTCAAAAAAAAATTTAAATGGATATGAAATTATTTTTTAGTTTCTTACGATGAATTGACATACAAAATACGAAATTAACAAATACACTGATCTGAAATTTGGATCTAAACATTTCTGACAAATCTAATTTAATATATAGTCCCTATATTCATAAAATTTACAAATGCAAGACTATTGAACTTTATAATTTCAACTGTTTTAAAACAAATAATTTAGGATAAATTTATGTTTTACGGATTGTAAAATCTGAATAATTAATAAAATATTACTGAATTTCTAAATGTTAAAATAGTGCAAAAAAATTTATGAATTACAATAAAAACTTTATGAAATTAGTAGACGGTCCCTCAAATGAAAATCAAAATCTAATTATAAAAGCTCTCATTTAATTCTTAATGTGAGGAAGGAGAGAATATTTTTCCCCGTTTACCCAGAGAAACGTCATTTCTTCCGTGACCTTAAAGATCTTTGGATATAGAGGGGGCAGGGAAGGGACGAATGTTTTATTTTCTACCCGTCATCAAACTCAAAGGAGTGGCCTGCTGATTTCGTTTTCGCTTAGAATTACAAGGGTGTGGGGAAAATGCGTTGCACCTGAATATCATTGAACAGAAGATGAAAGAGAAAAATATATTTATTTATTTGACATCGATTAATAAAAATAAAATATTTTTCTTTTGAATAAATTCTGATTCTTTGGGAGTGCGGTATCACTTGCAAGTTTTTCTTGATGTGGAATCACATCTGCTTTCTATAAGAGTCTTGTTTTTATAAAAAAAATAAAAGGAGAATTGTTTATTAATTTAAACATACGATTATTTTATGAAGCAGATTGCAGTTTTGTTTTTCTGATTCCACTACGTTTGATTTTTTTTTCTTTTCACTTTAAATTTCGCACTCAATAAATTATTTCTCTTTATTCATAAATTTTATCATTAGTTTTTTTTAAAATTCGGTTGATCTTATTGATCTTGCCTCATTCCGGGTTTTAATATTTATGTTAGTGTCTTTTTAACTATCGTTTCGGTTCGATAATTTTCAAGTGTTGTTTTTATTTAGATTAATAAGTTTTCTTTTTACTAATAAGTTTTTCTTTTTCTTTTATATTAAAATATTTCAACACTATTACAATAGAAAAACTTTTTGCAGACAAGTTATGTTTCTGACGATCACGTCAATGATATTCCAATTTCGATCACGAGGATTTTATTTTAAAAAAAACAATTTAAAATACTTAAAAGTTTATAATTAAATCTAAATACTTAAAATGTAAAACTAAATAGGCTAAGTAGAAAAAATTAAAAATTTTAAATCAACTTACCAGGTAGTGCAAAATGCTCCTTCCGTATCTGAAGAAATGACTTGTGCTTTGATGATTTGTCATGGTCCGTAAGCGCAACAAATCCTCTAGATCCGTATGCTAACTCCTTGCTGCAGATGGTACAATAGCATACACCGCATTTAGTCAATTTCCTTATACACTCACGTAAAAATATTCCATCAATTTGTTTTTCTAGCCATTCCCAACGCCAGGGATTTTTAGCTTTTTTATCGATTTTTCGAATGTTAAAAGGCGAAGAACGAGAAACAATATCTGTACGAACGCTGGCCATACTTCTACAACAGATAAAATTTTAAGTACAAAAAAAATTCGTCAGAAAATTATCGAGGGAAAAAAATAATTATTTTTCAAGAACACGTGCGAAACGCAACTTCTCAGAGCTTCAAATGAAGTTTGGGGAGACAGATTTGCAATGGTAGGAAATTGGACGAGACGAGGGGGGGAAATGACCTGTGAAGAAAGGTTTATTGGGGGCTTGAATACTTTCGCTCCGCGAAAAAAAAATTTCAACAAAATATCATTTATTGCATAAACTGTTTTTCCGCGCGGAAATTTATAAAAAAAGAGCGGAAAATATGGAAAAATCTGAAAAAAGCGGAAATCAGCGGAAGAATCACATTCCTGAACTCTATGTACCATAGTCATTGCTCATTTTTGTAATAATGTACAGTGTGCAAAACAAAAATTCCACTTTTCTGAATACCTATAAACAGATTTTTTTTTGTATTCAAATGAAATCTGTATGGATTGAGAAGCATATTTTAAATTTATCAGTGAAAACGGTAATTTAAGCACAAAAGACAGCATAGGGAGAGTTTAAATTGCACAATGAATTCCAGAGATATGATGAAACATGCAAAATGCAAAAACAGGGCTGAGCACAAGTTATTGCTAAAAAGAATGAAAAGGTGGCTTAAAATTTTTTAACGTGATAAGTGCAACACAATGCAACTATTCATATAACTTTTTAATAACCACTTAGAGATAATGCAATACAACTTTTTTAAACTAATTTGTTGTGCTTTATGATGAATGAAAGGATATTAGTTAAAGAAAAAGTAAAACATCAAGAAATATCAATTGCTGTTAATTCCATTATAAAAGAGATATTTTTTAAGATACTCTTCAAACTTATGCCACTCAAAATATTTTCATTAAAACTCCTGCTTGTTCATAAGCAACATACATAACTGATTCACTATTGCAAATTTTTTAGATCCCTCTTTCATAGAAGAAATTATGATTTTTAAGCATTACCCGATTTTATTTGCAGAAAAATGTCCAGTGTTGATGCTTTGGCAGTAGATAATGTGACTGAAACAGGTCTGTTCATAACTCTGAATTGGCTAATTAACTGTTATCGTTATTTAATTGGAATAATTCTCAATTAATTAGACAAATTCTCAAATTTTATATATCAAAAAGTTTAAATGTTTCTAAAGCATTCTTTCGCCTCCTATGGTGAATTTTTTCTTAGCTTTTTGCACTTCACATATCTATTTTTTTTTAATTTTTTTTTTTTTTTTGCAAAAATACTATAAGACATATAATAGTTACAAAGGAAAGTATTTTTCTTGTTATATCATGTTTCATTCAGATTGACAGAATAATTTGTACAGTTTGTTCGAATATATTGCATAGCTAGAAGAGAAAATATAAAACACTAAGAAAAAAAGTAACTAAGGCTGAATATTGAATAAAAATGACTGATAAGGAGCCAAATAAAAGTTCTAAGCACAAGAGATTAACTTTACATTGAAAGAGGTTTATATGTTACGTCATGCTATAGCATAGTGATATTCAAGTTTTATATTCATTAAAAAGTATGGTGTTTAATAAAGAATATCATTATTTGTTGGTATGGATTTTTCACTTACAAATGTAACCATTCAAATTTTTCTTAACTACCATTTAAAAATGCACACTAAAATTTTATCCTCATTGTTAGTATTGCTTTTATACCATACTTTAAAATATCCACTTTAACTGCAATTCTGTTGAAATCAATACACATACCATTTATTTTTGTCTTTTAGCTGTGGTGGTTTGAAACCAGATTTTGACATTAAAAACAATGCTCTCATAGGATGCAAGTCAAACATAGGAGGCTGCAGCTCAGCAAGTTCTATGGCAGTAATGCCAACAGCCCATATATCACAAAGCTGATTATAACCACCTTTTCTTTCAACAGCAGCAACTTCAGGAGCCATCCTATGGTTTAAAAAATGCAAATAAAAACATTGTAAACTGTATTATTTACATAAGTTATGACTATACAAATTATCAAAAAAGCATTAAATATATAAGAAAAAGGCATAATAAATGTTGTCGACATTCTATGGTTCTGTTTTTTGGTAGCTAGCATCAAAAGTGCAGAAACAGATTATTAAACTGATCAAGGGTTTTTGCGAGTTGTTTTGCTGCAACAAGAAAAAAAAAACATTCCTTTGTCATTGTGTGAAAATGTTACGAATAAAGGTGAAATTTCTGTACATACTTGGTCAAATTTCTATACAAACACTTGGTCATTTAATTATACTAAAAAAACATTTAATCAAATTTTATTTACTTGATAAACTGACATACCCTCATACAACATTGAAAAACTGAGAAAACAGAGTTATGATGAAGAAACAGAATAGACATGGACTACACTTAAACATCGGTAATATATAGAAAATAATATACTTTTCAGAAAAAAGATAATATTTTTAAAAAGCTCCATTTGTTTTTGTTATTTTTAAATAAGATGTATGATTTGTGTAGAGCTTTAAATCAATTTTAAAAAAACTTTTCAGAGATGTTAATTTATGTAAAAAAAATCCCTAAATTTGTGGATTTTGATACTACTAAACCCATTAATTTTTGTTAAGGTAATTTATTTTTTAAATACTATTTAACCCATTAAAGCCCAGACAAGATAAGTGCAACATATATGAAAAGAACATATATTAAAAAGTAGCAGTGGATTTTTGTTTACACTAAATGGATAGTTCTTTCTGCTGCCAACTATCGTAATTTCGCGAAGGTAGACCATAGACCACACAAGAGAGATTTCTTGAACTGGGTTTCTATTTTTGGAAATCTGCCATTTTCCAATTTTATCTGATTGCTGATTTAAAGACAGGACATTTTTACTCATTTATAATTGGGATATTATGAACTAGTTGTAAAAGATCTAATGCGTTTGTGATAACTCTATGGAACAATTGTACATAAAAAAATTACTATTTCTTAATAAAGCTATTTTTAAAAATTTGTTTTAAGGGCTTTAAATTATTTATTCATTTGAATTGTTGAAATTTTAGATTTTCATCATTGGTAATAAGAAACATTACACGTTTATGATCATTCTATAAAGTATAATTTTGAGCAAAATGACATTTTTTTTTTTTTAATTTAACACGAGGGTTTTTAACTGTTTTACATTTTGGCTTATTAATATTTAGGTATTACAAATCAAATTACAATTAAGAATGCGATGTGCTTGTGGCTGTTTTAAATAGTACCACTATAATTTTCACTTTTTATTGTATTTTAATAATTTATTTTAATTACTGTTCACATTTAGTTATATTTACATATAATTTGTATATATTAAATTAGCACTTAGTGATGCGTTTGCAATTGTGCACAATTTTAAAATGTTAATTTAGAAAAGTTGAGAAAATTATTGAAAACCATTGTTTTTTACTTAAACTATGATTACAAAACTAAATATCTACAAAACTTATCTAAATACATAAGTTGAGAAACAAAAATAAATTTGTACAAGACACTAGTGAGACCAATAGTTTTGTATGGCAGCGAATGCAGGGCAATTAACAAAGCAAAGGAAGAGAAATGGATGACTTCCGAGAGAAAAATATTAAGAAAGCTTTTAGGGGCAGTAAGAGAAAATGGAACCTGGAGAATAGTAAAAATGATCAAGATTTCTCAAATAAGGTGGCTAGGACATGTATTTGGATATAGCAATGAAAATTCTGTTAAAAATAAAACGTTCCAAACACCAGTCGGAAAAAGAAAAAGATCTAGAACAAGATGGTTAGATAGAGTAGAAAGGTGGTTAAAGGAATTGGGAGTTAATAGACTTAGAAATATAGCATCAAATAGATCTAGATGGGGTAAACTGAATAAGATAGTCTTGGTCGGTAACCGGCTGTAGTGCCTAAGAAGAAATATGATTACATATATTCATTTATTGAAAATTAAATAATTATTTTAATGATTTAAGTGTGTTATTTATTTTTTTAAATGAATAATTTGTAACAGATATACCAATGTCCCGAATGTTCATATAGAAAAATTTTATTCAGCTATATTTGATCTGATGGTGCAGCTTTTCTGATAAAATATTTTTCCATTTCAGGTGAATTTACAAGTTTAGGTTGACAAATATATATCCCAAGGCAGTGTATCTTCACAAAACTATGGTATTTTAATTTCAGAAAAGCACTATGCTTTGATTTCAGATCCAAGGATAAATTTTTAATCAATTATAAATTTTTTACTAAGTATCAATTTTTGATTAAGAAGACACTATCTTTTATCTGTAAAATTACTTTTGATCATGTAAAACTTGTGTTACCACTTTTTTCTTTTTTGAAAAAAAACAAACCATCCTTCAAATGGGTTAAATTTTTAATCAATTTAGTTATTAATTTTACTGTTTGCCTTTTGATCCCAATTTAGTCATTTAAAAAAAATTTATTTGAGATTTCTTCACTTGGAAAAATGATCCACTTTTGTCAGTAGTTTATCTTTTCGACCATTATTCATTATTTTTTTACCAATTCCACATGATTTTTCTAATTTCGATATTTTTAATATATTATTACATGAATTATGAATATACCTTTAGGATGTGTTCAATTTGTGACAATTTTATTATAAGTTAGCAGCATTTTAAAATATTTTGGCAGCTACTTTTAGTGTTCTGACCATTTCCATACAGTCCATTCCATTCAAATTACAATATTTTTTACACAATGCTATAAGACATACTAGCATTAATTTATCATTTTTTTGCTATTTTCAAAAGGTTATTCAAAATTCTATATGTTTCGTATGATGCTATTATGGCATGCAAATTTTTAATTCGAATAACCATTTTTACATATGCTTTATTCATGAAGATTCTATTGTCAACCTAAAGCATTCTCCAAACTTTTTTCAGCAGCTACATATATTTTTCGCCTATTTTGATGATCCCTTTAAGATGCACTCAATTAACAACAATTTTTCTATTTCTAAGTGATATCAATTACAATTTAAAATTTTTTTAAAATTCTGATACTTTTATATTATGTTATTACAACACTTTTGGAGTTATCTTTTCTTGTTTTTTGATATTTCCACATAGTTATTCAAATTCTTATATTTTTAATATGATGTTATTAAAACATACAAACTTTGAATTAGAGTAATCACTTTTTGATGTTTTTGATCATCATAAATTCCAAGTATTTTTCAACAATATTTAGAGGAAAAAACTATTTTTTATGGAGGTTATTTATACATAGTTATTATGCATAATATAATAATACATTCAAATTCTGATGTTTTTTTATTCAATAATATTATTATGTCCGAATTTTGAATTTGAGTGACCACTTCTTAGGGTGTTCAATTTGTGATTATGCAGATCTTAAATCCCTGTCATTTTTTATCATTTTTCGAACAGCTAATTATAGTTTTATGTCCATTTTCATGTGGCTTTTCAGATTCTGATATTTTCATAAAATGTTATTAAGGCCCCAAAATTCAATTTTAAGCAGTTACTTTTTGGAACTCTTGATTTGCAATAATTCCATTGTTTTCCAATTAATTTTTTTATTATTTCTCATATTTTAAGCATGATATTATTATAACACTCAAACTTTTTAAAATGCAAGAATTTTGCACATTTTAAAACTGATTTATTTAGAGCGTGAATTTATAGCAGTATTTTTTTTTTTTTTTTTAAATAAACCATTCCAGTTTGAAAATTACTATTTTCTTAATGAAGAAATTAAAAACTTTAAATGTTGTGGATATCTTGAAAACAATACCCTTTTTGAGAAATAGAATGCAATTTTCTTTAGGATACAGTCCCTTTTCAGTTTCCTGCACCCTGCCTTTTTTAAGATCTAAAACAAACTCCGTATTTTGTAAAATTTATGCAGATAAATTAATTTTTGTATATCTTAAATTATCACAATTGCCAATTTAATAGTAAATTAAGGGTCTAATTACATTCAAATTAAGATAGCTTGTTCCCTTTTTGAAACACAATTGTTTTAGCAAATCATCCTATGATTCAAAAAACATTATAGCAATATTATTGTTACACATTTTGAAAGAAAACCCCACAGTCTATACACAAACTTTCATTTTAAATTAATCTAAGAAATTAAAGAAAATAAAACAATATAAACACATTACAGCTTTTTACAGCAGACTAAGTTATAGCTTAGATGCCAATTCTTCTAGATTTTTCAGAAGATTTTTTTATAGGTAAGACGAAAAAAAACTTATATTTTTCTCATTATTGGATAAATACATTTAAAATGATTTTAAATACCATTACATGTAGGTAAATAAATAAAAAAACATAAATGCATGATATGATGATGATGCAGTGTTAAAACTCTAGCAAAGTATAAAAATTTACATTTGCATACAATGGATTTCTCAATTATCTTTTTCCTCTTATCTGGGGAAATCTTTCTTAGAAAGGCCAAAAGTTGACAGGCACATATTAAGTACAAATTATTTTAGATTTTTAAAAAGTTTTCAGGATGTGAAATTCATGTAAGACGAAAAGTCTTGCTTCTCTAATGGTAAAAAGCAATCTATACTTTTCAGGAGAAATTATAATATATTTCTAAGCAAATGATTGAGTTTTACAATTTATAGTTATACAGATTTAATACTTAAAAACTTAATTTCTATTTTTTACTTTAGAAAAAGAAGAATGGATTGAAAAATATAAATATCCAAACCCTGCAATTTTAAACACACACACAAAAAAAAAACATTTTTCTTCAAACTCTCTATGCTTTCAATGCTTAAAAATCTTGATTTAGCAATTTTCTTGTTGCTCTTCCCTTGAACGTGGGTTTTTTTTCTCCATAAATACAGTATAAAATCTAAAAAATATCCAAATAATAAAATTACAGAAAATTTGGTGATCAGATTTAAATTGTAGGATTTAATGTTTGATAGAGATTCATTCTGAATGGCTTAAAAAGAAGGAAGCAGAATTTTTTTTATCCTCCATTTGGTCTGTCTTGTGTTTAAGAGCTACAGCATATTAATAATTATTAATTAAAAATTAGTTATTGAAATTTTAAAACCTTTTTAATTGTGTCATTATAATAAAAAATAAACATCAATATTACTAAAAGCAATTTAAAATAAAATGTAAAGGCTGTCCAGAAAATAATGTAAGATCTGGTGGAGCCTAGATAGAGATGAGCTAGTAATGCCATTCCAGACAACCCATAACTCAAAATGCAGTGGGTCTGTGGCCTTTTAAGTATTTTTTCAGTAATTTTAAGATATGCATATTGATAATGCCATCAATAATTGGGTTGTTACTTACAACATAAAAATAAAAAACCCATTAAAATTTATCAGTAACTTTATAAAATTTTTGGAATTAAACATTGGTGTATCATTAAAAGTGATCACATAAATGTCTGCAAAGAATAGTGAAATAGTGGACAGCACAGTAAGAGATAAGCAGATGACAGCATAGTTTTTAAATAGTTGAATTTGTTAACCATTAGAACAGGAGTAACAGATAGTATAAAAACTTAGTGAAAAATAGCCTTTAAATGTATACAACTTATGTTTTCCTTCACTTATATTTATTTATAAGTCAAAACCTAAGATACTTTCTGAATAGCTCTTGCATATTGCATTACCAATAAGGAGTTCCAATAAAAGATTTTCTTTTACTTATAGTTGTAGTAATTTGGGCTGAAACACCAAAATCAGCTGAAAAATACAAATTGAGAAAAACTATTATACACATAATCTTTAGTAAACAAGCATATACATACACACAATTTTTGAAATTCTTTTATATTTTCATTTCTAAAACAAACTCTTAAACATGTACTTCCAAAAACAAATTTGAAATAAACTACAAATAGTAAATAAAACAAGAGGCATTTTAAAGTTCCTGACATGCAAGGTGTATCACAAAAGAGTCTTGAGAGTCAGGTTTGAGGGTTTGTGTGATCGTAAGAATTTAGAATAGAAATATTTGCTGAATATTTTAAACTAAAAATTTAAGCTTTAAAAAAGGATTTTATTCCATAAATGATAATTATAACTAGTGTATATTTAATATTTTTAAACTTTTACTAAAACTCTTTATCCTAAGTACAACTAGCTTTTTAATATTTATTGGCAATTAATGCAAAATAAATTAGGCTTTTCTAAATCAAATTATGTACAGTGAGCAAAATAAACTTCCTAAAATAATGCTTGATATAATTTTAAAACCGTTTGATATAAATTTTAACAAAAATTTTATGTACTAAGATGCGATCTAAACAAATAAGGGTTCAACTAAAATTTGCTTAATAGTTCAATTAAAGCAGCGTTTACCAAAATGCGTATGGTGACACATCCAAATATCACTAAATCACTCAACATTACTCAACTCAATAAAACATAATTGAAAATCATTATATTTTTATTAAATTATACAGTATAGTTAATTGAACAAGAAAGTACTTTTTTCAATAATGTAGTTTTTTTTTTTTCTTCTTTTATTTTGTATTACAGTATGGGACCCCAAATCCAGAACACTCGGGACCGCAGATATTTTGAATTTCAAGTCTGAACATAAAATAGCAAAAACTTAACATAATATTTAGTAAAAAATATATGTAATAATTTTTTAAACCCAATAATACTCAATATTAAAGGAAAACGTTTACCTAACTTGACATCTCCATTTTCTGTCAATAAAATATTAGCTCCTTTAATGTCTCTGTGCATTTTCCCTAAAGAATGAAGGTATGCTAGTCCATTAAGAGTTTCTTGGCAAACATAAGCTATCTGATGCTCTGTCAAAGGACCTGTCACTAATATGAAAAATAATAGTATTTTAAAGGTGCAAATATTAGTTTTTAAATTCATTTATATAAAAAGTTTTTTCTTCATGCTATGGATGCAAAGGTTTTAATAGAAAAGAAGCTATTATTGTTCAACAGTGATAACTAAAAAATTACAAAGCTGCAAAAGCTCACCTACACATTCCTTTAGTAGCATATTTTAAGCAAAAAAAAAAATTTAAGTAGCTGCCTTGTTGGATAATCAAGACTCTGTTACAATAGAATCCTGATGATTCAACATCCCTCAGAACTAGCAGTCACATATTTCTAGTAAGGTTGCTAACAATTCCATTCAAAACTTCTTTTAACTTGCATTAACTTATAATGTGCAACAACAAAAAAATGATCACAAGGAGACACTAAGTGAGATTTGTAAATGGTAAATAGCATAGCAAAATATTCTTGAAAAACCTTTGTTTAAATACATATCATACATAGATATGCATTGTATACATATGTTAATTGCTTGCATGTTAAATGCTTGTATACATAAAAATCACCTATTGAAGTATCTCTGACTATCTAACAGTTTCAGTTTTATGGTTCAGTTATATTTGAAAAGAGTGGTCTCAATGTAATCCACACTTATTAAAAAATATTTAAATAGAACAAATTTATAGAGGGTACATTGCACAAAATAATTATATAAAATGCAGCTAAATAGTCTTATAATTCCAAATATTTAATGCAAGAACTGTAAAATTTGTCATTTTAGACCAGTAATCAGATATCTTTCTAATTTAGTGCCAATAACAATTTGTCGGAATATTGTCTGGCTTACATATAATGTTGTTAAAACTTATATTAAAAATTATGGATCGGATCAAAGCTATTAAGCTTGAGAAAAAAAACTTCTAACCAATAATTGATTTCTTAAAAAAAATATTTATAAAAAAATATTTAAATGTCAATTAAATTTTATTTACACTCCTTTTTTTCTTTTGCTAATGCACTGTAAAAAATATATGACTAAAACGAAGAAGAATCTCTTCTATATTGTCATTTACATAAACAAAATAAAAAAAGAAAGAAAAGTAACTTACAGTGATACATGTCTTGCAAACTTCCTCCACCACAATATTCCATACAAATCCAAAGTTTATCCCGCCTATGAAAATATTTTAAATATATAGGACCTCCACTTAAATATAATAAAATTATGGTAGCATTAACAGCAGATACCAAAGATAATAAAGTTTATCAGGAGCAGGATTTTTCAAAAGTTAGAAATTTCAAAGAGCTGTAATTGGCCAGAAGCATGGAGCCAGAAACATATTATGGAATAGAAAGTAGTGAAACCCCTTGTTAATTTCACCAAAATACAATAACCTTGTATTTCCAAACATGAGCTAAGAATTTTTAGAAAATTTTCGAAAGCTCAAGTTGGGGGTTGGCTAATAATCAGATCTACTAGCATTAAAAAGCCTGGAGGATGAGAGAGGGGGGGAACAAAGCTGATTGGGATGATGATATGACCACAATCCGCACAGCAGTCTCTTTCTTCAGTCCTTCATAATACATAACTTTGGCTTTCTGCTAAGTTGAACTGATGCTGATGTCACTCCTAATGAAAAGTAAAAAACCTGGAAGACGAAAGGGGGAAACAAAACTAGTTGATGATATCACACCAAACAGCATTGTTTGTCTGAAATGTGTGTGGCATAGAAAGTGGGTACATTTTTATTTCTAAATGTAGTGCACTTTTTTAACTTCAGTTTATATATGAGTTTTGAATTTTTGGTGAATTTCTAAATAACAAGTGGCTCATACACGGGTGGACTTATAATCGGAAATATACAATACAATTTTCATATTATCTAAAAATAAATAAGTGTTATGTTATGAATTATAATACATAGTTTTAATGTGTAAAAAATAAATCCACAGAAAAATCTCAGTTTATAACTCCATTAATTGCAAATAAGTTTTTAGATTTATCAGACAACTAAAGATATAATCAAGAGTTTTCTTTAATTCTTCACTACAAGTCTGTTATTCAGCTTGTAGTATTGTGCTACAAGCTATTCAACAAGCTGTGCTACAAGCTATAATCTCAGCAACTGTGCTATTTCTCAGGAAAATATTTGAAAAAAAAAAAACACTATGATATACTGCATAGGATTTTTAAGATTTAGAATAGGATATAGAAGATTTTTCAACCCAATTATGAGCATGAAAAATATTAGAAAAACAAGTCTACCAATATTTAAGGTAATTGGATAAATCTAAAGTTGAAAGACAAAAGTGATAATCGATTTTACTTATTTAAACATCATCCTGATTAAATTTAGTGAAGATCATTGGGACAATAAAATGCATCTTTTTCAATGCAGAAATTTGGAATTGCAAATTTTTACTTTTTTGCTCCATAAACCACCTTAGCGTTCAGAGAAGAACTCAGAGTTGCATTTAACAAAAGGTTTAGAAGTTGGTGGAGTTCACATTTATATTTACCATACTCTAGATTAAATAAGATTTAGCACTTGCTTAACTAGTATGGAATTCGAAATATATAAAATGAACATAGCAATGCTTCTTTCAAATGAATATGGACAGGGATTTTACGTATACTAAAACTACTGCACAGTATGCAAGCTAATATTACTAGAGCTGTATTGTGGAAGAAAAAAATAGAAGCATGACACTCGCATACCACAAACTTTCTAATGCGAAATTGAAACTATAATTTGTAAAGGTATGTCATTCTATAAAATCCTTCTAATTTAGAAATAAATAACGTCAAATGTGTTATAATTGGTACCAGTTCATATTTCTTCCATCAGAAGTGGAATGCGGTCAGTGAGGATAGGTACAAATAAGCCTCACCACCCATAGATGGGAACGTTACTTTTAAAAAGTAACGAGTAAAAGTAGAAATACTTTAAGCAAGAGTAAGGAGTAAAAAGATTTGATTTTAAAAAGTAACAAGAAAAAAGTATAAGTACAAGTACAAAACAAAAAAAGTAAGGATTTTAAAGTAAATTTCTCGCAAATCAAAAACTCAAAGTAACCTTAAATTTTATTGAAAAATGTAAGAGGATTTATTTAAATGCATTAAATTTTAATTTAAATGTATAAAACTTTAAAATGCAAGAAAATGTTAAAAAATTCATTAAAATAGTGAACATTGGAAAGATCTAGAAACCAAACCAGAAATCAAATTTCAATGTCAGCATATAAAAAGGAGTTTTAAATAACATAATTATTAAAATGTAACTAATTATGTAAAATGTTATTAAAACTGTTATATTTTTAGAAACTATATTTTTATTTTTGTAATTTGCAGCAATAAATTAATAAGTTGTACAAATTTGATAACATTATAATTAAAGAAGTAAAGAAATAAAAATTGGTATTCTCATACAGGTAACCCTTTGAAGTCCATTAAAGTAAAAATTATATTTCATTTTTATAAAAGTTCAAAAGAAGTTTTTAACAATTAAAAATTGAGCTCAAAAGTTGTACTTTTAAATGTATTCATTTGATGAACTAAATGTTTCTATAGTAAAATTCAATAAAAGAGAAAAAGTAATTTTTGTTCAAAATCAGAGAAATAATAAAACTCTATAAATTTTTAATGATAAATATATTTTAATTTAAGCATAATTTTTATATTTTAAAATTTATGTCAAAAAAATTTTGTTTTGTGCTAGAAGTGCTTGGTATAGTAACATCAAATAAATTATTGAAATTATTTGGAAAAACATATAGTTGACAAAAATGTTGCTCGTCAAAATTAAATATATGGATTAAGGCATTTTTGAAAATGAAAATAATTAGATTAATATTACATACAGTTTTTTAAAAAGATTAAGTCAGCAAAGTACTTTACTCCCATTCTTCGTTTCAAACCAAACTAAACTATAAAGTATGAACAAAGAACCTCAACCCATGCTTATTGGCTAAAGGCTTTGTGCATAGGAAAAAAAAAAGTTTTTGATTTTTCTTAAATAGATGGAGAAGTTAAAATACATCAAATTTGCTACTTAAACAAATCTATTTTTCAAAAGGATAAAAAAAAACTGCGCCCCTACCAAAAGAAAAGCCACCAATCCAAAATCATAAGACTCTCAATAGTTCGCTTCCTCTTTCCCTACTAGCCGGCTACTACTACTAAGAATATTTTCAGGAATGTTTGTGGAAGCAAGCAGCCGAAACCCACATACTCGGAGATAATTCATACAGGACAGCAGAGGTGTATCAAGGGGAAACAATGTTTGTGTATCTAAAATTACCACAGGGTAATTTAACTTAGCACCTAAAAAGCCTTCTTTCACAAATTTTTGCGGAGGTATTTAAAGTGTGAAATGCAACTGCACATAGAAGTGTAGATCAATATTCCCAATCTACGATGTCTTAAAGAAGAAATTTGACCAATAAATAAAAAAGTTATTCAAGATGTCCATTCTAGCTGCATATACACATTAGCCCCCTCTGCCTTACTTACCTCAAATAACTGCCATAATATGCTACAATGTTTGGATGGCGACAGCCCTTCATCATGAGAATCTCTTGCTGAATGATGGCAAAGTCATCACCTACAAAAAAAAAGTTTAAAACTATAATGTAAGTAACTATAGTACAAACAAAAAATAAATTTTTAAAAATTACCAACAAACAGAATGATTCTAAAGTGATATATGCTTTAATACTAAAAACTTCACCATCACATTTATAAAAAAAATAATAATAATAAAATAAAAAAAATTATATACATTGTTTTTTTATACAAAAAAGTTGGAGAAAAATATATGCTTTCTAAAAGAATATAATTTAATAAATTTAATGTGAATTTTTTTTAAAAAATATTATTAAAAGCATTTAAATCGAGCTTATTTTTTATAATTTGCATATTCTTTACAAAAATTTTTACAATTGCAATCATACTACTGTCAGCAACAAAGTAGATCATAAATGTTTAGTTAAAGCCTATAAACTAAATCTTTGACTTTAAATATTCTAATTTCTTTTATTTTTGGAATTTTTTTTTCAGAATTCTTTTTTTTTTTTTTTTTTTCCTTATACCCCTTTCATTCAATTACATTATCACGCAAAACTTAAAATTATTTTGGATTTGTAGGTATTACATGTGTTTAATTGAAGTAACCATAAAGTTAGATGTTAGATCTCTACTCAAACTTATGTTTTAGATTGTTATCTAAGAGGCAAGAAATTGACAAAAATAATGCTAAAAATCATTATACAAAATTTTTTCTTTTTTAAAAAAAGAAAGAATTAATTCACATAACAGATTTTCACATGAATAACAGATTTAATTTATATACCTGGTTCAAGTTTGATGACTTTGACGGCAACCAACTCCCCAGATGCAATTTTACGAGCCTACAATACAAATATACAGACTTCCATTAAAGAAGGATAAGGAAAAAATAAGTAATTTTCTTAAGGGACACTTCCCTGTAATAATTATAAGCCTAAAAATTTATTACTAATAATCTTAATTTTATTTATTTTAACTAGTTTAGTGAAATATGAAACATCAGGATTATTAAACTTATTTAACAAACAGTGGTAGTTTAAATTTTATGAAGGAAACAAATACTATTTATAAATTCAAAAACGTTCCTACAAATATTTAAATTTTTCCTACAATTCTTTGAAAGACTTAGTGAACTAGTTTATTAAATGGATATTCTCTCAGAAAAATTAAAGCCTTTTATTACTGAATCTAGTATAAAGAAATCATGTGATATCATTAACATTTGTCAAAATAAGGTTTTGATCAAATTATGTTCAAAACAAAGATTAAAATCCACAGATTCTTTTCCATACATAGGAAAAAATAAAGCTTTGCGGTGCTCGCCACTCTCACCAGTCTTACCGCCAGCTTGGCGATTTAAGATCTTTAGCTAAAAGCAACCCTGTGATCCTTGTGATATATATTCTGTCCTTCAGATGAAGAACAGCCACCTTACCTTTTCAACTTCGTCACTAGCTAGCTTGGTCGCAGGACGACCCATAATGTTTAATTTAGTTTATGTTATATTAATGTTTGTGCTTATGATATAAATATGTTCTAAGAGAAACCAGTCTTTAGCACTCTCTTCAGTGGTGACCCGGACGTGATAGCACGCTAAAATCAACTTTCATGGAGGAAACCTTAGATTATTCCACATGAATTGGATTATCAACTACGATTCAAGTATGTTTTTATGGTCATTCGCTTTGTTTAGGTATGCAATTTGTCCCTCTTAGCCATTAAGTTATCAGTGGTAGTATTAATATTTATGTAACTTCAATTCTAAACTTAAAATGTATGTAAAAATTACGTAATACATAAATTAGTTTCATATGTTTAAACTTGCTACTATTTAAAGTTCAAAATGCCAAATGAAGGTGAGCAGAATCTTACCGAAGCTCAAATTGCACGTTTAGCTGTTAAACTACTACCAATATGGAAGAACAATATCAAACTTTGGTTTGTTCAGGCAGAAAGTAATTTTGATTTATCAGGAATTAGTAACGACCAAACTAAATATGACAATATTATTGCAACAATCAACCCAGAGACTTTATCTGCAGTTTTAGATATTTTGTTTAATCCTCCAACTGCAAATAAATACAATACTCTTAAAGAAAGACTTATAGCGGAATTACATACTCTGAAAGTAAACAAATTCGCAAACTTCTTCCTGAATTACAATTAGGTGACGACAAACCGTCACATTTCTTGAGGAAAATGCAAACGCTGGCAGGTAAATCTTTAAATGAAGATTTTTTGAAAACCTTATGGATACAGCGTTTACCATCAGAGATACAAACAATTCTTTCCATCAGCTCAGAGACGCTCGAAAATTTAGCTAAGCTAGCGGATAAAATAGCCGAAGTTAGAACGGATTCCCTTCCAAATGTTTGTGTAACAAATAATTCAACAAGTTCAAATCCCTCACGCTCAGCAAATACACGAGAAAATCCGTCAACATCGAACCTGCTATATCAGGAAGTCTGTGCACTTCGTCAGCAAATAGCTGCACTTAGCCAGCAAGTGGAAAAACTTTCAAGTGAGAGATCGCACAATCGTTCTCGAACAAAATATAATAATTTTCGTAGATATACATCTAGCTCTAGGGAACGGAAAAGATCATCTGAATTCTGATTTTATCATTCGAAATTTGGTGAAAAAGCTAGAAAATGTTGTTCACCATGTTCATACAACAATAACCAGGAAAACTAAAACCGGCTGTTGCTGTTACAGCGACAAATGATCCGACAGCTGTACGTTCGTGTCGCTTATTTGTATATGATAAAAAAACTCATTTAAAATTTTTAGTGGATTCAGGTTCAGATGTGAGCTACTTGCCTGTCCCGAAAATGATTAAAAATTTACATCCTTGTCCCTTACAATTAACTGCAGCTAATAATTCAAAAATTTTTACCTACGGAAGTAAATTATTTAACATTAATTTAGGATTACGAAGAGACTTTAAATTTAAATTTTTAGTTGCGACGGTGCCTATTTCAATTATTGGAGCAGATTTCTTAGAGCACTTTGGACTGTTGATAGACCTAAAATGTCGTAAATTAATTGATGGTGTCACTAATCTTTCTTTATTAGGCATAACTGCCAAAACTAATGTTTTTTCAGTAAAATTAAGTTCAGGTGAAACATATTATCATAAATTATTATCAAATTTTCCGGAATTAACGAAATTAACACCAAAAATTAAGCAGGCGTGTCATAACACTGTACATTATATCGATACAACTGGTCCGCCTATACACAATAAACCTAGGCGATTAAGTCCAAAAATATACGTTGTGGTAAAACAAGAATTTCAATTTATGTTAGAGCAGGGGATTTGCCAGCCCTCGAAGTCACCATGGTCATCTCCACTACATGTCGTTACTAAAAGCTCGGGAAGTATTCGACCAGTTGGAGACTATAGGAAATTAAACGCTGTGACAACTCAGATGACATACAGAAAACTGCTGTGTGTACGCCTTTTGGGCTATTTGAGTTTCCTTTTTTAAATTTCGGTCTATGCAGAGCCGCGCAAACTTTTCAGAGGTCAATGAATAAAATTCTGGGAGATTTGCCTTTTTGCTATGTTTACCTCGATGATATCCTTATTTTTAGTGAATCAGAAGAACAGCATAAAACGCATGTTCGAGCCGTATTTCAAAAATTAAACGAATATGGGTTAACGGTAAATGTATCAAAATGTATGTTTGGTGTGCCAGAAATTTCATTTTTAGGCCACTTAATAACTAAGGATGGCACCAAACCATTACCGAATAAAGTAGACCCTATTTTAAATTACCCACAACCAAAAACAATTAAGGAATTGAGAAGATTTCTCGGACTTTTAAATTTTTTTCGTCGTTTTCTACCTCGCGCAGCTCATAACCAAACTCATTTAAACGATTTTTTGAAAGGCTCAAAGCGCAATGATACACGTATAATTAACTGGCCAAAACAAGCAATAAGCGAATTTCAGAACTGCAAAACCCTTTTAGCGAATGCTACGCTGCTTGCTCATCCTAACCCCAATGCAAATTTAGTATGGCAAGTGGATGCCTCGGATTTTGCTATTGGGGGAGCATTATTTCAAACAGAAAATAAACATCTTCAACCGTTAGCATTTTTTTAACGCAAGTTAACTGAAACTGAAAAACGCTATAGCGCCTATGATAGGGAGTTGCTTGCCGCATATGCTTCAATCAAACAATTCAGGTGCATGCTCGAAGCACGAAATTTCGTTTTGTTCACAGATCACAAACTTCTCACCTATGCATTCAGGCAAAAGTTAGATAAATTTTCACCTCATCAAGCGCGTCAATTAGATTTTATATCGCAGTTTACAACAAATATAAGACACCTTAATGGTTCTGACAATATAACTGCAGATGCGTTATCAAGAATAGCATCTATAAATATGCCAAATCCAATAGATTACAGCGAAATTGCAAAAGCTCAGGAAAATGACGAGGAATTAAAGAGTTTAATCGAGAATCCTCAAAGTTTGGATTTTAAAAAAGTAAATATGCCAGATTCGAACACTATTTTATATTGTGACATTTCTACTAAAAACGTTAGACCTTTTATTCCAAAACAATTTCGTAAACAAATATTTGATACTATTTATAACTTATCACACCCCTAATAAAAGCAACTAATAAATTTATTAGTAATAGATTTATTTGGCCTAACTTGAATAGAGATTGTAATATGTGGTCTAGACACTGCATTCCATGCCAAAAATTGAAAATAATTAGGCATACTAAATCCCCTATTTTTAAATTTCCAATAAAGTCCAAATGCTTTGACCATATACATCTTGATATCGTTGGCCCATTACCACCATCTAAAGGATTTTCATACTGCCTGATAATGATCGACAGATATACTAGATGGGTGGAAGCTGTTCCGATTCCGGACATTACAGCGGAGACAGTAGCAGAAGCTTTCTTTAAGACCTGGATTGCTCGCTTTGGATCACCTTCAGTGATAACGACCGACCAGGGTCACCAGTTTGAAAGTAGACTCTTCAAAGCGCTAGCACAACTTCTGGGCATCAAAAGCGTTCGATCCTCACCTTACCATCCTCAAAGTAATGGGATGATAGAACAATTGAACCGACCCTTGAAAGCTGCACTCAAGGCCTACAGTACAGACCATTGGTCAGACGCCTTACCAACTATCCCGTTGGGTTTTCGAGCTGTATATAAGGAAAATCTACAGTCATCATCCGCAGAGCTCGTCTACGGGACAACACTTCGTCTTCCAGGAGAATTTTTTTATTCTACTCTAATGGACTCGTCCCCAATTCAACTAGTTGAGGATTTAAAGAAGCATTTCTCTACTATCAGACCTTCTCCAGCTTCTTGCCACTTTACAAAGTCAGTGTTTGTGCATCCAGCATTAAAAGATTGTAGTCACATCTTCATTAGGAATGATGCTGTGAGCAAACCCTTGCAAGCCCCTTACGGCAAACCTTTCAAAGTGATTCAGCGAACTGATAAAACTTTTGAAGTTGACATTAGAAGTCAAAAGTCGACAATCTCCATAGATCGTGTGAAACCTGTCTTCCTTGAAAGTGAAGTAATACAACCTTCTGAAATAACTAAGACTCTAAAGTGTGAAATACCATGTACTCCTGTAATGCAGGAGGCCAAAAATAGGTTTGGAAGAACTGTGCATTTTCCAAAAAAGTATAGTAAGTGATACACTGCAGGGGGAGTGTTCGGTGCTCGCCACTCTCACCAGTCTTACCGCCAGCTTAGCGATTTAAGATCTTCAGCTAAAAGCAACCTTGAGATCCTTGTGATATATATTCTGTCCTTCAGATGAAGAACAGCCACCTTACCTTTTCAACTTCGTCACTAGCTAACTTGGTCGCAGAACGACCCATAATCTTTAATTTAGTTTATGTTATAATGTTTGTGTTTGTGAAATAAATATGTTCTAAGAGAAACCAGTCTTTAGCACTCTCTTCAGCTTCTTCCCTTACCTACCCATTCTCGACCTAAAGATATTCAAGGATAAAAAGGAAATATTAAATTTTCTCTCAACACTATTGATTACACATTAATATTTGTCAAAATAAGGTTTTGATCAAATTATGTTCAAAACAAACATAAAAATCCACAGATTCTTTTCCAGACATAGGAAAAAATAAAGCTTCTTCCCTTACCTACCCATTCTCGACCTAAAGATATTCAAGGATAAAAAGGAAATATTAAATTTTCTCTTAACACGCAGGGAAAAAATACGCCACCTTTCTATTTACTTTACTTCAAGAATGAGTGAAATTTCCGCATTTTACTACAATCCTTCAGCTCAAAATGGAGGTAAAACCGAACAAAATTTCCCCCAGTATTTTCGATACCGGATAAAAGGTTCTGAACTGTAAAATCAAATATAATTAATAACAAATAAAAAAGATTTCAAAATATATTTATTAATAAATTTTAAAAATAAACAATTTAAGAAATTTATGTATAGCAAACATGCTTTTTGACAACTATTTTTCTTTTATGTGATTATATTCTTAACCTATTCCAATGAATCAGGATCAAGCTGCTTAGATTTTGTATAAAAATAAAAAAGCTCATTGCAACCTAAATTGTTACTAATTTTTTTCTACTCAGCTTGCTTAAAACACACCAGTGAAAAAACTATAACTTATTTATATCTGGCTTATAATTGACCAGTAAAAAATTTTGTAACTTCTCTGAATGAATAAAAATACAGTTAAAATTACTAATTTCAGCTAAATTTTTTAGTTGCATGAAATAAATTTTTTTACACTCAAAAACGACTAATTATGAACAAAATAAAAACCAGGTATTAGTTTAGAATTCTGGGGGTATAGCTGAGCACCCTGCTCCTGGAGATTACATCAGGAGACTAGCCCTCCAAATTGGGGGGTGGGTGTAGGACTAACGACCCTACACCATAAAAATAAAATAAAAACACTGTTACGAAATCTCAAGAAGAAATAAGCCCCAGACTGACTACAAGGAACCGATTCAGTAAAAACTTTAAGGACTTGAGAATTGGATCATGAAACATTCGTTCTTTAAATAGGAATAAAGGACTGCAAATGCTAATTGACAAAGTTCTCCCTAGATATAAAAAAGGGCATGGCGCTGACTCTCAAAAAAGGGCATTACAAGTTTTGGAAGGGCGCTCATTCAACACTGTAAAAATTTATCAAAATGTGTAATATAATGTAATAACTGAATTTGATCTTCAACAATTTTTTAATTACTCTCTTATACTATTTTATGCATATATTTCAAAAAATGATTCTCTCTCTCTTTAGTAGAATAAGAGAGAAATTTGTAGTTTATAAAAATAACAAAAGGCATGCTAATAGATAATCTCTGAGCATATTTTGTTTTTAAAAAACGTAAACCAGAAAAAATTATTAACTGATAAACAACTTGAAATATTTTTATATAATTTAAACTGAAAATTATGAGAAAATAAACATTTTAAGCAGCATTTTTCTTTTTAAAAAAAAGCTATTTATTTTAAAAATTAAAACCATTAAAAAATTTATTAATATCCCCTCTAAAAAAAGAGATACTTATGAAAATTTAACGAGTTGAGAATAATCCTAAGAAAGTAAATATTTGTTATAGTAATCAGAATTAAACCTATAAACACAAATAATAAATTTTTCTATTTTCTAATAAAATTATCTAAACAGTGAATTAATTTTTTTTTTTTTTTTTTAAAAATGGAATATGAATAGAAAGGCAGTGTTTCTAAGGGATGGGCGGCTTATTTAAAGAAAAGGACAATGAGGGCACATTTATAGAGTTCAAAGAGCAGGCAGGACTGACCGCCCTTCTAAAAATGCTTAGAAAGAACACCTCTAATAAAGCAGATTGATGATTATAGAATCGATATACTAGCTATGTAAGAGATCAGATTGATAGGAGGAAGGAATAATTATAAAGAAAAGCCACATGATTGTCTACAGCTGGGATAAAAACAAGCACATATTTGATACTGGTTTTATACTGAGTAAGCGAATAAGACCTTTTCTAATTGACTTTGTAACAAAGTCACCAAGGCTGTGTAAAATTAGGATAAAAAGAATCTTCTGTTCTGTAATTATAGTTTTATTTAACTTACATGATGGAGGTAATTAGGTACTTTATTTATGTTGCACTAGAGCTGCACAATGGGCTATTCCAATGGAGGACAAAGATAGTTTGGAAAAGGAGCTCTTCTACAAGGAACTACAAGCACTGTATGCATCTTGCCCAAAAAACGATGTCAAAATTATGGTGGGCAACTTAAATGCAAAAATTGGTGAGGAAAAGGAATTTAGACCACTTATCGCCCTATGTGAAGCCTTCATGACATATCAAATGACAATGGATTGCAACTTAATGATTTTGTGGCAGGCAATAATATGGTTATACAAAGCACAATGTTTTAGTATAAAAGAATTTATAAAATGACTTGGAGTCCTCCTGATGAAGGCACTTACAATCAAATTGATCATTTCTTAATTCATTCGCGACACAAGACAGATATACTGCATGTAAGAACTTAGCGTGGTGCTAACCTGGACTCTTACCATTTTCTGGTCAAATCAGAGGTTAGAATAAGACTTTCAACCTTCGTGGGACTCACGGTGAATGCCTGAAAAAATATGATTGTGGCCGGCTTAAGAGTGAGACGATTTAGATAAAATTTCAGAAAGAACTAGAATATTAAGTTAAAGAAAATAATGATGATATTATTGATGAAGAGAGTATAAATGATAAATGGAATACATTAAGGAAAACAATCATTGAAGTCAGTAATCAAATTGTGGAAAAGGTTAGGAAAGCAAAAGGATACATCAGGGACTGGTTTGATAATGATTGTTTCATGGCTACAAAAAGAAAAAATGAGGCATATGGCAAAATGCAGAGCAAGAGACATTCAAGGAATTCAATGATTGCGTAGAAGAATGCAAGAAGAATTCTGAAAACAAAAATATATAAATTTCTCGAAGATCTCTTTAAAAAGATAGAGCATTTGAGAGATACTAATGAAAGCAGAGCTTTCTTTCGGAAAATTATCCCCGGGTGAAAAGAATTCAAACCAAGAATTACTTCATAACTTAATAAAGAAGGAGTAATTTTGAGTGATAGAGCAGCGGTGTTAGAGATGGAATGAACATTTCGTTTGTCTACTGAACAGAGATAACAATGAATATGAGATACATATGGAAAACATACAAACTTTCAGCCAAAATGTTACTGAACACCATCTTTGGTAAAAATGGCTGAAGGTATAATACAAACTTAAAGACAATAAAGCACCTAGTTCTGATGCTATTCCATCCGAATCTCTAAAAAAATGATGGAATTGAAATTACTAAGTTCATACATAACTTAATAAAACCAATTTGGGATCAGGAAATAATCCCTGGGGATTGTAAAATGAGTGTAACATGTGTAGGACTGGGCTATAAATCGATATATCGTGAGATATCCATTTAATGCATATACCAGCATTCCGATGCAGCGACTTTCGTTTCTGCAGATGCACCAGAAATCTGATCTGCGCCGTCGAGTAGAGGCGCCGAGCGCAGGCCGACATAATGACTTCGTTTTAAGCGATGCATCAGAAAACTGATGTAAGCCGCCGGTAGTGACTTTCGTTTTTGGAGATGCATCAGAACTCTGGTTTGAGACAGCTAGAAAAAGACAACGCTCGCAGTTTAACCAAAGAAAGGATCCTTGACTACGCTTATGCTGTCACCGTACATACGAAGAAGATTTCGTGTAGCTGCGGAGATGTTGATAGTGTCTAGCTATAAGGACGATGCTAGTTGTTTGATGTTGAATGACGAAAAGTGAATTGAATCAGAACTATCAGTTTTGTGGGAGGATCAGAGTTGTAATATAGAAAGCTATGCAGTTTCTTTATGTGCCATTTTTGTCTTTTGGATTTCACCTTTCTAGTAGATAGTTTCTTCAATGGAACTTAAGTTAATTCGTGATCGCTGTGCATTTTATTTTGTTGGGAATAATTGTCAGGTTTCTTGTAAATTATTTATTAATGAGACTTTTGCTACTTAGCGATTGTTTTGTTGTGCGTTATTTCGTAATATTTTTTTTTCTGTCTGGATTTAACTATTTTTTTCAATTATTTTTAGTAGATCTACTGTTACTTTGTGATCGCTTTTATCTTGAATTTTCGTTCTAAACTCAATTTCTTAATGAAAATAAAATAAAAATGATAATAAAAAAAAATAAATTTATAATGAATAAAAAAAGATTCTTCATTGATTTTTTTAATTATTGTTTTTCATTTTAAGTGATACCAATTTAATAGGATTTGATTATTTTTAAACCAATAAATGTTCAGTTCATTTTTAATTATAAAAAAAAATTAAAACAAAACTTACCTTTATTTAATTTGCTTTTATTTTTGAGAAACTGAAAACAAAGTTAGCGTTACTTCTTTTTAAAAAAATTTGGCTATTAATTAAACAAATAATTTTTTTAATTAAATAAAATGTTAAGTAATGTTTTGACGCTTTTTGATAATTTAACAATAGTACTTAAGTATTTTTTTTCTTAAAGTTCTTTCATAACTTGTTTGTTTCATAATTTATTAGATAGTCAGTACCATTTTTAAACAAATAAATCTTTAGTCAATTTTATTTTCAAATTATAAAGTAATAATAAATAAATCTTTAGTCAATTTTATTTTTAAATTAGAAAATAATAATAAATAAATAAAAATATATTTACATTTATTGAATATAGAATTTGACTAACTTTATTATTTTAAATAAATAAATAAATTAAGGCCAATGATGTTGCAAAAGCATGGTTTTCCTCAACAAATAATTTTAAAAAATGTTTTACTACAGTGTTTACTGAAAAATGTTTTTAAAAAGTGTTTACTACATTTCTTTGGTTTGTTTTTACTTTTTTTTCTTTTAATTTTTAATGCATGTATGTAAAATATTTTATTACAGTCTTATTATTATTTTTCACCCAAAAAATCCTAAATTAATTTTAATTTAAAAAAAATAAAGTAAAGCTTGGGTTCGTTTTTACTTTGACATCTTTATTGTTTTAATTGAAAAATTAAGCAATTCTATTGATAAAGAAGCATATTTTTAAAATTAACATTTTCTTTCGTAATAGATTTATTGCTTTTATTTATTTATTTATTTTTTTCTGATTGATTTAAAGATTTCCGATAGATAATTTCTGAACATGTGCTAAATCACGATGCATCATTATATAGTGATGTCTAACAAACGATGTATCACGATATAAAATTTCTTGCATCGCCCAGTCCTAAACATGTGTAATACACAAGAAAAGTGATCTACTTGAATGCACTAACTATAGAGATATCAGCTTGCTTTGTACAAGTTATAAAGTATTTTCAAATATTATACACAACAGACTTTCTCCATTTGTGGAAAAACTAGTTAGGGACTATCAAGGTGGATTAAGAAAAGGGAGAACAACCACTGACAAATATTTAAGATGCGGCAGATTCTGGAGAAGACTAAAGAATTTTGAATAGATACACACCATCTCTTCATTAATTTTAAGGCTGCCTTTGATAGTATCAATAGAAAAGCTCTCACAGCCTTGAGCAAATTAAAAGTGCCTAAAAAGTTATTTAGGTTGATTTGCCTGACACTAAATGAAACTAAAATTAGGGTAAAAATATATGTCAAACCCAATGGTAGTAAATAATGGTCTCGGACAGGGGAGTGCATTGGCATGCCTACTCTTCAATTTAGCATTAGAAAAAGTAATAAGAGATTCCAATATTAACACCAGGAGAAATATTTGTAATAAATCTGTACAACCGTTGGCCTTTGCTGATGGCATAGACATTATTGCTTGAACACCTATAGCCCTAAGATAGGCTTTTATTTTTTTAGAGACAGCGGCTCTCAAGATGGGCCTGAGAATAAACGAGAAAAAAAACTAAATATTTGTCCAGTACTAAAACACGCTTCAATAACACTCACTTAGAAATTAAAGAATATAAATTTGAGGTTGTTGACAACTTAAGTTCGGTAATCAAGAACAATATTACAATGGAAATACAAAAGAGAATCATTGTAGCCAATCGATGATTCAATGGAATTCGAAAATACATAAAATCGAATGAAATTCATAGAGAAATAAGTTTTATTGTATAAATCTCTTTTTAAATCAATTTTAACATATGCTTGTAAAACCTGGACCATATCTTGTATGAAGGAAGTAATGTTGGGCACCTTCGAGAGAAAGATCTTGAGAAGTATTTTTGGAGGAATTCAAAAACAAAACAAAAAATGGTGAGTGGCTTAGAAAAACAAATTTAGAGCTTTATCAGTCATATAATGAACCTGATATTATTGACTTAATTAAACAACAAAGAATAAAATGGTCAGGCCATGTTATCAGGATGGATGAAGACTGTACCACAAAAAAAGTTTTTAATGTCAGACCAATTGGCACATTAAAAAAAAAATGCAGGTCGCATTTGAGATGGATAGATGGCCTAGAAAAAGGCCTTTTGGTCATAAAAATTAAAAACTGAAAAACGCAAGCAGGAAAGAGGTAGGCTTGGAATCTTGAGAAGGCCAAGGCCCAACCTGGACTGTCAAGCCACTGATGATGATGATGACGATTAGTTTAGAATTACCAAATGCATAAATTACACATTAAGTTATAACTGATATTTTTTTATTCATATACTAATTTATCTACTTAGTATATTAACATTCTAAAGAATTAATAATTATTGATGACATTCAATAAAAATACATTGAATATAAGATCAAAACACATAAAGTGAAACTAAATTTAAAATGAGCAGACTAAATAATTTGTTAAAAAAAATGCTGAATAAAAATGTCTATATCAACTAGTTACGTAATTACCTAGTAACTAAGTAATATCTTAATATTAGACAATAATTTCTTGAAATTGAAAATGTTTCTTACATTTATAAAGATACCAATTTGTAATTATAGAAAAAAAATAGAATGTGAGAAAATTTTTACTTAATAGGATAAAAATTAGGAAACAATTGTAACATAACTTAAGTATTTTTATAACCAAACTTAGTGCGATAAAGCTCTAACTCTTACTGAAATGCCCAAAAACAATTTTATATTTTAGTTTTCACTTAATAACTTTAGTTAATGTATAAGTTAACACTTATACATTATCTTTCACTGTTTATTTATGAAAACAAACTTCGAAATAATCTTTTATATAACATAGCTTTGAATAACAACTTAACTGAAATAAGCAAAGTCATAATAACACACATTAAAAATGTGTTATTGATTGATTTTTTTAACAGCATGTGTATCAAAATTATTTAGCTTATAATTTTTTTCACATAGCTGTAATTATAAAAAAAGACCCTGGTTGAGCAAACTAGAATTGGCAAGAAACTGAAAACATTTAAAAAAAAAAAAAAAATTTAAGTGACTTGCCTAGAACAAACAGTTTGGAGATGAAGTATCCAAATATTGAAGTTTTCACAAATGATAGAAAAACAATTTTAAGGTATTTTTGGAAGACTATATTTCTAATAACACTTACAATGTCAAAAATAAAGATTAAATTAATTGAAAGAAAAAATAGTATAATTATAAGAGAAGCATTACATTAAAAATTATATACAATTTAAAAACTCCAATTGACATTGTTATGATACTGTCATTGTAAAACTATGCATACATGTTTTGACAAAGCTAAAAAGAATTCTTTACGATGAATGAATAAGCAATATTTACGATTTCTTAATAAATAATATTTATATTTAATTTATTCTCAATGAAGCAAAAGAGCTCATATTAATATGAAGTTTTTAATCAATCTTATTACCTTATAGACATCACCATAGGTACCATTACCAATGCGTTGAATGAGATCATATTCATCTTGTGGGTTGCGCCTGGATATTTCTACTCCAGTAGCTCCTGCCATCTTGATACACCATCAGAAATTAAATTTTTCTGAATTAGTAGCGCATTACAAAAGAAATAAATTCTCAAATTTAAAAACTTTTTTTTTTAGTTATTGAAGCTTATATATTTACTTATGATGAAAACTGGCTCCAAGAACAAAAGATAAAGTATCTCGAATACAGTAGTTGATGAAATCTGAAAACATAAGGGTTTAAAAAAAAAAAAAACTTTATATTTAATTCCTCAGAGAATAAATAGACATGCCAATGAAATTCACAGCATTTTAGAAACTGCTTTACATCATCTATTTATTTACATTCGACACGATCATAATACTAATCAAATTGATTTATTGATATCAAATAAAGCGAAACACATATTAATTTTAAGTTTAGCTTTGTGCTTTATTCGCCAAAAACAGGATGTTGAAAAAGAACAAAAACTCAAGCATTGTTTTAAACGCATTTGAAACAGTGTTTGCAATTCTTGTATTGCAAACAGTTCGTTTGAATAGCAATCAAAATTTGAGTTGTACAGCCACTCGAAAAATACCAGAGTACCATGACCCCTACGGTTCCGAGCAGATCACCGAAGTTAAGCATTACTGGCTGCGGTCAATGTGCGGGTGGGTGATCACTTGAATCAGTCTGCGTAGGTACCGAGGGTGTGCGGTATTGGTCCTCGCTTAACTGTTCTACCGTGAAGTGCTCAACTTCACGTGCAGGTCGTCGGGCTACCGAAGAGGGGGTGCCATCCCCTCTGCAGAGGATCAAAATTGTGATGGCAAGTCTTCGGATCATCCTCAGGGATATTTCCCAGACCGTTGACAACAGCCATTGTGCAGCTCTAGTGCGACGTTAATGAACTACAAACAAACAAACAAATCCATGATCCCTTCAAAAAAAAAAACTCACAAACACAAAACAACCCGGTCCATGGTGTGTTTGATAATTGGAAAATTCTCACTGCACTCAATTGACCCACGCACATCCACACGACCCATTGCATCGCATCCGCGGGGTGTAAAACAAGGGTCTCTATCTTCGGGTCTCTATCTTTACAGAAATTGTGATGGCATGTCTTCGGATAATCCTCAGGGATGCTTCCCAGACCGTCGCCAATAGCCCATTGTGCAGCTCTAGTGCGACGTAAATGGACTACAACAACAACTATCTTTACAGGAATTGGTAACTAATTTTAAACCCTAGTTTCTACTACAGAATGGCAACAAGGAGATGATAACGTCGGATCAATGGGCTATTCTCATTGTG
This sequence comes from Parasteatoda lunata, assembly GCA_949128135.1. Taxonomy (NCBI): domain Eukaryota; kingdom Metazoa; phylum Arthropoda; class Arachnida; order Araneae; family Theridiidae; genus Parasteatoda; species Parasteatoda lunata. The sequence goes on from OX421980.1 coordinate 88,606,406, forward strand.
ATTGGCTATTGAATATCACTCTTGGTTGCAAGAGTTTGGAAAGTTATCGCGTTTATTGTGAATTAAAATAAAAATTCAAATAATTTTGTGCATGGTCGTCTGTGTTTGCTCACTTAACTCGTATTTGGTGTGTTGCCACAATTGATTCATTGATGGATTATGTTTACATTTATTTTGTAAACAACCACTAGAAAAGAGGAGATTATTGTTTAAATAATGAAATTAGACGAAAATGTTTTCGAGTTTTTAGATATTTATAAATGTAACAATAAAAATGTAGGTTTTCTTTTTTTTAGGTTTATTTGTTTTTAAATAAAATTATATCGTTTTGATATTAAGAGTATGTTAATAGGTGCTCTTAATTACTTTTAAATTAAGTATTCTCTTATAAAAGCTTAGCTGCACTATTTATGTAATTTTCTTACGTTCTGTTGTAAGGAAAAGAAAATTCAGATTTTAATTAAAATAATAATTATGCCATGTAAAGTCTAATAATCTTATGCATATTTCCTAACATTTGTACTTTTAAGTAATAATTAAAATTATTAAGCATTGTAACATAGAAAATAATTGTGCAGTAGAGTTTAAATTGATGTTTAAGTGTTTATATATTATGTTTATTCAACATTAAAGTGTTTCTAGTTATAAAGTTTTTTAAATGAATGTGTAACGTGCAATTTTAATAACATGCGTTGAAAGATTAATTAAACTATTACAAGAGATTGCTGTTAAAAAAAATTATCAATAAAATTTTTATGTGGTTATCAATTATTATTTATTTATTTGGAAATAATGAAAAGTAATAATATATTTGTGAATTTAAGCACATTATGATAAACAATAATACTGAAATGATAAAAATTCTGTGGAAATAACAATAACATTGAAAATGAAAAAATTCATGATACATAAAATTTATTTTCGAACTCTTTCTCACACTGTTTAGCTTTTCTTTGATGCCTCATGCCCTCTTGTTTGTATTTATATAAAAGTAATTCTTTTAAAAAATATATATATTTTCTGAGTTTTGGAATTTTAACTTTTTTTTTCGAAATGTTATTGAATACAGCTTTTTTTATTTTATTTATTTTTGTCTTTTCTTAGATAACCCCTTGACTATCCTTGGACTGCAACCCGCAAATACTAAGCCTATACTTTTCCCCGTGATTCATGCATAGAATGAAAAGGCATTGCCCCATTAATTTAACATTACTTTTCTTTTTTATTATTGATTTTTAATTGTTTATTTGTAAAAGCTCTGTTTGAACTCTAATGCACCATTTAAAAAAATTATCCTTAGAGCATGAGTGGTGAGTTTTCATTGCTTATTACTAATGAAAATAGCGAAGTAACAGAGAATTACAATTTATAATTTAGGATTAAAATCATAGATCTAATAAATAATAGCATTAACATTGTGCACAGTGAATTTCAATAGTTAAATGGTAATCAATAAATAATGTTTGAATTTCAGGGTTCCCATGGTCTTTAAAAGTCCTTAAAAACTGCTTAACTTTTATTTTGGATGCAGTCATCGAATTCCATCCAAACTCAGACATGTTATGCAGTTTAAGTAATGATATCTAAGAGCGTTAAATCTGACGCGCAAAAAAAGATAAAAATAGGGATATTACTAAAACAATTTGTGAATTGGAGCGCGCGGTTTTTATTTTATTTCATAATCGTCGTTGAACAGCCGACCCAATTTCGGGGTTACTGTTACCAATGCTCAACACCGTCGCCTTGTAATTTTGAACCCAATCCAGAAGACAAGGGAACTTATGGATCAAGTATTGGGGGATTCAAGTATTTCCTTGGAACTAACCCGCATTTGCGTTACATGAAGAAAAAAACCACGAAAACTTTCATGTTTAGTCAGACCGCAAGGGGACTCTTTCCCATACTCCGTCTGCCATATAGGATAGTTTACGTCAGCAGTCGATGCAAGCCGGGTGTGGAATTCGTGTCGATCAGCCATCACTGGGATTCGAATCAGAGGTTCAACTCATTGAGAGGCAGGCGCTCTATTCGTCACCGCGGCTCTGGAGAGCGAGGTTTAAGGCATCCAAGCCATGTAAGGGGCTGCGGTGCTTGTGAAGAAGCAGATTGCTGGTCGATGAACCCTTAAACAAATTTCAAATCGCCTGTACTCACAGCTGATGATTTTCATAATCTCGAACCTTTTTGGATTATACGTCTTCATTTAAAAAAGTTTAAGCTATTACATTAACGCTAGTTTCGAGTACAAAATGAATAAATAAGGAAAGTGTGATCAAATTACACTTAATCGTTCTCATTTATCTGCGAACTCATTTTTTCTGCTATATAGCAAAAAATTTTCTGGAGAGCGTGCATTGTGCCAACGAAGGATGGAGCACCAAAACCAGCACAGTAGTACGTTGTAATTCAGAGATTTTAATGTTCCAATAGTTTTGTCAGGAGAACAGTACTAAGTTTAGACCCCTTAATGTTAATTTTACTTTTTGTGTATTTTGCCATATCTCGAAAACTTTTAAAGCAATTTGAAATATTTTTGCGCTCAGTTACAAAATTCGTTTATCTAAAGCGAATTCTATATAAAATATAACTATAATATATAAATATTTATTATTTTAATTAATAATAGTCGAAACAAATTGAATTGTATGGTAGAAATTTTTTTAAAAATGCAACTTTTCGCTAATAGACCAATTTTACTGAAATTTTGTATTTTGCTTTTTAAAATTGCATTCTTTAAGATGCATTCCATACAATTCAAAATTTCCGACTATTATTAAATAAAAAACTAATGCTAAACATATATTTTGCGTGGAATTAACTGCAGATAAACGAATTTTATAATTGTAAATAAAAAAAATTCAATTCGCTTAAAAAGTACTCGAGACAGTAAAATACGCAAAAAGTAAAATTAACATTAAGAGGACCAAATTTTGGAACTCTCTCCTGACTACGCATTCGATACTACGCATTTCCTCATGGTTTTGAAAATACCGATATTTTTAATATATATTAATACGACACTAAATCGCGAATATGTACTTTATTTTTGCCAATAACATCGAAAATCTAAGAGATTTCTTATCGTTCTTTCACCAGTTATTGCTATGCTTCTCCACAAGGTTTCAAAAATCCTGGTATTTGTAATCCGGTATTAAAACGACTTTCGAATCTGGCATTTTAATCATTAATTTTGACGTGCTTTATTACTGCCGATTTCATCGTCAATCCATGTTATTTTAAAATCTTTCTTTTTCTTTTAGAATTGCCATTTTTCCCTGTTTTTTTTTATTTTTTTATTATTTTTTTTTATTATTATTATTATGGCTTGATTTTGATTTTTTTCAATACAATAATATTATTACAAACGCGAAATTCGACAGTAAGATTTAATCCGTTTTTAATTTTTATGAGCTTAATTTTTAATTTTTGGTCGTTTAAAAAAATTATAGGAAAAATTGTTTTAAGATTTAAAATTCATGAAATCTCTTACCATTCACTAATTAGCATAGTCCTAAAGGTTAAGAATGTATAGAACTTAATCCCAAATGAATATTGAATCTTATTTTGAACTATAATGTGTTTTTTATTTTTATTTTAAATCATTTTAGATCTCATACGATTTCTTTAATTGAAATATTTAATTTGCAGTTATGCTCTCAAAAAATATTTATCTCTTTATTTTTTACTTCTAATTCAAGAACATTACATTTAATTGATTTTAAATTATACTTTTATGTTGCTTGATGTGATCAAAAACCGTCACTTTTTACCCATCTTTATATTTTTCGATAAATCTATCTATTTATTTTTGCGAAAGAGGAAATATTTTTATTTTGAAAGTATTATTTTGGTTTTCTTCAGTTGTTAACGTTAATTTTTAAAAGAATTTAATTTTATGCAAATATATTTCAAAGCTAACCGATAAAAAAGGAAGAATTCATTGCAGGAATTAAGATAATAAAAAAGAATTATAATTATTTAAAAGAATTTAATTTAATGGAAATTTATCACTCAGTTGACTGATGAAAAAAGCTGTGTGTAAAACACTTATGTTTACATTAAAATTATCATAATTACCGTAATAATATTTAAATACTTGGGAACGTAGCCCTTCATTCAGAAAGGTAATGCACCCTACTAGATAAATTCAACGTTGTTAACTCAGTAACAGTGCACTTTTCTAAATTCCGCCCTTTCCTCGCGATTATTAATTCTTTGCTAATTCATATTTAAATTAAAACCTATAAATTTAAATAAATTAGAATAGAATGAATGACTACAAATTCCCGATTGTCTCTTCACAGTGTTCTTGTCTCATATAATATTTTTCAAAAAATTGTGTTTAGTCTAAGATAGAGCGCATTTATAATTCTTGCAGGGGGGTGGGTGCACATAAGTCTATGTGTGTCACTGCAAATGAAACATAATAAAATAATATTAATTCTCAGTCCTTAAACCAGGATATAAATATATACATTAAAAAAATACTTGTTAGAAAAGTATATCAATTTAAAATTTTTTCACATCAAATCTTTAAAATAATGATTAAATAAAGAATATAACTTGAAAACAAGAAAATATGGATTTTTTTGATCTAAAAACTAAAACTTAATGGAAAATTTAATTTGATATGCAAATGTGGCATGTGTACAGGATGGAAGTAAATGGAATTTCTGAAGTTGAAAACAAATTGTAAAATTTGTATTGGGATTTTTTTTTTTTTTTTTTAAGATTACGTTGCATCTGAATTCTCAACTGTGTAAAAATTAATCAATTTTAATGAATAAAATGTGGAAAAAATTGCAAATAATTATTTAGTACAATCTAGCCTAAAGAATAAATGTGTTAGTCGAACAACATAATTATCACAAAAAACTTAATGTTGATATTTCAATGGTAACTGTTGTACCCATTTTCGAACTTATTAATTATTCTTACTGCTCATGTATTTCATTTCAATTTTCAAACTCTGCTGTTTACTTGAAAAATAGAGCAAAAATCTTAAACAATTTTTATCACAAAGCATATTTATAATGAAACTACATAAATTATTTATGCTATGCTTTTTTCAGGTGCACCTAAATACTTTTCATTTTTAAATGCTTATAAGTTAAATTTTTTAAGTCCTTATCTGAAGTATTTAGGATCCTCTCAGTCATCTTTCATAATTTATTGCTACACAGTAGTTTAGACAGAAAGTTAGTGGTGGTGCCATCTACAGAGGCGTTATTAAATCTAAAATTTTTTTTAAAATGATATGTACTTTCTTTTGTGTAAATTTGTAATTAAATACATCGAGTTAGGGAAAAGAATGCAAAAATGATATATTTAAATTAATTCGAATTATGTTAGTCAATTTCATGCAAACATTTCCTCATTTTGTCGATGGTTTTAATCAAGTCTATTCTATTTTTATTTAGCATTGAATTTAAAAATATTGGCCTAAAATTTTTAAAGCTTTTGAATTCATCACTTTGTCATGAACTCAGACCTCCCTCAAATATGACGGAAAATTTACCTATACCCAATAAATAAGTGCTTCAAATCTTACATTATTGCTTGGACTAATTGGATAACATTATATTAGTCACACCAATTGCACCCCATGCATGCTTGGGTCACGTTTTCTGGTGTTTATGAAATATTTTTTATGTATTTTTCATTAAGTAATCACATGTGAAGACTTTATTTAGTCCATAAAATACAAGTGAACAAAAAAGGACAGCGATCTTCTTTTTATCAGTAGTAAATATATTTCATTCAATACATGAAATGCTGCCTTTTCTCTACATTGAATGATCGTTTAATACTAAGGATTGTATAAATATATTTGTATTTACAAACTATAAATAATTTATTCGGATTTCTATTAGCAATTGTTCCATTTTAACGTCTTAATCACCAGTCATTGTACATGAAATAAAGATAATAGGAAAGAAACTGAACATTGATTGTTGCAAAGCTTTTTATTTATTCAAGGTTCATCAATTAATTAAAAAAGATGATCATTATTGATCAACTATTGATGATCAACTATTAAGGAAATACAAATTTCTAAAGAAAAGGCAGAAAATCAATACTTTGAATAAAATATACATACCCTTCTAATAATCATCTGCAAGAAGGACAGGGAGGAGGCGTTACTCATTATGATTAGTATACTGCGCATGCTTGAAAACATGCCTTGAAGGGTCATCCTGTTTCCTAGGGAATCACACTCACATCCTATTGCTATACACTACCCTGTTTTTACTTGCCCAAATGAAGTTCAAATTTCAAATTATTACACCATTTCTTACCAGAAACAAAATTGCATACCCGCTGTTTTTTCAGCATTTTTTAAGACCATATTCCTATAAATCAAATAAATTTTACGAAAATAATTCAAAAAGATATGTTTTGTATGGTTCGATAGGATTTTCTGCAGTAGCTTATTTATTTTATAAGTTGAGGAAAGAAAGTAACTTTAGTGTTGAAGGTTGTATGAATCTGATAAATATTTCACCTAGCGTACAGGCAAAGACCGAAAATAGTCAACTCTTGCTTAAGAATGGCAATAAATTGGCACCTAGAATTATGTTTAATTTTTTAGCTGACGTCGCCGAAAAAACTTCGCCTTCTGTAGTATATATTGAAATTCATGCCAGGTAGAGAGCGTGATAAATTCTGCTGATTAATTAATTTTGTAAACTGTAACCTATTTCTATTTATATTTAGTTTTAGAAATCTATATGTTTGTAGGCTACGATTTGATACCATGATTAATATGGTATTAAGATCTACCTTATCCCCATTACCTGCTCTCTCAATTCTAGTCTGCTCAGAGTTTTATTTATTTATTTTTTAAATACTCAAGTTTCCAATGTTCAATTAAGGTAATCTACTTTTTTGATCCCAGAGTTGTAAATAAAAATATGTAGCTATATGCTGATAATATTACAAAATTGGCAAAAGAATTCTGCATTTATACCTGCACCAAAATTACAGCCAAGTTTGGCAACTTCTTGGCAGTTACTGCAAGAAACTAAAACATTCTAGAAGGCGATTAACTCAAAGCTTATAACTCGTAGCCACTTTCTGGGAAATCACTACATAAGTTTTTTGTTAACTTTTTGCAAGTTTAAAATATATTGGTGAAAGCTGGTGTTGACAAGAAAATATCCTTAAAATTATGGAATATTGGTGGGTGATTTTTACAATTCGTTGACTTTTGTGTTCTTACTCCTTTGGCCACATAAAACTAATTAGATTTCGCAACTGGATTAGCGACCAATAACTTTTAAAAGTTATCTTACTTTATTTTTTATAAAAAAATCCTGTAATTTTTTGTGCCCTTGCTGCTGGAACTGTATATCTTACAATTAACCATTATTAAATTAAATAATTAAAAATAATAATAATAAAAAAAGAATAAATAGTTATTAAGAGCTAGTTTTTAAATGAAATTATGTTTGATTGAATGAATGAATTTTATAATGTGTGCAAAAAAATTTTTTAATTTGCAACTTTCCAAAATATATCAAGATGTGCTAAAAGTGGATTTAGCATGAAGGTTTTGACATTTGACCCCTATTTTGACTTAAGTATAGGGTCTGTATATTTGACAATAAGGCTACCCTCATCTTTTGACAGTTAAAATCCAAATCTGTGAAAAAAGGTACATTTATTCAGAGAAAGATCATATTTGTGTCCAAATTCTGTAACTTGATGATTAGCTCTAATTAATTAATATATTTGTGGTCATTCCTTTGAACCATTAAGATAAGCTTTAGTTATCGTCTTGGCTTTGCTATCTCAAAAGTGTGTAGGTTTCTGTTTTGAATTGAACATTCAATCCAATCACATTTCAGCATTTATTTAATAAAATACTCGCTTATGCAAATAAAAAGGTTCTTTCATAAAGAAAATGGATCTTTGAATTTGTATATTTTGAGTTGACTTTTTTTAAGCTAAGATAGTTCTTAATGGGTTTGTTGTGTTAGCATTTATTGTCATTTAATTTCATATCAGTAAATATAATTAATAAATATAAATATCTTCTGTGTTGTATACATTTTAATAATAATATAAATATTATAAACAATATACATTTACTGTCACATTCACTTCATGAACTTTTTGAACCATATTTTAATCAACTTTGGAGGTAAACAAGATTAACAAGAAAAAACTGAAATTATATATTAGCATTCATTATAAAATATGTTTTTATTCTGAAATTTTATATTTTTTAGACACCCTATTACGCATAAAAATATTCCTGTATCAAATGGCTCAGGTTTTATTGTGGATTCAAATGGCCTTATTTTAACAAATGCCCATGTAGTTTCACATTATGGTCATGTTGCTGTAAAGCTTTTTGATGGCAAAGAATACAAAGGAACTGTTGAACATATAGATTCTGAAACAGACCTTGCAACTGTACGGATAAATGCTGTAAGTCATTGTAATTATGTGTTTATCATTCTCTAGAATCTAAAAACATTTTTGTCTATTAAGTATTATTTTGCTTTCTTTATTTAGTTAGATGTCAAATAATCTCTTAATATTTGAGATTCCAGAATATCAAGAATTTTTGTTCATAATATTATTTAGAAAGATTAATGGTATAGAGTAGAGAAGAGTGGCTCACCTTGGGACATAGTACACCTTGGGATATTTTTATTTTTGGTCTTAAATTTTAAATTATCTTTTAGTTCTTTTAGATTCAGATAAATGTCAGCATCACCTAACCTTGAGACATATTTTGATTCAATTCATTAATTAGGTAAGAATTCATTAAGATTTTTATTTTTGAAGCATGATTACTACTTTCATATAAAAGTTTAATTAGTTGTAGAAAGAAATTTTAGTGAAATTATTTTTAATAAAAGATAATATAATGAAGTATAAAGTTTTCCCTTTAGAAGTTATCTAAATTTAATTGTTCTAATGCTAAGCTTAAAAGTATGATATTTTAAAATATCCTATTAAGTATATAGTGTACCTTGGGACAGATTTAGGTGGCCCACCTTGGGACACTAGTTATGCATAATTAATCCTTATTAAAAATAGATTTTTAACAAAAAGATATTGTGCATGCAAAGTATTTTTTAATTTATATAATCTGTGTTTATTGATAGTTATTATTTCGTATTTTAGGAACTCATTAGACTTAACTAATGACAATAATTAGAAGCAAAAAGTATAAAAAATAATACAGCAGTTCGTGCTAACAATGTTGAAAAAGCTGCTGCAAATTTTATCAGGGGAAATGACTTGTAAGAAAGCTGCTGAGTTCTACAGTATTAATAAGACCAATCTGAACTGCCATTTTATTTCCTTTAAAATAAGAGAGCAGCCAAATTCTAACTTTAAATATATTTTAAATATACAGAGTCGCAAAATATTCACAGATGAGGAAGAAACAAATTTGGTACACTTTATGTTACAAGCCTCCAAGCAGAGGCGTATCTATGGAAAGAAGCGTCTATGGCAAATCTCTTAATGACGCCCTTCCTAAAATATTTATATTCTCTCCTTTTTTTTTATCCAATACAAAATAAAAGCATTGTATTTAACTCTTCTGACAATATTTCAAAAAGATTGCATTGAATTTTTTTTAAAAAAAGGAATTGATAAATAAATAAATATTGAATATAACAATAAAATTATCTCTTTTTAATTGTTATGCATTCACGTGTATTCGAAATCCTCATTGGTAAAATAAAAATACCTTTTTTATCATATTTATAGAAGATTCTATTGCGTTTTTTCAATTGTCAATAAAAATTCTTACAAGTTGTTTAATTAAGTTTTACAAATATAATTTGGTAACAAAAATACGCACACACAACAAATGTAGCTCTGAGTTAAAGAAGAACTATTACATAACCGGATGATTACCCAACATTTTCAATATTAAAACTGAAGGAAATTGATATTTTTAAAATAATCACGCTTTGCTAACATCAAAAGAATAAAATCATCGTGATATAATAAATTCATTAAAGCAGGGCTGATTTTGCTCCGGATTTGAAAAAATCCGGATTTCCGGATTTTTTCGCTAACCATGATCCGGAAGTTTCCGGAGATCAATAGTTCAGATTTTTCAAAAAATCATTGGTCGCAAAAGTTTTCGGAAATCAAATTCTCAAAGGTGGAACTTAAAAACACAGTTTATTTTATTTGTTTGTAAGGAGAGCTTCTTTATAAGCTTATATTCATGATTAATATTCATTTTTTATCAGTAAATAGTTATTATTATCATAAACTCAAGAAAGAAAGACATATTTGTAAATTTCAATTATTTCTCCAGGCCATCATAGGTATGTGTAAAATTTTAAATATATTTTAAGTAAACTAAGAAATATTGTGAAAAAGAAAAAAAACTTTTTAAAATTGTTTTCTAATTTTTCGATTTAAACTTTATATATTTTTTTTTACTCAAGAAATTTTCCGGAATTTTGATTTGGGCTCACAATCACCCCTGTTAAAGATCACAGTGTAAATAATTACGATTTGTTATGATAATTACAAATAAAATAGCTACAATCAAAAGATATATTTTGGTTAGTTTAATTATTGTTCAATAAAAAAAAACCGATGCTCTTAATATAATTAAGTTTTACAAACATTATATAATAACAGATAATACAAAAAATATAAACATAATTACATACATAACACTAGACTTAATAGCAACAATAAGGCATCCTTTTTTGAGAAATAAATTAGAGGAAGTTGACGTTTTAGTTTTAAGAATATCTAGAAATAATTCTTTAGCTAACAGTAAAAAAAAAAGGCAAAAAGTAAAGAAATAGACCAGGATGCATTCTGGTATATTTAATAAAAAAAAAGAGATTTTCAAGCAAAGCGAAATTTTTTTTTTGCACAATTATAAAAGTCATTTATAATTGTGTAAATTTTAAAAAAAAATAACTTTTAGTAAATATTTATTATTTTATTTAATAATAGTCTTAAAAATTTGAATTGTAAGGTAAACATTTTCTACATCGTTTTAAAAGAAGGTAATTTAATATGGGAAAATACAATAGTTCAGCAAAATTGATCGAACAGTTAATGAGAAATCAAATTTTAAATATCCGACTTTTTTAAAATTCGATTTATCAGGAATCTGAAACTCCATATTCGAACGATATGAATTTAGACAAACCTGCAAAACAGGTTTTTTTTAATAAAAAAAACCTTTTTAAAACTACTCTAAGTTAATTAGATTTAAAAGTTGTTTTTAAGGAAAAAGAAAAGTATGAATCATTGAAATATTTGAGATGATGACTTTTTGCATCTTTATGAAAGTACATTATAAGAATGCGTATGCTTCATAACTTAACAGGTTCCAGCTTTTCAGTAGATTAGATGATAATTGTTTTTTTTTATATTCTTAAAATAAAGATAATTAATTAATGATAAATACTATTGTGATTATCACTTGATTGATAACTTTTTTTTTCAAGTTACTAAACTGTTGTAATGATTGGGTTATAAACTACATATTATAACCTTAATATTATTTTGTTACCATTTTACGTTGATTATAAGAAATAAATGTAATATATAAATGGAGGACACTTTATAAAACCATTTAAAAACAGTATACCAATTTTTTTCAAGCAATATGATATGGAGTGACATAAATCTAATGTAAATGATATATATTGTAAAAGACTTAAAAATGAAAAAATTAGTATTTATAAATAAGTAGTAATTTGATTAATCTTTTTTTTTTTTTTTTTTTTTTTTTTTTTTTAAAGGGAAGAAAAGGGCAATCTGAAATAAAAGAAGAAATATAGGACAGAGGTTTTCAGGCATGCTCAAGGAAGCGTGCTCAAAGACAGTTTGATAAATATTAAAGAAATATAATTTAAAAATTCAAAACAAGCATGTGTTGAAAAATTCTTTTTTTTTTCAATTTGTAAGTAGAAGGATTATTGAAATTCACATTTAAAGCATTAAAATATAATAAATATTGTGGGTAAATAATATTTCTGTAACTTAGAGTACAGAAAAAAAAAAAAAAAAAAATAATAATAAATAAATGAAATAAAAAAATCCAAAAACTGACAATATGTTTCTTAATCAAACCATTCAAAGGAAAGAAGAAAAAAAAAAATCAAACTTTTACAAGTTGTTAAATTCAAATTTTATTTATTAATGAATTAAAATAAAAACATTTTTAGGTAGTTGGTAACTGCTGAACTTAATGAATGTTATTTACTTAATATACACAAAATTATTTACCTATCACAACTAATTTTCAGGAAATTTAAAAAATTATGTCTCCAATAACATTTGAAATTTTGCATTTATTGTTTTTTTATTACATATTAATTTTAATAATAATGCATTAACGAGTATTTAATTATACAATATATAATTATTAATACAAAAAAATCAATGAGCATATTAAATGTTTTGTCATAAAACAGCAATAATAAAAACTAAAAAATATTATAAATTCTAATTTATAACATTAAAAGGGGGGAGAGATAAATGTCCCTCTCGATCTATATATACAGAGATGCTAACTTGCTCTGTTTAATAGAAAACTTTTTTTTAGTGGTAGCAAAATTTATGTTTTGTTTCTTAGTTTATGCAAATTTGATATATTTTTTCCACCTCTACGTATGTATAATTCGAAATGTGTTAAACTCAATTTGAATTCAGTTATCTAGTCGTAAGCATTTTAAATTTAACCAAAATTATCTAAAATTTTGCAAGTTTTGGTTTTTAACTCTCTACTAAAATATTTCGGAGAAAACTTAGCAGTTGGCATCCCTTTATATAGACATCATTTCTAGAAAATATAACGAACGCCTATAATGCTAACTAATAATTTATGTCTAAATAATTTATTTAAATATTTAGGAAATGATTACTTACATCAAGGATGAAAATCCTACCTCTTAAATAGTTGAATGAATTATAAAAGCTGTAACCTATTAAATTAGATTATAAAATTCCAAAATAGACTTTAAATATTTATTTTCTTGAATTAAATTTTGAAATAACAACTAGAATGAGCAGAATTTTTCATACACTCGTGAACACCTAACAACTTACAATTGCTCCTGTCTTTATTTTTAAAAATAGTGGGGTGTATTCATTGCTAAATTGCTTCATTGATTCAAATTAGTTGATGAGCCAAGCAAAGGCACCTCCTATTTTTAGTGGAGGTGATTCTCCCCATGGGTAGAAAATATTTCCTGTTTTGGAAGGATTTACAGCAGGGGTTCTTTTTGAAATCTATTCAACAGATTCCGAAAGCATTTTAGATTTACAAGCCTGAGATACCCTATGGTTTTCACATTTCTCTGTCCTCTGGTCATCACCAAAGATCTATCTCTGCCTGAAGGGGTTTCATCCATTTCCTCCCCCGGTTAATTGCCTTTTTAGAAGGACTACAGTCTTGCAATATGATACGAAGTGGAGGAACAAATTGTTTCTCTTTGCTCACAGTAGTGGAAAAATAAAGAAAATAAAAATTAATTCAGGGATCATGGATTCTCTGCATTCTGGTCTTTCTTTTAATATTTTACAGTTTAAGAACTGGGGACTTTTTTAAAAGAGAGAGTAAAGTTACAGTGGAATGCACTATGAGAGGTCTCACTTTCCTTTAGATAGGGGGAAAAAGTTTCTTTAAATTTCTCACCTAAGTTTCGTTCAACGCCTTTCCTTTTTTTTAGTCTGTAATATTTTTGCTAATTTTTTCATATAGATAAATATTTTAAATTTAAAGATTCAGCTTCTTTATTTTACTTTAGTTTTAACGTATGTTATTTTCAAATATACATAAATAATGTCAAATAATCTAAGTCGAAAAGCATATTTTTGAGTAAATTATTTTAAATTGATATGAATATCAAAGTAAACTATTCTAAATAAAAATCATTAAATATTTTTAGGATTTGTTTTCTGTTCTTATTATTGAAAATTACTTGATTTTAAATAAATACGTTATGCATTGCCGAGGAAAAAGACATTGATTTATATCGATATATTTACTACTCAAGAGCTATAACATCATACATAGTACAGGCTATATAAACCCTTGAAATATGGCATAATTTACATTAATACATAATAATAACATACATTCTTAATACAAGTACATATTCTAATTCTATACTTCTGTAATTGAAATTATTTTATTTAGTTAATTATTTTATTTTTATATGTAACGATTTTTTGAGGCTATTTCAGTGTTTTTTTCTTTATGCAATATTATAGTTTGACTCTGAGTTAGTTTCAATAAAGTCTTATAAATTATGTCTTGTTTGCTTATAAGATTGTGAGCTTTAAAATTTAAAACTCTTATGCGTGAATAATCCTTTTGAATGAACATTATTAAACGTTTATTTTATAATCGTTTGTACCTGGAAAATAAAGTTTTTTTTTTTCGTTTCCTCAAATAATTTTACGTTTAGTTAATGCTTTATTTTTCATTTTTAATTGAAAAAAGGAAACACATAATACACTGAAAAGAGAAAAAAAAAAAAAAAATTAAATTCTCTGTAATTTTCTATAATGAATAATAAGCTTATATTTTGTCTCTTTTTTTTTCTTCGTATCAGCGATAACTTAAATTTTTTCCAATACAGCTTTGACTTGCTGTGAAGCAATGATAAGCTACATTTTCGAAAATTTTAAATTCATTTGAAATTATATATGTGGTTAAAAGACTTTTCGTAAAAGGATTTTGATGAAAATTAAATGTGAATTATTTAGGAAATTTTCTAAAAATATTTTTATTGGAATGTATCAAAAAGTTAGCAAAGAGAGTAATAATTATTAAAAACTAAGCATTATTCTTTAAATTATGATTTTATAATTAAAATATGGTTTTTGCCGAAATCGTCGTAAATATAACAGCAAGGCTATTTTTTTTATAATTTATTTATTTTAGTATTTATAGTGAATGTATTCATGAACATTAACAAATTATATTTAATCTGAATTGTTTGACGCTCGTCACCTACTTTGTTTTCGATTAGCGGTTCCCTTTCATACTTCACTCTCCCAGAGACAGAAAGAGTCCCTCAAAAGACGATGTCTTCTTTTCGAGCCCTCATGAGAAGGTTAAATGTTGTATACTTTATTTTAGTTCTCCCTAACTATCTATCTATATATATTAAAAAAAACACTTAATAAAATTTTTAAGTAAGAAAATCGTTGATGTTGATCGATTTTGCCCCTTTTTGAAATAATGCGCCCATGGCATTCGGCCATACTTGGCATACCCTAGATACGCCACTGCCTTCAATAGCCTTCAAGGATTAACAATGTGTGATGCACGTGCACTTACATATGAGTGGGCTTCTCCAAACCAAATGAACATTCCTCCAAACTGGGAGAATGGAAAAAAAAAAAAAAAAAAAGAAACAAATCTGGGAAGAACAGGATTTAATGCTCTCAGAATTAGTGAGAAATACACCCAGAAGAAAACTAGTAATTAGTGATTTATGCAATAACAGTGATGATGATGCTTGCAGCTTAGATGAAATGAACAGTGAAAGTGACAACAAAATATTTAATGATAAGAAAAAAAGTTCATCAACAAAAATGTAGAGAAACAAGATTACATATTGGAGATTTTCCTCAGATCAAATTTGCTGGTAAAAGATCTGTTGTCTTAGTAAGTTGCGTTGAAAGAGTTGATGGAGATGAGTAAGAGTTATCAGTTTTGAGAAGAGTGAATCAATCTGCAACATTTATTTATCCTGAAAAAGAAGACAAATCATTGATAGAATAAAATGTTAAAAGCATAGTTTAAAACGTTCTTTAGGTTTGGTATTTGATTCTGAACAATTCGATTTGCATACAAGAAGTTGAAACTGAAACTAACAAAATATAACTTTATTAACAATATTAAAAAATGTAAATTTATTTAGTAATACTGTGTTTAGAAAATTTCTACTTAACTTTTCACATCTTTCTAACTGTCCCAAGGTGCCCCACTAGGAGGTACACCTTGGGACAAATAACAAGGTAGCTAATCATTTTTTAAAATTTTTTCTATGACATATACAAAATCAAAACCTAGTTAAAAGTGTTTTCAAATGTTACAAGAATACCAATAAAAAAGTGTCCCAAGGTGAGCCACCGTCCCTACCTCAAAAATCATGGTAAATAATGTGTGAAACATTGCCAAAGTTGTGTCTCTAAATAATATACTTGATTAGTTTTTATTTACTATATTTATATTAAAAATATGTAAATGTAGTGAATTATTAAACACAATTTTAAAAATATGTAGTGATAATTTGTTTTTTAAGAAATAATGATTTAATTACTGTGATAAAAAAGCAATAAATTTGCGTTATTATTAAAATGTATTATGAAAAATTAAAAATAAGAAACTAAAAAAGAAGTTGATGAAAAACTTAATGCGTATGATATGAGATGTAAGAAAGAACCACCTGATAAATAGATCTGCCATTTATACTGCAATGTTGTTAAATCAAAGTTCTAATCTCATGACTTTGAAACGTAACACTGAGATATGCAGCAAATTTTCAAAACAATAATTTTTTTTTTTGTATATTGTCACTTGAATAAATTAATTTACCTCGTAGGGTTTGGTGTATCTCTATTGTTTTTTTTATCTGGTATTTTCTTCATTAAGCTAACATTTTGTAGTGTTATTGGTGTTATATATATGTGGTGTGAAAACTATAGAAAACTATATTATAGATATGTGGTGTGTAACTTTCATTGTTAAAGTAACAATGTATTGTCCTGAGGTGCTGGCAATGAAATGAAATGAACATGCAAATCACCTCAGTGGTATAAATAAAGGGGCATTTTAGCGTTCCACAGAGATTTTAGTGTGGAAATATTTAAGCCTTCTTAAGTTTTAGGCAGTACTTCATGTCAAACTCTAATTTTTGATTCAAACTTATAAGCACTGGCTTTTTCTGGTACTAAACTGCTGTGAACCAAGTAATGATGAAGATTGTAATTGCCCAGTGTCTTTCATAATATTCAGCGTGTTTTGCATGGTCAATTTAGGAGTCCTGCAGTGTTATTTTGTGCTAGTATGCTAAGCAGTGGATTGGTAAAATCATGATCTTTATGTTAATACGAAATATCCAATAATTTTTTTTTATATATTTTGAATATATATCAAGATTTTAATCACAAATGTTTTTACCTAAACGAAGAAAAAATATCTACATTCTTTTTTACTGTTCCAAACTATACTATTTTTAAATTAAATAGTTATGAATGAAACTTTGCTCAGTCCTCGGAAATCTGATTGTAGAGGCATTTATTTGTAGCAACTTGTGGAAAAATAAACAAAGCACAGAAACACGAAAACACCGAGCAAAGAAACCATGGAAGTCTGAGGTAGGAGGATCAAGGATTGTAGTTCCTGCGCGGAGTGATACTGGCAGACAAACACAACTGATGAGCTACTGATAGGAGTGAGCAGTCTTCTCTTGGCTATTTAAGCAGTTGATTTCTCTACCGTCGAGGTTGCAGCGTCAATGAATCTCGTCACAATACTTCGTTTCCCGGTGACGCTCACCTTTAGAAGAAATGTTTGCTGTCAACTAGTTTAAAATTGTTTTTAATAACCATCTTTTTAAATACTTAACAAATAACCTTTTGCAGTTTTGTTTGTTGATATATAGTTAGCTATATTAAAGAAAGGTGTTCCTGTTTACTAATGTTTTTGTTGACCTCTTTCAAGCTACACTTACCAACATTGATTATAAATTATAAGAAAATATATAAAGTTTATTTTTTTAAATTTTATTTATTTATATTTTTCTTTACGTAAATAGTTTTTTTTTTACTCAAAGCAAAGTTTATGTAAATGTGTAACTCTGCCCTGGTCCTGTGTTATCGAATAAAATTTATAAATCTTATTTTATTAATGTTTATCAATTTATAGTTATTAGAAAATATCTATTATCTACTTTAAATACTTTGAATTTGAGCACAGTATATTTATAATCATAAGATAATAAAAAAAACATTATTGACATTGTTTGTTAATGGAAAAACTTCATTAGCTTTGCAATTAAAAAAAAAAAAAAATCACCATGTTAGGGAAAAAATATGTCAGTCTTTTTTTTTCTTTTTCTTGAAGCCATAATTTTTTCAAAAATGCAGTAAATAAGTAAAGCTTTAATTGTCTTTAAATGCTGGATTTGAAATTAAAGTAAAAAAAATCACCATGTTAGGGAAAAAATATGTCAGTCTTTTTTTTTCTTTTTCTTGAAGCCATAATTTTTTCAAAAATGCAGTAAATAAGTAAAGCTTTAATTGTCTTTAAATGCTGGAAGATTTCTTATTATTTACGAATTCTTTAATGCATTTATCTTTAATGTTATTTTATATTTCATATCTACAGGGTGGAAAATGTATTGTATGCAAAGTAAAAAAATAAGATTTTCATGACTATTGATCTAGTTTTGGAAATTTCATGTACCAAGATAAAATCTTAATGATTCAACATGCTGACCTTAAATACACTTATTAATGTGTAAAGATAATACAGTATACGCTTGATGTAACAATCTCTGTGGTCCAAATGAAAATAAGTGCTGAAACGTGAGGTCGCGATATCGTGAGTACATAAAATTAGAGCAAATATTTACTTATATTTCATAAATAGTGGATTTATTTTGGCAAAAACTTGTTATACTATAAATAGAATTATGAAACTGACGAGTGCCCAGTTTTTTTATGTCAATAAAGTACAAGTATTATTTAATATAGTACATTAAAGGTTCAAAATAAATTTTTTAGCAGTCCTTTATTATTGTGGATGAACCTTAGCCAGTCATTCAGTGCTTTTTCTTGATTTGGAAATTTCGCTTCATGAAAACAATGCCATGTAATTGTAACAGTTTGTTCTTCTGCCTATAGAATTACATCACATTTTTAATTATTGTTAACGAAGTCCCTTTAGGGAACTTGAATAATTTATTTGTGATTTTGATGTTATAATTTTTAATTTCTGTTCTAAGCAAATAGCATTACACTGGCTACGAGCAGCCAATTTTACTAAATAACTTAAAGCCAGAGAACTGAGCAAAACTAAAATCAAAAAGAATGTGAATTATATCATGTGTTTTAACTTTAAAATAAACCACCACTTACAATACTTCACAAAAAGAATGAATGAACTTTTCGATCAAAAAAAAAAAAAAAATGATTGATGAATATATTGAAGACTTTGAAAAGAAATTTCAGAAGTTTATGATTATCCATAGATTATCCATTACGCCAGGACCTCCTTGGTTAAGAATGGGTGGTTTTGTTACTCTTTCTGCATTCATAGAGAATTCAAGATGTTTATGTTTATTGAGCCGTAACATCAAAAGAAATAGTGGATTGAATATTTTTCTTGAAACTTATCCATTTACTTGTTGTCAATAAAAAAAGTTAGTTTTGGAAGTGCAAAAATGTCTTAACACCTGTTTTTGGAGGGATTTTCAGGGAATTAAAAAAAAACAAACAAAATTTTAGTTGCTATATTGGAAAGAGTGGCTTGGTTCGGATGTTCTACTGGACGTTAAAATAACATTGCCTCCATTAAACAGTAAACAGGACTTCGTGTAGTAGTGGTTATAATTAAAGGGTCACACTAATGGGGAAAGTTCTTACTAAACAGCTTAGACTGCATTTTAGTTAAAACTGAATAAAATCAGACAGAAAAACAAACTTTCTCTGAATAGACCAACAGTATCTCTTTTTGATGGATTTATATTTTTGATCTTGAGAGTAAACGCAGTTTGGAAAATATTGTGCCAGTTGTTTTGTCAGAACAATGATCAAAAGTTTGTATCCTTTATTGTTAATTTCATTTTTTACCTATTTCGCAAAAACTTTTCATTGATACGAATTAAAAAAAATAGCAGACATTTGCACAGAATTATAAAACTTCCTTATTCAAAGGTAATTTTATGTAAAAAGTAATTTTTATTATTTTCCCATAATTTTAAATGACAAAGTTCAAAATTTGAATGCAATTGGTAAAATATCTTCTGAGCAATAAAATTTTCACATTTTCAACTTTTTTCTATTAGACATATTTTGCTAAAATGTTTGAATTTTTTTTTCAAAATTAAACAAATAAAAATGTTGTAAAATTTAAATACTTCACAATTTCAAAGGTTTTCCATAGTTGCTAAGTAAAACAATAAAAAATGATTAATAATGAAATTAAAAATAATTAAAATTATGGATTTCATTAAAAATGTATTTTTCCATTGAATTATCTTTGAATATGTGAGTTAATGATAATGTGAAAAAAGTTTTTGAATTCACTTAACTTTTCAAGGTATGTAGAAACATAAAAAAAATTGAAATTCAAGAACAAAAACTTAATACCTCTCTCTTGACTGAACATTAAGATCATATTTTCCAGATTGTAGTTACTCCATATATTTTGATGGCCAAGAATTCAAGTCTGTAAATTAGAAAATGTCTTATTTTGTAACTTAAAATATCAACTTCTCTACTTATTTGGCTTAATTGAGATTGCCAATTAGTATGTTTAAATACAATCAATAGATCAAAAGTTATTAAGTTTATATTATATATTATGGGATATTTTTTTTAAAATTTTGTTCACTGTACATTAAATTTAAAAAATTCCTTTTGCTTTATTATTAATTTGCTTATAACATTCAATACTTTTTATGTTTTCTATCAAAAGTACATATTAAATGTCATAGTATCTTAAAATTTCTGTTTTATTTTAGTAATTTCTTCTCAAGATATAATTTAAAAAAAAAAAAAAAAAAAAATGAATGCAAAACATTTAGTTTTTTTTTGTGAAAAGGGGAAAAAAACTCAATTATAAATAAATATTTTGAGAAAATTTAAAGTAAATACTCTTAAATCAAGAATTATAATAAAAAATTATTTTATGCTTTAATATCATTCAGAGTAAAATTACAAACAATATAGATTAACTGATATTAGTTTTGAAATATCTAATTGTTTTTAATATGCTTGTATCATTGAAACTCAACTGTATAAGTTTCTTGTCAATTAACTTATTTTCATAATTTTTTCCCTTCACATGCTAAGTTGAGAATTTTGTAGTGAAAATTAGACAATATTGCTATGGTATCATTACTTTCTTCATTAAATTAATTTTTACTATTTAATTAACTTTTCTATGTCAATACCTTAAATATTGATAAAGTTTTAATTAATTTTTTTCTAGAAAGATTTGCCAGTTCTTCCTCTTGGTCAGTCATCTAATATTAGACCTGGAGAATTTGTAATTGCTATGGGAAATCCCTTGACATTAAGTCACACAATCACTGCTGGTGTTATAAGTTCTGCTAACAGGCAAGGGAAGGATTTAGGACTCCATAAAAAATCTGACTATATTCAGACAGATGCTGCTGTAAACGTGGGTAATTCTGGTGGTCCTCTAGTAAATCTGGTAAGAAAACTACAGAAAGTTCAGTAATTATATATTTTTTTATATGTCTTGTTAATGATATGCAGATGGAGAACTTTAAAAAAAAAGTTTGCCTTCGTTTTCAGTAACTATGTGTTATCTTTTATCTGCTATTAATGCAATATTAATAAAAATTTAAAATATTCAGAAATTTTTTTAAGTCTATTCCTGATGTAACCACATTTTTGTTACTCTAAAATTAGTTTTAAGTTGTGGTGATATTAACCATACTTTCTCAACTATGTTGTCAACACTTTTTAATGTCTTTTTATATAAGAGTATATTACCGTAATTTATGGAAGAAACACCGCAGCATTCACGAGTTTAAAAGTTTTAAAATTTTAAGTGAGGCATTTATGCCAGTTGCGGCGTTTACGATATTTTAAAAATAAATTTTACATTTTTCAAAGAGAAAATAAAATTTTTAATTAATAGTTGCGAATTATAGCAAAAGATGACGCCACTATTGCTAACTCACTACCCCTTAAAGAAAGTGGGTTGATCTCGATCTAGTTCTGGTCAAACCGCCTGGTTGATAGCTCTTTCACATTTTTTCTCACTTTGTTACAAAGTGCTATGCAAAGGTAGAGAAATTAAATTGCGGAAAGTTTTCTTTTTAGTATTTGCTAATATTTTTTCATATTACAATATGCCTCCTACAAAACATAAAAATAAATCTGTGTCAAACAAAACATCTGTTCTTAAAGCAGTTTAAAATAAAGTGAAATTGAAAAGTAAAAACATCTGCATTTCCAATGAACAAAATAGAGAGAACGAACATAAATTGCGCTAAAGGGGGAAAGTGTGAGATGAATAACGACCCTTGACCTCTTCCCTACTTGCACATCTGGACAAAACTTCAGGGAAGTGCAGCACAGGGGGATTTTGAATACTTGTTGTAACCTTACTTACTGGTGAAGTTCAGTTTACTTATGGGCGTAAGTACGCCAAAATAAAGCTTTTACTTTCATAAAATCACCCTCAATATTTTTAGCCAATAAATTACGCAAAATATTTTTGTATAAGTCATACTGTATTAAATTTAAAAGAAAAAGGTTTTAAAAATTTAATATTAATTTAAAGCGATATTAAATAAAACATATTTCACCTAATTTTGCATTTTATTATTCCCAGAATGTTATTATTATTTATTTAAATAATGAATATGATGAATCATGAATGTATTAATAGTTTACAGCAATTCTGACTGTGACTATTTTTAAAGAAGAAAATGTCTTAATAAGTACCTACCAAAATGTAATGAAAAAGTGTAAAAATTTCAACTGTGAATTTCAGTTGAATTTAATTTAAAATACAACAGATAAGCTTAAGTGTAATATGAAAGGAAGAATAGATAAATCATGAAATGTAATAGTCCTGTTTTTTAAGTAAACATCGTTGAACTTGAATATATGTTAAAAAGGAGAAGAAAATTATTACGAATTCTTTTAGAAAAAAAAAAAAAGGATTAAGAAAAATAAGCAATATTTTGAGAAATAAAAAGCACAAAAATAAAAAAATGCTTTTCATATTAAAATACAAAACTGTAATACGAAATAATGTTTGCTTAAAAATTTTGATGAATTCAACTGACAATTCACTTGGGAAACATGAGCTCAAATAGAAATTACTTCTAACTTTAAATAATATACAAGAATTGATTTTGTGATTACAAAAAATCATTAAAGTCGCTTTTAAGAAAGCTAAACTTTAATTCTTTAGAACTAATTCAAGAATTGAATGAATGCACAAAATGCATATTTTATATCCAAATAAAAATTATATGCTTTCAACCATTTAGTTTTGAAATGAATTGAAACTGTATTGGAATGAAACAAACATTTTTGTTAACTTTTTAAGTAGTCATAAATTTGACTTTAATATGAATTGCAATATACAAGTTAAAAATATTATACAAGTTATAAATGTGACTGGTAAAACATTTATGCTAAATGTTTTTAGCAACGTTAAATATATATATATATACATCAAGTTTAATGTTAAACCATAAAATTTACTACCATTTTTAATCTGCAATGAAAATCTTCTGATAAATCGAGAGATGTTGGGAGGTACATTTTTCAAAAAAAAGAAAAAATTATAATAATAATAATAACTTTAAAGAAATAGCATATACAGTGGAAAGTCGCGTATCCGGAATTGTGGGACTTTTGGAAGTCCGGATATTAGATAAAAAATAAATAAACATTATTTTTTGGGCAATAATGTTTTAGTATTAGAATAATATCTAATCAATCAAAAACAAAATATCAGAAAAAAATAATTTTTGCTTAAAATATAGAAAACAAAAGAAAAAAAAATTGACAGTTATGAAAATATTAATTGCTCTTTCTCCACCATTTTGAACTAGAATGATTCAAGCAAGAAGGGGAAATTCCAGTCATTCATTAAGGTGGGTAGGTGTAGAAGAAAATTCATTTCCTCCTTATTTGTCATTCAAGTTGAGGGCAGGGCATTGACAAATTCTTATTTTCTCTCCCATCATTGGCTATCAATCAAGCATAAAGGAGCAGCATGCTGATTGGGTTCTCTTTATTTTTTCTTGTGTGACTGAAAGTGACTCCCCCTCCATGTTAATGTTTGTTGTGTTTACCCTTTTTCACAGTATTTCTTCTTTCCCTGACACTCTAATAAAACGGTTCCAGAAAATGCCTCTTTTACTAGCCAGCTGCATAGGAAAGAAGGGGGGGAGGCACTCAGTTGCACTCTTTTGAAAGCATTACTTAGGGTCACTCAATGGTCTTGGGAGGTCTTTTCTTCCCCTTTCTGTTGATTTATGGGTTCAATGCATGAATCACTAGAAGCTAGAAAAGGAAAAAACCTGTCCAAAGACTTTTTTTTTTAAGAGGGGGAAGATGAAGAGATGTTTGTTTATTTTGACTGTTAAAATGGGTCCAGGAAATCAACCCTTCCGGGAAAGGGACGTCAGGATATGGGACATTGCACTGTATAAATACTTATCATTATTCTCAAAGTAAATTTGTACTCTGAATATTGCAAAGTTCGTGTCCATGAGTTTAGTATGAGGCAATAATATGTTTTGTGACCAAAATTAAATGCACATAAAGAAAAGTTTCTCTTTTTCTCTCTCTCATTTGTTTTCAATTTTCTACCAAATAAAGTTGCAAAATGGAGCAAAAATAAATATTATAAACTCTAAATTTTCTTGGTTTTATTTATTTATTATTTTTTTTTTTTAAAGGATGTAACCGCTAAAATATTAAGAAGGTATTTACTTAATCATATATTTCCTATATTTCTCTTCACATCTTTTATTCTTTGCATGGATTTTTGCTATCTCAAAATGTAACTTTTGTAAAGTCACGAAAAAAACTTTCTAGTTTACTTGATTCGATATGCTGCCAATTTTGAAAAAAGTTGCTACCTTTTTAACTCATGAGTATGCACCGGTGTTTTATAAAAGTAATGTGTGACAGTGAAAGTAGATTAATAGAAGTAGTCTTGTTTGTTGCACAGTCCTGTCAAATTTGAATACTGATTAACAGAAGTGAATCACAAAACTAACATAAAAGAGTCACAAGAGAGTAAGAAAAAAAAGGAGAAATGCACTAAAAATGCACTGGAAAAGAAGAACTGGTAAGAAAAGTTCTCGTAAAAAGCATACCATTAACTATATAAATTTAAAGACTGATTCGATTTGATCTAACATTTTCGAAATAAAAGAATTTGCAAAAGTTAGAAAGTACTTACATTTTAAAATATTATTTGTACAATATTAGATCCGCAGGTGAAGAGAGAAATCAAAACAGAGGCCTGCATGGAATAGAATTGTGAAACAAGCTAGGGTTTGCAAAGGGCTGTAGAGCTATAGAAGAAGAAGAAATCCCTATACAATAAGTGTAATTATCGATATGTTGAAAAATTTTAGAGCTGCTGAAGAGTGAGTCTGTCAAATAGCATGAAGTGAGGACAGTTCCTATCCGTAAACTTTAAATTAATCCTTATGCATTAATTAAATTTTTAAAAAATAATAACAAATCTAATATCTTTCAAATACTAACATTTCTTTCAATGTTTAATTAAATTAAATTTTGATGCATCATCTTGAATTCTATCATCAGTTATATCCATATAATTATTAACAAGGTGATATTTCCTGGTGGTTACTTTTGGTGTTTTTTATTTTATTTTATTTTATTATTTTCTTTGTTTCTTCCAACCAACAAATGAGGGACCCCATACACAATTTTCCAATATTTTTAGTTTCATCACTATGTAACGCAAATGCAGACCAGTACAATAAAAAAAAAACCAGGGCGAATGCTATTGCCCCAATGCTTGATCCAAGAGTTCCCTTGTCTTTTAGGTTTCGATCAAAATTTCAAAACTACGGAGTTAAATATATACAGAGGAAAGTCGCATATCCGGAATCGGCGGGACTTCCCCAAGTCCGTATATTCGATTTTTCCGTATAATAGACTCCCAAGGTAAACAAAACTTAAAATGATATGAATCTAAGAAGCAAAAAATTAAACATTATTTTTCGGGCAATAATGTTTTATTATTAGAATGATATCTAATCAATCAAAAACAAAATATTAGAAAATAAATAATTATTACTATTATAAAAATAAATATAGAAAACAAAAAATATTAATTTCTCTCTCCGCCATTTTGAACTAGAACGATTCAAGCAAGAAGGGGAAATTCCCGTCATTCACTAAGGTGGGTAGGTGTAGAAGAAAATTCATTTCCTCCTTATTTCTCATTCAAGTTGAGGGCGGGGCTGTGACAAATTCTTATTTTCTCTCCCATCAGTGGCTATCAATCAAGCATAAAGGCGTGGCATGCTGATTGTGTTCTCTTTATTTTTTCTTGTGTGACTAAAGGGAATTCCACTTCCACTTTAACGTTTGTTGTGTTTACACTTTTTCAAAGTACTTTTTCTTTCCCTAACACTCTAAAAAGGTTGCAGGAAATGCCTCTTTTACTAGCCAGCTGCATAGGAAAGAAGAGGTGGAGGGGACTCAGTTGTGCTCCTTTGAAAACAAATCTCCCCCCCCCTTTCCTGCATTCCAAAGGAGGAGCGTCACTAAGGGTATGGTCTTGGTAGATCTTCTGTTCCCCTTTCTGTTGATTTATGGGTTCAATGCATAAATCATTAGAAGCTAAGAAAGGAAAAAACCTGTCAGAAGACTTTTTTTTTTTTTTTTTTAAGAGAGGGAAGGTGAAGAAATGTTTGTTTATTTTGATTGTTACAAAGTGTCTGGGAAATTGACTCTTCCGGAAAAGGGACGTCCGGATATGGGACGTTACACTGTATATATATATATATATATATATATTATTATTCATTTATTTATTTTTTTTTGGCGTGTTTTAAATTTTTGCTGCCTTTGCTATCACTTCGATATCCCATATCTTTTTTTAAAGGACATTGCTTGACCTTTAGTAGCCAGTCTTACTGCTGCAGGCAATGTTTTCTGAAGGTCAAGCATTGTTCAAGATACGGTAAAGGGGTCCAATTATCGTTCCCTAAATTTCTAAAAAATTTGACTGAGAATAATTTTCTTTTCTTTATTAATCTAGTTAATTGTCTAAAAATACATTATACTTTTGTGCACATTGATTTTAAAGTACATCAATCAAAAGTAATTTTCATTTTGCCTTTTTAATTTTTAAATGATATTTTTCGCCAACTCATATATACATATATATACATATATATATACATATATATATATATATACATATATATATATATAAGTTCAAAATGAAGAAAAAACAAAGGTAAATTACAGACAAAAGAAAGAAGGGGGAAAAAGAAAAATAATAATAATAAAAAAACAAGCAACTGGGGAAAGAAAAATTATCTTATATAAATCTTAATTTTTTTCGTGTTTTTTTGTATTTTTTTATTTTGCTGTGTGTGTATATATATATATATGTAAAACAAAAATTATAATACTTTTGTATTAATAAAAGAATTAAATCTCTTTCGTTTTCATAAAATGTCTTTGTTAAAGAATAAGCGTAGAGAGATTCTATTTTGGGAAGTCAAGGCTAATAACATATGATTGAGTTATTTTTAGAATCTCTCCCCCTTTCACTTCCATATAAGGAAGCATGAAATGATTTTCCTTAATGCGTAAGGATACAAGAATGTCAGAGACTGTGCCTGTTTACTCAAATCTGTGTTAGTATAAAAGCGAGAGCAATGCTTTTCGCATGGCTTTTTCATCATGTTCTGATCCTGAAAAGTTGTTCCGGAATTGTCCAAAGTTTTGTCCACCCCCTCCCTTGCGGAGTGTGGATGTGGACTGTTATCGATACCAGCCTACTACCATTAATAAAGATTTTTTGTGTGTAACATGGCTTACGACTGCATTATTTAAGCTATCTATATACAAATAAAAGGGATTTTAACCCTTTTATTACATATATATATAATTAAAATTTTTTATTTTAATTTCAGTATTAAGCCTTTCATTTCATTTTTAAGAAAAAAGAAAGAAAGCGTTATAAGTAAATACCAAAAACTTTTGTTGAATTAAATTTCGTTAAACTCAATTAGAATTTCGTCTCAATTAAATTCAATGTTCGCTTAAAAAAGTTACGAAGAATCATTTTAATCCAACGAAACCATTAAAACTAAACTTCATGAAATTGATCAGTGTTAGTCAATGACTGTGTTAGGTTTGGATAGTGATAATTTTCAATGTTCATAAAGAGAATCGATTTTTAAACCGCTTCTGAGGTATTTTTCCATTAGCCCTAGGAAAAGTAGAACTGACTTGTTAACGGCATTATGGCTATTATTCTTTAATGTCTTTTAATTTTCTTTTTTCATTTAAAAATTCCATTATCATAGCCCAGGAATAAATCTATAAACGAAAAAGATGTACAGAACGTTTTATTCAGAATAACTTTTGATCTTAAAATCAGAAAATTCTAAACTAAGATGCAATATTCCTAACATAACGAATAATATTCTATATATAGATATAACAGTGAAGATGATAATTTAGGTTTCAAAACCGCACGCAAACATGACAAATACGATAAATTAGGAAGCGTTTTTAACAATTTTAGTACTATTTTAACATGTTTTATCTCGCTTTTAGAACAAATTATTATAAACCAAAAATTCTCTGCATTTATTAATAAAATTCATTCATTCGAGGAGGAAATCTTATGAAAAAATAAATAAACAAATAAAATAAATAAATAAAAATTAATAGCAATGTTTTCTTATTTTTAATATTTTTTGAATTTTAATTAAATGATAATATCTTATGTGGCAAAGATACCATTTTAATAATTTCAATCTTAGTATTTGACCATTAAAAATTACACATTTTCGTTCATTCAAAAATATATGATTTACAATGAAAAACTGTTAAAAATACTTTCACCATAAACTTACTTTAGAGTAAATAGGCGCAACCCACTTTGGGGAAATCTTCAAAATTGAAAAATAAGATTTAGATGTTCACATTTTTAATTTGTCTTCTAACTAAACGAAATAAACCAAAACTTATCAGCTATTCCCACATAAAGCTATTCCACATTTATTTCTTTACTTATTATTTATTTATTATATGTCCTTGGAAAAAAAACTTTGATTCTAAATTATAAAATAAGATTCTATCAATATCATACTTATGTCAACAATCGGAAGAATTTAAAAAAAAAAAGAAAGGAACGAGAGAATATTGAGAAAGAATATCTTTTAGCGAAAAACAGCCAAGTTTGTAGCTACCCTTTTAAACTACTCCCTTTGAAATGTACTTCCTGCTTTCTTTCCTCACCTGGGATGAATTTTGTTACAGTATTATTATTTTTAAACCAATTAATCTTAAATCACTTTTAATTTTAGAGAAATGAAATAAAGCTTGGGTTTGCTTTTACTTTGACTTCTTTATTATTTTAATTGAAAAAATTAAGGAATGATATTGATGTCATAGTAGAATATGTTTAGAATTAATATTTTCTTTTGTAATAGATTTATTCCTTTTTATTTATTTGATTTATTTAAAGATTTACCATAGGTAATTTTTGAACATGTGCTAAATCGCGATGCATCACTATATCGCGATGATTAACTGACAATGTATCGCAATTTAAAATTTCTGACATCATCCAGTCCTAATCATAGTATTTGACAATTGAGCTATAGTTTTAGTTATTTGGCTACTATTTTTGATAGATTTTTGTTCCTGTTCAGGCAACTATTTTCATAGTTTTAGGCAAATATTTTCAAGCTTGAGGCTTCTAAAAGCAACTATTTTTGTTCATTTTTTACTGTGGCAACCCTGCCATCATGTCTCATTTGGGGATGCATAATCTATGCAATTTTCTACTCCTACATTGAGGGAATTTTGTATAATACATCTTTATTCATATTCCCATGGTTTAAACATCACATATTGTGATGCCTATTCATGTTAATTATAAATCAAACATCACCATTTGTTTTTCACACGATTAATAAAACAAACATCGTGGTTCATATTCACATGATTTAAAATGTCGCGATTGGTATTTTTACTATTGAAAAGTCAAGTATCATGCCTTTTATTCAAATGTTTTAAAAATCAAATGTTTCAATCTGTATTCTCTTTCTCATGATTTTAAAATAAAAACTTGCATTTCATTTTCACCCATTTTTGAACCAAACATCTTAAATTTAGCAAACTGTTTTAGCAAAAGTCAAAACCCAGAGTGTGCAGCCTATATTCTAGAATAACCTTTGTTCTGCTTGGGGTGATAATAAATCTTTGTGAATTATTAAAGAGGAATCTTTACTGTATTGTAAACATTTCTTTATCTTCTTTACATAAAATATAATTCCATTTTAGGATGGAGAGGCTATAGGAATTAATACCATGAAAGTTACTGAAGGCATATCATTTGCTATTCCCTCTGATCGTGCTGTTGAATTTCTAAAGAGAATTGAAAAGAAAGGTGAAGGTAGAAAAGAAGTTAATGTTCAATATATGCATGAATTGTTTATGCAATTTTTTCAATTTAGTTTAACGATCAGTTATCGATCAACAATTTCAATTTAATGGCAGATTTAATATTCAACTTAATATGTGTGCATAGTGGTTGTTTAGTCCTCTCTCTACCTATGGAGTGATGCCTTAATGGACTTAATTGAATTTGATTCAGTAATTTATTTTATTTGAATTTGAGTCATATCTATGTTTGCCAACCGGTTTTGCCTAATTTTGGACAAATGAACTAAAAATTATTATTAAGGCAGTTAAATAGAAAACTTGAGGAAATAATAATTATTGTGCACAAAAAATAATTGAATAATAATCATTGTGCATGAGAAAATTATGTTTTAGTAATAATCATTGTGCATGAAAAAACTATTTTAGAAACTAAGAAAAATAAAATGATTTCTCATAGAAAATTTTAAGTAAAATTTTTATGAAAGACCCTAAATATTTATTACTTTTGATTTTTAAAACTGTTCACAAGAAGATTTTAATAAATGGCAAATTATTTATTTTCTTATTGATTAAAGTATTGCAAAAATCTAAAATCTTTGCCCATACATTTATTGAATAAAATCACATAAATTTAGGTTTCTGTTGCAATAGTGTTCCATTAATGAATTTCATTGAACTTTGCATTACTTATAAATTTAATAAGCTTTTTAAACAAATTAAGCTTAAAAAATTTTGTGCTGTTATATTTAAATATCAAATTAAATCAACAGAAAATACAATAAATTTAAGTTGCATTTGAAAAATACTTGATCACTTGAGAATTAGAGATAATAATAAAAAAATAATAAAATTGTTAATGTATTTAGTAAAGCAGATAAAAAGAAGCAGTTATTGTTAGGTACAAACAGATCTTTATTATTTTATTACGTTAAAATTTTAATACAGCTTTAAATTGTTATTTTTGATTGTAGTAGTATTTTTTTCCTGGCTAAGTTTTTACAAAAAAATTGAAAACATTTTTAAACATTTTTTTTTACTAAATGTATTAACCCCCTTAGCAAACCTGTGCTTATAATCGTATTGTAAGTTTTTAAAAGGCTAATCTTAAGACTTTTCATTCAAAATGTTCTTTTTTTAATTGATTGTGTGTATATATATATATATCAACCGATATTGTACAAACAAGATGGGTTCCTATCTGATTTCACTGGTAGTGTTGTCCCCAAGCATTATTACTATTGAAGCATTTCCATGCTTCTTTCCTAAAGTGATAATTTGCGGTTTAAAAACAATGATTGCACTGACATCCTATCAAAAATAAAAATGTGGTTAGAATAGTGATAGTTTTCTTTAATTTGGGGATGATTTTTAATTTCTTGGACATGTTACTATTCAAGTGATTATATTTAGTTCTACAACTGGCATGTGTATATTTTTTTAAAAAGAAAGTGGAAGCTATAATTGAAATATTTTGCTATAAATATAAATTATCTATAAATGTGAATTAGCTGCCACTTTTTAATTTTTTATTGGATGCTACAACTACTGTATAAATGAATGATGTGCAAAAGTTTAAGCAATTCATACAAAGGGAAAACTTTAAAATGTAACCAGCAACAACAGACAATATCACAGCTTTAATTAGCTGAGGGAGTTCTTACAAGTCACTAACATTTTCAACATATTTTGTTTTGTTAATAAAAAAAAAAATAAAAAAATGGCATTCCCAGGGTTGAAGCAAAATTTACTGTTAAGATCATCTTGGGTTGTAAGGCAATAAAGGGTTCTTCATTTGTAGTGCAAAAAGAAACTTTTTTTTAAATTTTAAATATGTATTATTCATAATTATAACTTTTTGGCTAATCTATTTTATTAATCTATGTTTTTATTTTATTGCTCTATACAAATTTGATCTTTATTTTATTGAACTGTTTTAAGTATTTGTTATAAACCATCAATCAATTTTAAATTTATTTTGTTTGTGTTTTATATGTGTGCATGTTAAAACAAAAAAGCTGCTGAAAAATCAAGGCTGATTAAATTCTGAAACCATGTATGTATTTTTGAATTGCTAAAATATTCTTTTGAAATAACTAACTTAATTCTGTTGTTTATAGGTAAAAAAATAGAACTCAATAAAAAGAAATATCTTGGTATAACAATGTTAACTCTGTCTCCTAGTATAATACAAGAGCTTAGAGAAAGAAGCCCTGATTTTCCTAATGTCTCTAATGGTATAATGGTTTGGAGAGTTATGATTGATTCTCCAGCCTACACGTAAGTAATTTAATTTGTTAAACGTTTTTAAATTTGTGAAATATCCTATTTCCAGTGATTTTTTTTATATCAAACTAAAAATTCTGAAACGTTTAAACTTTTTTTGTACATATTTTTAATACAAATTTCTTTCCTTTCCTATAAGGCAAACACACTATTTTTAAAGAAGGGCCGGGTAATTACAAATGTTCATGTTTGACTTTTATATTATCCAGTGAAATTTTCGCCTAACATTAACAGATAATTGAGCTTCACTTAATGTCTTGGCAAAATGTTCAATACGTAAAAGGTATTGCAAGAAGACTTTAAAAGTCTGACCTTGTCAGTTCATACATTCTGTTCTATGGAAAACAATTTAAATGGCTTTGAAGGAATCAATGCAACTTTCTTGAAGAAACCTTTGTATTTCTATAGAAGCAGAGGGTTAAAGAATGTTGATAAATTTTCTTAATGAAATTTAAAAAAAAAATTTTTTTTAATAAAAATTTTATGTATTTGATTTGGTCTGAAACTAGGGTTATACTTTTGCAATCAGTTAATTTTTTCCTTGTTATTTTCCTTAATTTTAAAGAGAGCTAAGATTGCTTATAAAGCTACTTATTTGTTATGAATGCTTTATGCTTACTATTAGATGAATTAGTTAAGCTAAAATTAAAATATTGATAATTAGTCTGTACATTAGATAGATAATGAAAACCAGAATTTATTGTCTACTCAGTGCCTCTAATCATATTTGTTTTTTATATTGGGGGATCTTTTGCACTGTTTGTCTTTTTGTTCTCTTTAAGCAGGGATATTCCTTGTTTACCTTATAAAAATATTTTCTCCTTTGTTCTGATTTGTATATTTTTGTCCTTATAAGCCTGATTTTTATGTGTGTTCATCAGACCATCCCATTTTCTATGAATGCTGCAGATTTTAGAACAGAATTCGTGAAAATATATTTATTTCGATTAAAATTTTTAAATTTATTTTAATGAATAAAGTTGTAAAAATTTGATCAAAATCTCAAAGTTTTGTCAATAAAATATATACATAGTTCAAGCAAATAGCCTTATCCACAAGATTCACTGTATCAAGCTTTTAAAAATATTCTATCATTTTATGAGAGAAAGAAACTCAATTAATAATTTTACATTATCATATTTTTATTTTGATGAATTCAGGGTTCATTTGCAGTAAATATCATAACAAATTTTGTAAGGTAGAGTTTTGGAATTTCACAATTATTGATTGGTCTCTTTCAATTGATTTTAAAATTGATCAATACCAGTCGACCATACAGTAATCATATTAAAAAAGTTTTAAATATTGAATTGAGGGATCAATTATTAAATTACATTTGTACAAAAATGTAAGCAGCATATTAACTGTTTTTTCGCTTTGAGAATATTGAAACTCTACTTTAAAATTATTTGAATTCTTTAAAATTTTCTTAAACTCCATTACAAATTTTAATTAAATATTGTATGAGGGAATATTAACTGAATGATACTGGTTACTTTTAATGCAACTATACAATAACATTTTTTTATATATTGATCTCAAATTATTGGGAGTTGTTCTGTGCTTCATTAATGAAAGCAATTTAATTACTGCAAACTTAATACTTTCTGTTGTAAAGAAAGTAATTATGAAATTGAAAATAGTATTATTCTACCGTGATAAATTTTATTATTTATTTTGTGATTACATTTGCATTTGTGATTATTAAAATAGAGCAAATTACTATTTTCAGTTTGTCATTTACACTTTTTAAAAGTATGGTAATGCAACATCCCGATTTTTAAAAAAAAATGTCCTGATTTGTTTCTTTGGCATATTACAAGGCCTGATTTATGTGGATTTTTTTCTGCTTAAAAATGTGTCATTGTTTATTCATACCTTGTATGTTTTTTTTTTTTTTGTTATTTCAGAAAATTTAGACATTTTTAACTTTTTATAGTGGGAATATTTTGCCATATAATGCCAATTTTTATTTTCTTAGTACGATTAGCCATTTTTATGAACTAAATACAATTTTTATGAATTTTTTTCCTTTGGTTTCCTAATTTTTTAATACAATTGACTTTTAAATAACTTTGAATGCTTCCTATTTCATGTTTAACAATTGTTTCTGATTAAAATGTTTTGACTTCTAGCTTTTTTCTGTTTTGTTTCTAGAGCTAAATTACTAAATATCAAAAAATCTTAATGTATATATTTTCATTTTACAATAAAGACTAGCATGTTCTTAATTCAACTATCTACTTAGCTGATGTGAATAAAATTTTCAGGTTATTTTTAAGGTTAACATAGGCGTAAAAGAAGTAAATTTGATGAGAAACTAATGATATATAATAATTATATTGTTTTGTACTGATAAAGTTCAGTTACAGTTTTTTTTTATTAATCTTTGTGCCAATAGGTAGCAGCATGAGACTTAAAATGTTCTACTAATGACAGTGAGAATAAACCTTTTTTCTAAACTTTTAATTTATTAATATAAATATAATAATTAATTTTATTGTCCAATATTATAATTTTAACTAAGAATAAGTATTATGTAAGCCTTTAATTTTATATATTTCACTTTTTAGTTGTAAATTTAATTTGTGTTTTTTGTAATAACTTTTACTGTTTGTGGTGGCAACCCGAAAGTAAAAAGCTTCCTTAGAGGAAGTAAGAGTCACTCCGCACTGGAAAATGAGGAAATTGGTGACAACAAAACAAGATGGTGTGATTGCTAAGATAAGATGATGTGAGTGAGCTATGTGCAGCTGGGACATAATAAATAAATAACTTTCCTGTGAAATAGGTTATTTTCACGAATAGAGAATGTTTTCTGGAAGTAAATTTCGATGCGTTTGCATTAAAGTTACCCTGAATGATATTAACCACAGTTAGATTCCACACGTGGTTAATGTCTATAACACATGCTATTCAATCTCCATCTGAATAAGTGTGGCTATATATATATACCAATGAAAGTAGGGTAACTGTATATCCTTTCTCTCATTTTGAAATTGGTAAGCCAGTGTTTGATGTCCGATCAGAGGGTATCACATGTTCATGTATTGTGAAATTAGAGTGCTAAATGTTTGTAGTCCGGTCCCTTAAGGACTGTCTTCTTAATTAATTTAATAAACCTTTTTCTTTATTTTAGTACCTCAAACTGTATTTATTTTCTTGTAGTGTGATGATGGTGTTATTTTTACTTTAGATAAATAGGTAAGGTATCCTGGAAACTGGGGTCATAAATAATTAAATTAGGTTTGGGAATGAATTACACAACATGATGTTTAAAATTTAAGGAGCAACGATATGAAACGGTACAGTTTGAAGTAGGTTTGGTTTTTAATGTCCATGTCTCTTAAATATCTTATTAGTATCTTTGTAAATAAAATTTATTATATTATATCTCATTATCTAATTGCCTTGATAATTAACTCCCACGACAAACTGGTGACTCGGATGTGATCTGAACATGCAGCCTTCAGATAAAATTTACTTCGTAATTAAACTCAAGCAACATATACAGTTACTGAAACCAATGTAAATATCAAACCATTCTGCTAAGTCTATGTTTGCCTTTCAAGATAAAAACATGTTCTCACTTATTTCTCAGAATGGTTTCTGTAAAATCTTACTTATCAGCTCCATATATTGGTCCTCACAAAGTTGTTCAATGCAAGAAAAAAACATTTGACATTCTGATGAAAGATAAGCAAGTTATGGTCATCATTGATTGATTAAAGCTAGCTTATATCTTAGAAGAGAATTAAAGAAATTTTTTCGCATAAGTTCAAACTGACATGTTATTATACATAAGGCCACCAGAACAAGATTCAAGAGGCATGCCAAAGTGGAGAGTTTGATTCATTGCCTAATTCTGTTCTGTATCTCCAGTAAAAACTAGATCTGGAAGATGTGTGTAGTTTCCTGTTAAGTACAAACATTATATTAATTATTTATTTTTTTGGAAAGGATGATGTGGTGACACTTATTTATTTTTAAGGTTTACATAAGCTTCAAATGTAGAAGTAAATTTTGCTAGCAACTAATGATATATACTAATAATTATATCATTCAAGGTAGGCTTAGTTTTTAATGCCTGTGTCTCTTAAATATCATCTTATTAGTATCTTTGTTAATAAAATGTATCTAGTTTTTATTTTTTCTGTTGTATTATTTTATTGTTATGACACTTAACTTGTTTGAGAGTCTTCTCATCCAATGGGATAAATCTATTTACATTGTTGGCAATTACTTTTAAATAAAACAAATTCCATCATCTTTTTATACTGGGTGTTCTATTTTTTTTTTTTTTTTTTTGGACTGCCCATTTGTTAGCTATACTTTTATTCACACATCTTTTGCCATTCTAAAGATTGTCTTAATTTAGTTGTAAAGAATTGAACTTTATTCAAATATTAGCCATTGCATAATTTTTATAATTGCCATTGCATAATATTAGCCATTGCAAACTTTTTAAGGGATCCTTCTTATTTTATCTCTCATTCAATATTATTTTTCATTTTTTAATTTTCATTCATTGTTCATGAAAACCTGAATTTTGTTTTTAATTTTTATGTTTTCCTTTCACTAGTTTTATAAAATTTATACCATAATCAACAATTTAGCTTTCTGGATTATTTCAATTGCTTAATAATTTAAGAGTTAATCTCCTAATTTATAATCTTGCTATTACTGTGTGTTGTTTCTAAATATTTGAACTTATTTTTAATTTTTCAGTTGTGCAATTCTTGGATTGAATTAAAAAACCAGCAATTGTAATGTTTTAAAACTGTAAAACAAATGGGTAGTCAGTCTATTTATTTCCATTTTAACAACATAAACAATCTTAGAATTTTTTTAAAGTTTTAATTTTATGATCTTGCTTACTTCCTTGTAATGGGTTAAGAATTTTCTTATTTAAGTTATTTCTTCTCTTCTACCTGATTTCTTCTTAATTGTATATAGACAATAGTATACAATAGAGAGTTTTTCTAAAGTTGAAACTTTGTATATTTTATCACTAAGCTATAAATATGAATATAATTTTGCATATTTCATATTTAATTGTTAATAGTAAAATAAATTTCTTTGGAAGAATTTTTATAAATGCTGGTTTTGAAATATTTTTGAATTTATTTAGAAATGAATTTTCTTATTTTAGCCCATTTATTACAAAACCTTTTAGCTTAATGCTTATTTGTTTTATAATAAGCATGTATGTTTAATGACATAAGTGTAATTCTCAATCTAATTAGTTATAGAGATTATTTATACTTTTACATTATTTATATATATTAGAGGTCTGAAGATGTCATTTAATTTACCGATATATCTATGTTTAATTATTCTTAATATTATTTTTATATTATTATCTAAAAATATATTATATACTTATGTATGGGACACCTGGCCTGATTCGCATGAATCATTTTAAAATATCTGTACAAACAAAGTAACTATTCTTGGTTCTCATCAACATCAAAGTGGTATTCCTCTTACTAGATTTTAAAATCAATCATCAAAATTGATACAAAATTGATACTGATACAAAGGGAGACTGTTAGAGATTTTAAATATTGATGGGATAATATAACCACTATATCTCGTGCCAACAATAAATAAATAAAATAAATAGTATCATTATTTTTTCACAACTACTTATGAATTAGAGCCCAAATTTTTCCAAAGGTAAGCCATACCTGATCTATATTAAAATATGTAATATTTTTATGCATATCAGCTTTTAATAAATTATGAATTAAAAGCTTTTGTAACTAAATATATGACCTAAATTTATAACTTGTTTTTGAAAGTTTATACCCTAAAATTTTAGAAATATTGAGTCCTAAGCATTTTTTAAGACCTTAACATAATATCTCTTTACAAAACAAGAGTAAGCGAATGTCTGCACCAAGTTTTACTGTTTTTCCGTTATATTGGAAAAAATATAAGTTTTTTTTTGACACAACAGTGCTAAAAAAAATCCCAACAAACTTTTAAGTCGTGTCTTTTTTTTTCTTTTGACCATTTTCTACTTTATCAGTTTTCAAACTTTACTGTAAAAATTATTGTTGTCCATCTGTTCACTAATGCATATATGTATATATTATTTTCAGTTGTGGAATTAGACATGGCGATATTATTACTGCTATAAATGGAAAAGAAATCTACTCTGCATCTGATGTGTATAAACTGCTACAAAGTGAAAATGTGTTGAAAATTCACATATTTAGGAACAGGAGAGAATTTGAAGTCACTGTAGAACTACTTGATCCAGTGCTTATTTAAAGTGCAAAATATTTTGCTATTAGTCATATTTATTTTCTCATTGTTCATTGTTTGATATTATGCAGGTTATAGACATGCAAATATTAATACTTTTTAGGATTTTGACTTAAAAGAAAACATTTGCCACTGATATTAGATTTTCCTTAATGAGCATTTTTTAAAAAGTAAAATAGTCCATTACAGGGCTCGAAAAAACTCAGAAATTTTACCCGTCCCCGAGGACGGCATGTCCAATAATGTACCCGTCCTTCTTTGAAACTAACCCGTAGCTTCTAAATAAATAAAAATATAATTTTCTCTTACTTATTACAAACATTCATATAAATTGCACAATAATTAGTAGTTACTAAGATTACATTATACAGTAATAAAAGAAATACTAGGTTACTAATAGGAACCTAGTATTGCTTTCATGAAATAATTTATTTCTTTTGTAATGACAAAGGTCAATTTATCTGAGGGTACTGCGTTTTTTAAATAAATCAAATATGACGTTTGCCAGTTCCACAATCAAGCCAATGATTTACAGGTTACTGCACAGAAATCTGAAAGGGGTTTTCCATTTAGGTAGATGTTCATAATTGCATTTAACGCTTCTTGTTTAAGACTAGTACGTAATGTGTTTTTCTGTAAGTTTGTTGCTGAAAAGACCCTGTCGACCGCTGCAGTACTCCCAGGCAGAGAAAACATC
The DNA here is from genome assembly GCA_949128135.1 of Parasteatoda lunata. NCBI lineage: Eukaryota > Metazoa > Arthropoda > Arachnida > Araneae > Theridiidae > Parasteatoda > Parasteatoda lunata. The sequence goes on from OX421980.1 coordinate 88,646,037, forward strand.
AATTTCACCATGCGCAGTATGTTGCTGTATTTCTAGATTAGAGGGTTGTTTTAGAAGTGATGCGCTAGACTCTTGTAAGATAACAAAAATTGAAAATGTATCACGAACATTAATGGGAACATGACCGTCCGCGAGGACGTTGGATTCGAGAAATTCGTTGTCTGCGGGGAATTTTTGCCCGCTGAGCACGGGTGGTTTTTCGAGCCCTGGTCCATTAAAAACTTTACCATTTGGAATGCATGTGAATTACTCAATTCCAGATACTGGAGCATCAAAAGGTTTCGTTTTTTATACATTATTATTTCCTGGAAAAAGTCTAGTGCTTTAATAAAAGTATAAAATTTATCAGAAGATAGAATATAGTTTTAATATCAAATAGTTTTTGAAATAAATAAACATACAACTAACAGTAGGAAACATTTAAAAGAATTATAATCCTTATTCGATAAATAGTAGTTTAAAAATGTTTTATTCACTCTTAAGTGAATAAAAAGACCTTAATTACACTGTGGTTTCAATATCATTGAAGAAATTGGATTGATATTCAGCTTCTTAATTATTCACACATTCAATAATTGTTAAAATTAATTCAATTTTATTGTTAATAAAGGGGATTTTTTCAGATGAAAAAACTGGCATTACATTTTTTAAAAAAAAAAGCTTATGTTCAAACTTATTAACTGTTTAAAATATGAAATAGTTAATATGACGAAATAACAATTCGTCACAGATGACGAGCATGAAGGATGCATTTAGAATGCACAGAATTGCTTTATATTGTATAAAGATAAGGATTACTTTTATGCAACAGACACCAGATATTTTTAATTGGACTACTGCTGCCATTTATCCAGGGTTTTTATCACTTTCCTCCATTCTTTTTACTGTATTGTAAAAAATGTTCTTACCATCTTGGGAAAAAATTCTTGTTGTTTCTGTCATTCTATGAAATTCTTTAAAAATCTAAATGTACAGCAGTTTTGTATACAAAAATTTGAACATTGTTATAATATTTTATAAAAATTGAAGTATAAATGATCATTTTGAGAAATAATGTTCTACAACGTTTTGATATATATATTTTTTTAATAATATTTATGTACACTAATGAGTAAACCAAACTTTTCTGTCAAAATAAAACTAGTGTATTAATATATTCCAGTAGTCCAGTCTTTCGACTCTATTGTAAAATTAAAAAAGTCAAGAATTCAATAATACTTATTTCACTTCTTAATTAAAGGTAAAATTTCCTTACCTGTATTTTCTGTGTTGATTCTTCTAGTTAAGCTGAAGGAAGCCATACCGCTTTTCTTTTGCTTCAAAAGATCGCTACTCTTGAAAAAAAGATGTCATTATTACAAATAAACAAGGTCTGTCATTAAAGGAATTAACTCCTGTCCATTTTTTGAAAACATTTAACATTTAAACAATAATGTAACAGACAAGATTAAATGACACATTAATATTTCCAAATAGGAACAGCAGCACATTTCAACCTCTTAACTTGGAGGCAATTAGCGTAACTTGTAGGCAGTTACGGTTAAATTTTAAAGTCAAATAGTTCCTCAGAGTTTCTCAATATCTATAATGATAAAAAATTTCGATATTATATTTTATCTTCATTTCTTATGCATACATTATTGATAATCATATTTATTGTTCTGATCTTGAAAATCCTCATACACGAATGAATATTTCTTTCTATACATTTATATTATTTTAACAAATTGTTAATTCTGAAGGATTTTGATCTTGCAATGTTCTTCAGATTTAAAGATGTCACAGAAAATCATTGATACATAAAGAAAGAAGGGTATAAATTTTCCCTAGAACTTAAACATTTATGAATATCTGGAACAATGATTGAGTTGGTGATATAAAGTTGAAATTTGGCATAATGAAACTAATTTATATTTAAAAAAAAGATCGTAAATAAAAGCTCCAAGATTTAAACCTTAATGTTAGAAATTAAAATCAAAATAAAGCTTAAAAACTAGCAGCGTAATTATATTTTTGTGCTTTTTTAAAATTTCTGTGGTATTTATCAAAATAAAGTTATGGTATACATTGACATAATATAGTGTAATAGATGATTTTAATGTTAGAATAATGATTAAATTATCATATTGAGAATATGTTTCCTAAGTTTTATATTGTGAAGAGATTTCCCCTTCTCTTGTTCTCTTTAAAAAATTAGTTTAACATTGAAATTTATGAGATAGGTTACATTATATTATGGTTAATTACTGGTGATTGGTTAGGTACTTACTTTGACCAATAATGCCTAATATTAGTTATAATACAAAAATAATATGTATTCATATTAACTATTAACAATAAACTACTATCTGCCAATAAATAAACATGGGTTTTTAGCTAACTCATATTTGCCGGTGAAAAGCCAAAAAACATTTAAAATATGATAAGCTTTTTCTTCTGTCAGTTGGATAATACACGGGGCATATTCAGAAAGACATAACCCGATAGCTATATTTTACAATACTATAAATGAAATTTTTTGGAAGGTTGGATACAGTCTCTGAACTGTAAACAATGGGCACATGCAACTGTGTTGCATCGGAGAGGTATAGGATCAAAGTTTTATTTGTGAGTTTTATTCTTAAATTTGAACAATTAACTTGATTTTCGATAAATTCCATATATATCCATATCCTTAATGTTCCTTAATTTTTTTAACCCTTGTTTGTTTCTTACAGTAGAGAGTTATAATATTAATTTGTTGCTGTAAGTAGATTTTTCCATAGAATAAAAACTTCTTTTTTCTCCGTTTTTTCTAATTATACCTGAATTTTTTCAACCAGTTCGGGTAAAAAAAAGTTTTAGCATACTTCAAAAATGTAATTTACCTTCCAAATTTTTTTTTTTTTTTTTACATTGAATAATTTTAATATTTGATGCTAAAAAGCTATTTTATCATTCAAAAAACATGTAAGCAAATTTATTTACAGAGTTATTTAGGAAAAAGGAAAAACCTCAAGAACTCAATTTTGTCCAACTTCTCCATAATAACTCCCAAAAGAATTCTTATACAAATTCATGTAAAATATCGTGCAATCCTAAACCATCATTCTCTGTACCAACTTAATAATTAATTTCAGTTGTGTAACATTGTTTATGCATATGTACTACATTCTAAAGTATCTTTAATCTTTTCACGATTATTATGCATCGAAATATTGCTCAATAATGGAATACAAATTGAAAATTAAGCTATTTGATGTGTTCCAGGTGTTCCATACATTAAAAAAAATAAATGACTGCTAAACAACCTATGAAATTAGCAACTGATTATAATTTACGTCTCACTCATGATAATAAATATCGGCAATTGACTTTTCTTGTCAATTGATCAGCAATTGACTTTTTCTTTGAGTGGGGTATCATCCTAAGCTGGTTAAGTTATTAAAAAAAAAAAAAAAAAAAAACACAAACTTAAAACGAAAATTTTTTTGAAAAATGATAAACATTAATATTAAGATTTAATACATTTGCTTAAACTTTTGGTAAAGTAAAAAATATACAAAAAAAATGTTTTTAAACATTTAAATGTATTTAGCTGTTACTTAAGGCCGTTGGCACCGTTGCCAGCTTCAATCGACGTCTCAATGTTATTCTATGGGAGAACATAAATCACTTTTTCTCAATAATTTACAATCTAACAGCTCAATGTTTAATATTAATGAATAGATCTCATTTAAACAAACATATTTTATGTAACAAATTATTTTAAAATTCTATTAATAATTTTTAAAACGAGTTTAAATGTGATTTTAGAGTAATTTTCCAGCGTTTTTCACGAAGTTAATTTTTTAGTTAAATTCACGAAATTTTTTTAAAAAAAACATAGAAGTACGTAGTTCAAACCTAATCTCAGCAATATGAAATTATACATTAGGAACTATTGCTAAAAAATGATTTTTTCCGGGGTATAAAACATTTTTCTACTCTGAAATCGTTCTTCTGTTCCTCCTTTTCTCTCCAGGAGGCTATCACTCAACCATGAAGAAATCCCTCAGGCATGAAGAGGGGGACATAAGTGAGATTTTCATGGTTGTTGTAAATAAACCTGTGATCTTTTTCGTAATGGTGGATTTCAATGGTCGCCAAGAAACAAACATTCACAAGAAGTAATCATTTACTGAAATGAGTGAATCAAATCTTATTTTCTTTCACAGCCTAAGAATATCTTTTTCAAGATTGAAATAATGTTTAACTATAAACCGTAAGAGTAATTAATAAATAATTCACTCGTTTAAATAAATTGAACATTAAAGCCACTTTCAATTTTTAGGAAAAAGATAATTTCGTTTGCAAAATTCTTCCTATAGTTTTTTGAAAATTAGTAATTAAAAATAGTTACTTTCGGACAATTTTTTAATATCTCCTTTATATTACTATCTAAATATTTCATAAAATATATCTTCAAAATTTTTTTTCGAGAAAGTATTTAAAACATTATTCTAAATAAGAAAAATGAAGAAAAAAAATGTTACTGCTGTAAAGAGTTACCACCAATGAACTTAGGGTGAAGTAGCTTTGAGGATACGTAACTTATCAATTTTAATGTATAATTTTTGTGGAAGGGGGGGGGGGTTAAAATAGAAAATCCGAAAGTAAAAGTACATTGTTAGTTATGATTATTGTTAGTATTATTGTTAGTTATGAGTAATTTTATTATTATTACTTTAATTATTATTATTAATTCTATCAATGAAAGGAATTTTATTATTAATATTATTAATCATATTGTTATTATTTGAAATTAAAATTTAAAATTAAACTAATAGAAAATTTGTTTGAAAGTCGTATATTTTCTTATTTAATTTCTTTTGTACTAGAACAAATAGCTCAATATTTGCCCTATTTTAGCCTTAAGAGAATTAGTATCGTTTTACTTACATTGATATCTCCATACATACTTTTGGCATCTCGCATGACAACATAGTGCAACATTATACATTATTTTAATTTAAAGTATTTGTAGTCAATACGAATCTTAAAACTATTTCAGAGTTTAGGAGGTTTTATTATTAGCGACTCGAGTGAGCTCTCTAAAGAAATCCATCCAGAGCACAGTGGGCCAGAAGACCATGATCTTTGGCCAAAAGTCAAAATAAATTTTTCAACTAAAATATGTGTAGGCCGTTTTAATATCGCCCAAATTAAGTATTCATAATCATTCCACACATTACAATTTACTTTTTAGACCGACAAGAGTACAATGTAGTGAAAATGTGTTAAATTTTTTTTATTCAAATGTAACTTTTAAATTTATATTTCAGAAATATATATAGGAATTTCACCTTTCTGTTACATTTTTATCAGAATAATTAGTCTGAAATTATAGTAAAATTTTTCAATTTGTTGGATTAGTTAATACTCTTGACAAACTTCCCAAGTAGCACTCAATATCGATTGATCTCGAAAAAACTTTGCTTACGACGTCGATCGATGTTCTTCCGAAACATCGATCTATGTAAAAACGTCAGATTTTTTTTATATTGTACGACATTGTAAAATTGATATAGATCGATATCTCAATAACGCCGTAGAATGTCGAGTTTGAAAAAACCATATTCCACGGCGTTTACAGATACAGTAGAATGTCGATGAATATTTTTATCACGTTATTCGTACAACAAATATTAATAAGCATTTAAAGATGCGGCAGAACGCCGATCGATAATTTTAATACGTTATTCAAGAAATTTTTTTCACTGGATATTGTAGGATATAGGTAGATGTCTGTTAATTATTTTATATGGTTTTGCACTTCAGATTTCATTTCGCTAATTATACTCCAGGCTGTACAGTTGCAGATTTAATTAATTTGATTTATAATGAGTAAAAAAAATCCTTCATTTTTTGTCAAGGATAACTTGAAAAGAGCTACATGCTCTGCTCAGTCTATGCCTATTTAGCAGAAAATTAATCATTTCCTTGCATGCTAGACAATAAGCATTCTGCAAACTAGTGAGCAAAGATTTAATATTGCCTTAGAATAAAATATCTGCAAGTATTTAAGTCATACTTTCAAAGTTCAAGGTGTGTAGCCAGAATTTTCAAAAAAAAAAAAAAATAATAATAATAATAAGCACCCAAAAATATTTTTAATCAGTTTCCAAACAATAAAAATATATATACAATTAGGATTTGAGCAGTAATAAGCTTAAAAATTAATTAAGTGTAAAATAGGTGGAAAGGAATAAGTGTGAGCACTGTAGATAGAATGTAAGAAGTGAATATTAATTTAAGGCATGATAATTATTTTCAGCTCAACTATGATTTATAAATCAAAGACAATTTGCTTGTTTAAAAATTACCACATTTAACATGTATGTAAATTAGTTTTCTTATTTTTTAGCATTTGCAAGGTACATTTGATCTTCAGACAGGATTCAGTCACTGAAAATTAATAATTTAATATATTGCACAATAGCACTAAAAACTCAAAAAATATTATAATTTTATGGGTTCAATAAAATTTACACTTCTGATATGAACGTGCTTTGTAATATAGAAGGTGTGAATGCAGAGGAATAAAACAAAAAGTAGCTATGAATATTTTATTTGAATAAACATTTAAAAATTTATTAAAACAAATTGGCACATTCTTAGGTCTCCAAGTCCAAAGAATTGGTCACGTCAATTATCTTAGGTTTTCGTCTTTCCCAAGTGGCTGAAGCAGACGTTCCCAAATTTTTCCGCAAGCTCTTGGTCTCAAAGCGTTCGAGAACTGTAGCTGGAAGCAAAACATTGAGTAATATTATAACATTTAAAAAATAAAAACTGAAAGACTAACAAAACACAATTTATTAATGAGTATATAACGAAACTTAGAGAACTAAATTGAATAAGGGCTTTGAGCAATGATTTTCAAATTTTTTTTTTTTTGTTGTTACGGCACACTTTTAACCATTTCGAAATTTGACGGCACACAATGAAAAAAATTAGATTAAAAGTTGTTCACTTACCTACAACACACTGTGTTAAATAGTTTGTGATAATAATAAGTACTACAAAAGCACGTTTATTAAGGGATTATTATTTCTTTTGAGTGATTTTTTATTAGTTAGTAACAGTTATTTTTTCTTCTTCTTTTTGCTAGTTATTAATTGTTAGCTTGTTTTCTATAGTTATTAACTGTTATTTTTTGGGATTTCTTGTTTACTAGTTTTTTGCTAATTATTAATTGTTAGCTTATTTTTTTTTGTTAGTTATCCTTTCCTAATTTGTTTTTTTATATAGGGGAGAGTCGGGTACCCCCGCCCAATGTCAATTTCATATGTAGAGAATATTTTTTTCAAGTCAATGGGCCATTGGACAATAATTGTTATATTAAAAAAAGATTATTTTCAAAGTTTCAAGTATTTATGCAGCTGGTAACATGGTAAACGATAGTTTTGAAAATATGTTGAATACAGTTGTCATGATATTAAGAAAAATTGGTTGAATGTTTCGATTAAACTTCATTTTAATATTAAAAAAATAATTTTTTCTATACATACAGCATTAAAGTATGTAGTCTTAAGTTTAGTTTGCACAAAGAACGAAGTTTATTTGTGAAAAATTGTTCGAGTAATTGCAAATTTACAAAAAAATTGGATTTAGGGTAGCGCCGCTCACATGAATGTTAGGTATCACAGCCCACTTTTATTTCGTCGATAAATGTACGGTTCCAAAGATTTACTTAAATTAAATTATTTTCTTTAAATATTTAATATAAATATATATTAATATTATAATATATTAATATACATTAATAATAATAAAAAAATATAACATTTGTTGTTAATAAATGATAGAATTCACTAAAAGTATATAAATATGTAATAAAAAAAATAATTTTGTGATAAAAATGATAAATAAGGTTTATCTATTGTCAATACATCGGTCATTTTCATTTACACCTGAAAAAACAATAAAAAAACATAATTTTTGTAACTGGGCGGGGCTACCCGACACATTTTGAAAAGAGCTGAAAACATGTTTTTTGAAATTTCTATTTTTTTAAGTTAAACTATTCTTTTTTTGGTTTATTCTTTTCGTATTATTTAATTAAATGATAAAACAATAGAAACATACAAAAAAGTACCGCGGCACAGCGGTTGAGAATCACTGGCTTAGAGAATCGACACACGGATCAAAAAAAGGCATGCTGCATTAGACACTGTTTTGTAAACTGACTGAATATTCAAGCGGCAATGCTGTATCTTTGATTAAATAATAAATTTTTAATAACAAAAAATACTATAATAAAAAGCTAGTCAGTTCAGCTTTAATTGTATTTCTTAATATTCAATTTTACTTCTATGTATTAAAGAAAATTTTCTTAAACTAATGTGAATACACAAAAAGTATTGAAGTTGAAAATAAGATTTATTTTTAGAATTTAGATCTGATATTGATTACTTATGATTGCATATACTTAGAAGTATAATTAAACAAAAGCTCAAACTTATTATAAATACACTGCACTTCCAAATGCATTCAATTCCTTAATGTAACCGTTTTTTTCCCCTTCCTTCTACAAAATTACTTTTTTTTTTGTGATCAGATCCAAAAACTATTGACTTACAACTGTGTTAGACTTGGAAAATAAAGTTTTTCAAGCCTCTCTCTCTCACTCACTCTTTTGGTTTGGATTTCTGAAACTTTTTTGCAATATTTGGTTTCCTTTACATGGGAACAAATTTTAGTTTGTATTTTTCAAATAGAGAAAATCTCTTTCTAGCATTATTTTTAAATTAAATTTAATTATAATGCTGCCTTTAACTAAAGCTTGTAAAGATAAAAATCGACTGATTATATATATTAATACATATTAAAAAAATGTGAGTATACACGAAAAATCCTGAATAAACTTAGAAATGTTAAGGATTAACTGCAGATTAATGTTTGTAAAATTTAATACAAAAAGGAGAGGAATTCTAAATATTTTGATTTATTATTAGCAATTGGAATTGTTATTCAGATAAAAAAAATTTTAAATTTTTTTTCTTAAAGCATTTAAAAACTGGAAGGAAAAAAATATCACATATATATATTAATAAAAATAAATAATATTTTAAACAACAATTTTACCCAAATGACATTAGTGATGGCAGGCACTCTTTCAAATGACTTTTATTCTTTTCGCCTCAGTCAAAATACCGGCATATGCTGTCAAAATACCGAATCTGAAAACAAAAGTTTGTTAATTTATTCAAACAGCTACAAGACAATACAAATTATGTAAAAATTTAATCTAAAAAAGTATTAAAATATTTATATTAGCTAGCCCACTTTCAAGTATTATTTATATGTACACTTGTTAATAATAAGAAAAATCGATGCTATAAACAACTCCGCAGCTGATACATCGCTTAAAATGAAAGTCACTATCAGTTGCTTAAATCAGATTTCTGATGCATCATCTAAAACAAAAGTCATTATATCGGCCTGCCGATATATGTGTTACGTAGATATTTTGAGATACATAGATTTATTGCCCAGTCCTACATAGAATAATCATTTAAACTCTCTCCATACACCCTTAAGTACAGAACAAATAAGATGGTGAAAGTCTTTTTCGCTTTTTAAGGGGACAGCAAGGTTTGAAAAGGTTAAGATTTACTGGTCTATACTTTAGAGCAAAGGTTCCTTTGCCAAAGGATCCAAAGAGCAATTGTAATTTTTTTTATCATAATAATAATAGCTCCATTTTTAATAAAATGCTTTCTATGGAGAAAAAATTTAGGGAATGATTATACTTACTAATACATAAACTAAATACATTTTTGTGAATATTATAACATGCAAATTTTTCATGAAAAATAAATTAGGAAAAAAAATTGAAAATACAAAATGTTACTCGAGGCTCCTAAATTTATACTAGTTTTCTCATCTTGCAATTGCTCTGTGCAGTGACAACAAGATAAAATAGTCTGATGTCATAATTTATTTACTTATTTAAAAGCTAAAAGGCTGAGTAGAGCAAAATATACACCTATGTTGGTGAAATTGCAAGAATAAGATACAACAGTAACAAACTGAAAGATAAAACAGTAACAAATTATCACATCAAAATATAAAATTTCTACTTGATATATATTGTAAATAGATATCAATATAAGATTAGACATTACAAAATTAAATTCTACACATTAATTTTAGAATGAATCACAGCTAAGTTATAATCTTATTTAATAAGAATCACATATAGACCTGTTGTGTTATATATATTTATATATACTTATACCATGTATATTTATATATTATATATATATATATATATATATATATATATATATATATATATATATATATATATATATATATATATATATATATATATATATATATATATATATATATATATATATATATATATATATATATATATATATATATATATATATATATATATATATATATATACATATATATATACCTGGTCTGTCTAGGTTTTTCTGAGAGGTACCCCTTTCGTGAAAAATTTAGACATAATTTGTGAAAATTAAAAAATCAACACAAAAATATGGATTTATCATTTCTTACGAGACACAAAAATAAAATTTTAAGAAAAAGTATTTGCTGAAACTATATCTAATTATATTCAATTATATGTAATTTTAATTTCACTTTCTATTAAATTTATAATAAAAACATGGAAGACCATTGAGTATTTATTTCAGTTTTTTATTAAGGTCAAATGAAATTTTAGTTTTTTACTGATTATAAATATTTACTGGTTATAACTTTACAATAGGTAAGATATATATATATATATATATATATATATATATATATATATATGTTTAGTAAATATATGTGCGGGAAAACTAAAAAAATTAATAAACTTGTTCCTTTTATAATACTGTATTTATATTTTATAATGCTTGGGTTAAAAATTGTGAAACGTTATGTATTTAACAGTAAAGAAGATTCAACTTATGTATTAGTGATAATGTGTTATTCAAACATAATAAAAAATACATATAATAAAATTAAAATAACTTTTCAGATTTATTTCTATTTTTAAGCTTATACAACACTTTTTAATAAATAAAAATATTTATACAGTTAAACTTAAAGTTTATGACCACAATGCTTGAATGACTTTTGAAACTTATCTCTAAAAAGTTCCACGAGGTAATTAGCTAAAAATTTTTTTGTTGTCTTCTTTGATGTTTCTTCTTTCGAAAAAACCTGCTCCTGCTCCATTTTGCCCATATTGCAAAGGTGGACTAAGTATACCGAAAAACAAAAATTATGTTTTTTTTTTCATGTTTTCACGTTATTTTGCAATTAATTCGCGTTATTTTGTAATATTATTTCAGAAATATAATTTGCTTTTCATTTTTAATATAAAATTAAGAAAATTATTATATTTTCATTGCAATATTTAATTCTTTAAACGTACTATATATATATATATATATATATATATATATATATATATATATATATATATATATATATATATATATATATATATATATATATATATATATATATATATATTATATATATATATATTATATATATATATTATATATATATATATATATATATTATATATATATATATATATTTATATATATATATATATATATATATTTATATATATATATATATATATATATATTATATATATATATATATATATATTATATATATTATATTATATATATTATATTATATATATTATATTATATATATTATATATATATATTATATATATATATATATATATATATATATATATATATTATATATATATAATATATATATATATATATATATATATATATATATATTATATATTATATATATATATATTATATATATATAGCTCGCCATATTTCAGCCGCCATTTTGTTTTTATTGTTGGTATTATTAGTGTATTTCAAAATTTCAACTATGAATTCAATTGACCTGCACATAAAAATCCTAAATAAAAAAACACAAATTTCGAAACAAATTTTATGGAAATACTAATTTTGGCCATGAAACCTTGGATGCTGGCCCACTGTGCAGAGGTCAATTCAAAGGTTGACCTCTCGGACAACCCTTGCTACACACAAAGGCTTTCTCTTATTCTTTTTTTATTCTTTTGTATATAAGAGTAAAGATGTTTGGCTATTTCAGAAAGTGAATACTGGAGACAAGGTGTAACTTGTGTAAAATAGCCCATTGTCGGCGAGAAGACCAAACTATTAGCAGCAAGATGATTATGAACCTGTTGAAAAAATACTTTCGTGTAAGAGTGTTTTTGTGCAATACATTGCAGTTAAATCTACTTTTTTTCAGTCGAGAACCTAAAGGCAGTGCCTTTCAAAAGAGAAAAGGCATGGAAATTTAGCTTTCTAGTTTCTTTTGTTTATGTATATGCTTTCTTCGCGTCACTTGCTCACAAAAGACACTTTTTAAAGAAGTAGTAACGAGTCAGATTAGTTCAAGTGAATCGTTTTAGATGAACTATTGTTGCAGGTGTGCTCAAAGTTGATGAAGGGACGAAGTAAAATCTATCATCATCTACTTACATTGTGTTTTCTGTCGGATGAAAGTAGATGCTTCAAGATTTCTCCTTTCTAGTTTATGTATGTTTGCGGCGCTTTCTCACAAAAGACACTTTTTGAAGAAGTAGTAAAGAGTCAGATTAGTTAAAGTGAATTTGTTGATGACCATCATTTTAGATGAACAATTGTTGCAGGTGTGCTCAAAGTATTTCGTTGATGAAGAAATGAAGTAAAACCTATCATCATTTTCATACATTGTGCTTTCTGTCGGATGAAAGAAAATGCTCCAAGAGCTAATTTTCAAAGAAAATCGGAACTCACAAAAGAACTATCAGCACTTTTTTAATTATTTTCATAGCAGTTATTTTAATTAAATTTTAAAATTAATCTTTTTTCTTTAATAAAGTATATTTTTCGAAGTATTAAAAAGAGAAGGTTTCATGCATTAATAAAACGCGTAATCGATAAGTTCGAATTATGCTATGTTCATATGAGATTCGATTAAAAACATCAAGAAACCCACTATATATTATTTAAAGATACTTATGTATTTAACATTAGCATTGTAACATTATCTAACATTATTATTTACAATGTTTCCATACTAAACTATTACTATTATTTTCCCTTATCCTTTCATTAAAGGGTTTTATTTAAGTTTCTTAACAGATGCATCAAGGCTTATTTTATATGAATAATTGGCACTTTACATAAATTTCAACGTAAAAACTGACTTTAATACAATATTTTATCTTAAAATTGAAGCCATCTCAAAAATCTATCATCAATCTCTTAAAAAAAATTCAGTCTTTGAAAAAGTCAATTACGTCATTATTTAAATTTTAAACTCCTTGAAAAAGTCCTAGTCCTTCTGACTCTTCCTCAAATTCAGAACTTTATTTTCTCAGTTACAGAAACAAGGTACTGACAAAAAACAGCTCGATTCTACCATAATAATTCAGAAAATAATTGAAAGATTTTTTTACAAAACGAATCTTTTTTTTAAAAAAAGTCTGCATGAACTCCTTGCTTTATATGGTTTTTCACAAAGTCACTCATACCTATTTTGGCAACTTCTCAAAATAAAGAGCATTTCAATTTTATAATATGATCTTTCGCATACCTTTTACAGCATTCCTTTTTGTAAAAAAAAAATTACCAGAAAAAATTAAATTAAAAAAAAATTACTTATGGGCCGAATTCGGAAAAGCCAGATTTGGCAAAAGAAGATTTTAATTCTTAAAAAGACAGCTTTTTAAAAGCTTTAAAGTTGGACGAGGTGAACGTCTTCAATTAGAAAGAGCCACTGTTGCTCAGAGAAAGTCAGTAGTGTGGCAACAGGAGAGGCGAAAAAGAATAACCGCGTCTCACTTCGGGAGAATTTGCAGTAAGTTGCCACACACTAGCTGCAAAAATATCGTGAAATCAATACTGTATAGTCATTTTGATAATAACGCAATGAGGTACGGTCGTAATCACGAACAAGACGCGATCGACACCCTAAAAGAAAACGGCATTCTTGTTCAGTCGTGTGGTTTATTTATAGACAAGAATGATTATTATTTAGGAACTAGTCCGGATGGGCTCATTGAGGAAGATGGAATCGTAGAAATTAAATGTCCTTTCTCATGTAGAGAGTTAACTCCCGAGGAATCAATTTCTACAAAGAAATTTAATTTTTGGGTTATTTCTAAAAATGGTATGTTAATAATCAATAAAAAACACAAGTACTACTTTCAGATACAAGGACAGCTGCATGTCAGCAATAAAAAATTCTGTCTTTTCGTTTTATGGACTCCAAAGGGAGTAAAAACTGAAGTTATAGAGAGAGATGATATGTTCTGGGAGCAACATATGAAATGCAAACTAAAAGATTTTTACTTTGATTGCTTGTTACCGGAAATATTAGATCCTCGTTTTTGTCGTTCTATGGATATAAGAGATCCACCCTCAATAATTTTAGCTAGCGAAAAGAGAAATAATTAAATGGTATTGAGAAATTAGCTTTATTCAAACTAATATATTTTAAACATGTTGGCAGCTTTGACTTAAACAGCTTTGATCTCGGTTTTCATAGGCCTGCTCCTAAATGTTTAATTGCTCTACATATTTTTCTGCCTGATAGTGAAACGTATTTTTTTCTTGATAATGAAACATAGTTTTATGCGGTGTCTCCATTTTAACAGCATTTTTTTCCCCTTTAACATACCTATAAAATGTTACCAAATTTATTCTAAAAAAATTTTAATTTTAATCCAAATTTTAATAGCTCTTTGTTTTAAATAGATTTATCAAAGTAACGCCACCGGATACGACGTGATATCAATTGTTTAAAAAAAGGGTCACTCTTGTCTATAATTAAACCGCACAAATTAAAGACGTTCTTAAAAACATCGTGTCTATTATTAATTAATAATTTAAATACATTTGAAACGAAGTATTGCATTTCATCGGATTGGGGGACAATATTGTTTTTTTTGTTTTAGTACTCTCATCACTAGTAACCCAATACAAAACCTACTCTTACTTTTGTACTTTTGAAAACTTTAATTTGGAGAAAAAATGGTAATTCTTATTTGAAAAAGCAGTCACATTTTTGTGACATTGTATCAAATTTGTATCAAAACATTGTATCAAATTATCCCCATCCAAAAGCTTTCATTGGCCATTTTTTAATTTTTCGGAAAATATCTTCAAAAACTTTTTAAACTTTTATAAATAATCTTTAATAGTGCTTTATTTACTTTAAAAATATTTTTTTATTGCTTCGAATATTTTTTACTAGAAAATTTTTGATAATATTTTTTTCTTATATTTTTTATTATATTTCAAGAATATTTTTATATTATATTTAGAATATTTTTGAATATTTTTTTATTATGTCGCTAAAGGTTTTTGTTCCTTACTAGGCTCTAAAACACATTGCTCTCCCCATTCTCCAATTATTTTTCTTTCATGCGATGTTTTTATACAAATTTCATTCAAATGTATATATGCTCTTAAAATCTTCTGTTTTTCTGTTGTTTTGTAAAATAATTCTGTTTTTATAATCACACGCGTTTTATTTATTTCGTTATTTTTACATAGAAAAAGAAATTGCAAAAGAAAGTAAGTCAACATAAACAAAGTATATTTATTTGATTTAGATTTTAATTTTGTTCGATTCCAAAATATCAATAAAGAATTATCTTGCACAGAATATAAATATTTGCAGAATAATACAATTAGCGAATAAAACAAAGATAGTTTATTTTCGAAACACAGAGAACTATTGGGAGTAGAGAAATTATTATAATTGTTTTCTAATCACGCAAGTTTTAATTTTACTAAAGACAAAAATAGTATATTTGAAACTTATACCCATCTCTCTCCTATTTATAGTGTTACAATTTTTCTATGCAAAGTTTTATTTTGTAGAGCAAAATTTACTTTGCATTGTTAAATTTTTATAAATATAAAATTTGCTTCTGGAAGACAAAAATAGTATATTTGAAACTTATACCCATCTCTCTCCTATTTATAGTGTTACAATTTTTCTATGCAAATTTTTATTTTGTAGAGCAAAATTTACTTTGCATTGTTAAATTTTTATAAATATAAAATTTTCTTCTGAAAATAATGTTATTTTTTAAATGAATTAATAAAAATTTATTTTTTGTGTTCTATGTAGGGCAGAAATATACGGTAAATCAGTATGGTAAACAAATTTTTTATAAGTAGATTTATTTACGTATAGTATGCGTTATATAATAATAATGATCATATGTATGTATAAAGAATATTTCATTGATGTAACAAAAATATTTTGAAAATTAAAATAGAGTAATAAAATATTAAAAAGGAATTGTACTTACGTGTTATTATTTGAACTTATAGTAACTTATGTTTATTTAATTTTGAACTATTTTCCAATCGAGTTGGTAAAATAACAATTGGTCAATAATTATAAGAAAAAACAAAAAGAGATAAATTTAGATAGATTTAATTAATAGATAATTTAGTCTTTAATCGGAGAAACTAAAAGATAAAACAGAAAATGAAAATTTATTAGAAACTTCTAGTAAGCGGATAGTGAGTCAATTCAAAATATTATAATGATTTGATAAAATTGTCGTCAAACACTAACATAACCTATGTAATTAATAATGCAATTGAATATTTTATTTCGCCGTATAATAAGTCATGAAAATCCTTATCGTTTTAAATACTGACTTTTTAATTTCTATGAGTAGTCAATTAACAGCATAGTAGCGCAAAATGATGCTCATGACAGGCAATATATGAAATCAAACGATTCCAAATCCATTATTTTTTGTGTACAATGTAAAAAAATTATTCATTTCGCATTTTTTTTTTTTTTTTTTTTTTTTTTTTGTCTCAATAAATGTTCTTAAGCATTCCATATAGTCTCGCGATTATTGGAAATCAGTCTTAAAAAAATTAAAATTTATTTTAAATTGGATTTTAAACTCTTCCTCACACAATTAAGCCAAACTAATTTTATAAACTCATACAATCAATTCCCGTGTTTCTCTGTAAGATTGGCTTAACTTTTCATGTTTGAATAAATTAAACTATATGAGTAAATAAAAATGCATATTGAAACACCAGTTTCGGAATTACATAGAAGAAAGATCACATTTAGCCTTTTCATTGAGACCCTTTACTGAAATAAAACACAAAGAACCAGCAGGAACGAAAAAAAAAAAAAAAAAAAAAAAAAAAAGAAGAAAGAAAACCTGTTGTATACGCTTTCACGGTAGTCAAAATTTTGCATGTAGTTGCGATTTCGAGAAAGTAAAGTAGCGATAACTTGCCAAAGAAAATACCCGGATTTGAACGGAAGGGATGCCCCTCAGGCATTCTAAGGCCATTCGAAACCCTCACAATCCTCCCAGATTTCTGAGGAGTTTTACTGACCACCAGGGGCAAAGGTTTCCTCCACTCTTCCTCCCCATAGACAGTTCACTTCCTTTTTCAGGTGCCAACGGCCTTAATATTCTTCAAACTGATGAAAATTTTGCAAGACATTTATTTAAACCAAATATCTTAATAGAAGTTCAAAATAAGTTCAAGTGTGCAAGTTCAAAATAAAAAAATAAAAAATCCTAGAAAGTTGGAACAGTCTAATTCTTCTTCACATACCGTGTTTATCTTCCTCATAGGATATCCATTTTCTATATGGGTCATTCAAAAATACATGAAAATTTCACACAAGATCATCTTAAAAACCTTCAGAAATACCTTTATGTCTGTTTGGTGCAGTGAGAAAGAAATATTGACGAATATATTTTTACAAATTAAGTGTCAATCTTAATGGTTCTTAACTTCAAATATGTTAATTAATTAGTGCTAATTATTAATTAGATTACAAAATCGGACACAAAAACGTAGTTTCTCTGATTAAATATATATATATTTTTTACATATTTGAATTCCTGACCCTCATAAAAGGGGGGGGGTAGACAAAATTTTGAAAGAATTGGATTGAAAATTGGGTTTCCAGGAAGCTATATATATTTGGTATAGTCCCCCAAAAAGAGGCCAAGTGCTATCACCATACCTTAGTTGAAGATAACCATAAACTAACTGTGTTATCGACAAGAAAGAAATATTTAGTGTTTCTCTATTGCTAATCAAAAAAGTGGAGAGAAAAAAAATGAATGGAATAAAAACTGAAGCCTTTTCAATCATCTAGGCAACCAACAGTTTTTGGGCTGTTTTCTGCCCAAAAAGCATGGATTGTTTTAATTTTCATCTCCTTTGAAAATAAATTTTGTGTCAATTAAATTAGTTGTGATTTTCTAAAATTTTAGAATTTGAATTGACTTTTTATATGACATTATTTGTATTTTTAAATTTGAAGATTTTATACAAAAGCCAAATTTACATGTATTATTTTAATTATATACAGAGCTGTAGGACAAAGCACGGAAAAGTTAACGAAAAAATGTAGAGTATATGGAGAAGAAATAATAACTTTAATGTACATTCGCAAGGTTTACATTATTCACGTTATTCCTTTTCCTTAAGAAACTGTAATGGCGGCAGCAAAACTAAGAAGATAAAATGAATGTTATTTATATAATTTTAATAATTCCAAAGATCTGCTTTCAAAATCTTAAGTTTTGGAATTTTAATTTTGATGTTAAAAATAATTTCATAATTACAATATCGATGCCAAGGGATTCTTGTTGTTTTTAGGATTGCAAGAAACCTGTTAAAATACACAGATGTTTGCTTCAACGAGCATAAGATCTAGTCAAAATAATAATCAAGACCCTAATGTAACACAGTATACGTAATGTTAAAAATTTCATAAGCTTAAAAAAATATGTAGCTGGCAATAAAAAGTCTGCATGTTTCGGGCGATTAAAAATAAACTCGTCAGATGTGAATGAAGAGAACAAAAGTGATTTAAAACAGAAAATGTGAAGTTGCCAGAGAAAAAAAAAAAAAAAAAAAAAAAAAAAAAAAGAAAAAAAATGGAAAAACAGCAGTACCTGAGAGTAAATTAGAATTTAAGAAATTAAATAAATGTAAAAAGCAAAACTAGGGAAACCTCAGTGGCAGAGAGAGACCGATCAGGTCAAAATGCATTTCCATGTGCTATGGAGAGACAGTGAGGAACTCCTGTCGTTAACAAGGGAATCTGTAGATTTCCAGGCACCAAGAGGAGCTGATGTAACATAAGTGATAAGAATTTTGGCTTTATCGAAATTTAATTTATCCCCAAGATTCCTGGAATGTGCAGCGAAAGATGATTTATTGCATTCTCGATAACTGATTTATCTACTGTGTTCCTTTAGTCTAAATTTTAAAACTTGTCTGGTTTGTCTGGTGTAACCAAGGTTGCACTGTCAAGGTATTCATTCTGCATTTCACTCATGGCTACCACGGTTTTTCTAGTCGTGTTTTTCAGTTTTCTTTTAAATTTTTTTGTTCAACATTTTTTGTTTCAAATAACTATTGTTTTCCTCATTCATGCGAGTCCAATTTTTGAGCACACTAAACATTTGCTTCAAACATAGCCATTCTCAAGTCTTGCCAGACGTGAATGATATGTGAATTTTTGCACGCTCCAAACAAGTTGACTTTTATTTAAATCTTCATATTTTTTTAAGCTAATGAAGTTTTTATTTTTAGATTGAAAAATTTTCTTAGATTGAAAAATTAGTTATGTATAATTAGTAATAACTTTAAAAAAATCAATGAAGTACATTTTATTTTATTTCTTTTTTGACTGCTGCAAAGGAAAAAAAATTAATATTAAATAATTCCATCTACCATTGAAATTTCAAAAGCAGAATGTTGCAATGGAATAACACTTCTCCCCTGGAATGAAAATTAAATCGTTACAAAAGTAAATTCTTTTGAACACGTTAACGTCTCTGTCTTTTATTCATTGATCCAAAATTTATTCTAGACATTATTTTGATAGAATTTATGTTTTACATCCTTAATTTTCTTCTTCTTCTTTTTTTTTTTTTTTTAAACTTAAAATTACTCAAGGTATATGATTAAATGTATGAATAGTAATAAAGGAATAAGTTTAATTTTTATAAGTTTGTTTCAAGCAATAAAATGTTTCATCCAAAAACATTTTAATTCTGGGTTTAATGAAATCATTGATACGGTTCAGTTGAGCATCAATGAAACGTTCTTGTCTACTTATGGCGAAATATAAAAACATTTTCTAATCAAAATTTCTGAAAAGAAAAAAAAAAAAAAAATTATTCAAACTATATTTGTTGAACATACATACTAATTACAGCTATAAAATAATTTGTAATCCAAAAGTGTTGCAATATACCTTATTTTAGTATTAAGAAAAATTTTAAGTTGGAAAAAGAGCAAATTTTTTGAAGATGATGATTCTAAAAATGCTGTTTAACAAGGCATATGGAGCATTTTCTTGATATAACAATATGTGAATTATGCTAAAGTTGAAAAATTATTTTAACAACTTTTTTTAAGCAAATTTTTTTAACTATATCTTTTTTATAAATATTATCTTTTTTAAAGTTAGCGGGAGAGATTAAATTAGAACGTCAAAATAAAATTGTAGTTCAATAGTTTTTTTTATGTCCGTTTAAAAAACATAGCAACTAATTCTATTTTTTACTTTTTTTTGCGTTGCACTAATATTTATTAACTTTTCATAACTCAAAAAATCAAGAAACAATAAAAAGAAGCAAATAATTTCTCTTCATTTTTTATTTAAAAAAAAATGGTATCCTTGATCAATAGTTAGTTTTTTTGCATCAAGTAATTTTAAAGCAGCAGAAATGTTTTTAATTTCTTAACAAGGTTTAATTCTCAGCTAACTGGATATAATTCTAAGCTTTCTTTTATTAAATACTTTCCAGTTTAAAAGCGAATGTTTTTAATTTGTAGGTAAACCTAAATTAAAGTACTTAAAAAATATATTAGTATATTGTCAAAAAAATAATCTACGTGGCAGCTTAAAGATTAAGATTTCCAGTCTAGTCTAGTTATGAATTTATTTTTGGTTCATATAAATTAGCTGAAAATGAATAAAATAAGCTAAATTATGGTTGACTTCGATATGTACTTAAAAGAACTTTTATAAGCGTTAAAAAATGGTAATTTGAAGAGCATTTTTTTTTATAAAAGAATTTAGTTCTTTAATTTGATTTGAAGGGAACGATATGAAATTCTAATGCAATATTTTATAAATGCTAATTTTTTTCATAATTTGTTGATAATATGATGTTGAATTTTTCATAATTTTCATAACTCAAAAAATCAAGAAACAATAAAAAGAAGCAAATAATTTCTCTTCATTTTTTATTTAAAAAAAAATGGTATCCTTGATCAATAGTTAGTTTTTTTGCATCAAGTAATTTTAAAGCAGCAGAAATGTTTTTAATTTCTTAACAAGGTTTAATTCTCAGCTAACTGGATATAATTCTAAGCTTTCTTTTATTAAATACTTTCCAGTTTAAAAGCGAATGTTTTTAATTTGTAGGTAAACCTAAATTAAAGTACTTAAAAAATATATTAGTATATTGTCAAAAAAATAATCTACGTGGCAGCTTAAAGATTAAGATTTCCAGTCTAGTCTAGTTATGAATTTATTTTTGGTTCATATAAATTAGCTGAAAATGAATAAAATAAGCTAAATTATGGTTGACTTCGATATGTACTTAAAAGAACTTTTATAAGCGTTAAAAAATGGTAATTTGAAGAGCATTTTTTTTTATAAAAGAATTTAGTTCTTTAATTTGATTTGAAGGGAACGATATGAAATTCTAATGCAATATTTTATAAATGCTAATTTTTTTCATAATTTGTTGATAATATGATGTTGAATTTTTCATAATTTCCGAGCTTCATAAATAATTAAAAGTACTTGAAGAAAAATTGTACTTGGGAATGCATAATAAATGAGAAGTAATTTTACTTGTTAACAATATCAAACAATAACTCTAACTAATCAACTAACAATAATCGTAACAATAGTTCGCATTGGAAATAGTTTTTATCTCTCTTCAGTCTTGCATTTTTAAAAATTTCGATGTAAATGTGAACATTTATAACTGACAATATTTAAATTCTCTCTTATTTTTTTTATCTTTTTTATTTTATGCTATTTTTGACATCAAGTAAAGCGCGAAAATGCTTATAAAAGCACGAAATATCTGGAATTATCAGGGAATTTTTTTATACTAGAAAAATTTGGATACAAATCAGGGAATTTTAAAGAAAAGCTGGAAATTTTTTCTTCAGTTTTTTTTAAAAATTTCCCTAATTTAAATTATTTATTAATTTTCTTAATTTAAATTATTTTACTATCCCACTTTTTTTTGTCAGAAAAGTATTGTCAAACAGTCGAAATACCAACTTTGCGATACTTTGCTTGCATCAAATTTTGCTTCATTATAACCTTGCTAAACTAGAATGCCATGTAAAACTCTCCCATGGTTGCTAAACGAATGGAGAAATCTTTGACTTCTATGAAAACTATGGGATTGTGCTGTTTAGGAAAGGTGAAGATTGTGGGGGTGGTTGTAGAAGGGGTTAGAATATTTGCTTTTGTTTTTAATTTCTGTCCATTAGCTGAACCCATTTATGGTTCAAGTTCGTTCCGATGTTTTAGTGGTAATGTTTCTTCTATTTTGACAAAATGTTTTACTATTTTTAACTTTATAAAATTCTTCAAAATTTAGTGGGTTATAATTTTAGAACAATAGATTTTATATTGCACATTTGTTCTGAAACCTTTTGTACTCCCATCCAAAGATATCTGTGAATTATTTTTTCTCAGCTAAGCCAACCTAAAGCATATTTTCATACAATCGCTATCAGCAATGTTTGTCGACAAATCGTTACAACTGTTGCATTAATGATAATTTTCTCAATTTCCTTTTAACCTTTTATGACATAATTTCATTAAAAAAAGGCTTTTTTAAAAACCAACAATATGTTAATATTTAATTTTACTGTTTTGTTGGTAAATATTTGATTTTTGTTTCAAAATTCGAATTGTATAGTAATCACAATATTCAAAGTTCATAAATGTTGCTTGCTTTCCAGAGATGATATTTCCAAAATTATTTCTCCCTTTAGACCAAGGAATGTATAGGAAACATATTAAATGGTGTATAAACATAATATATATATATAATAATATGCGTTTATTAGAAAGAAGTAAAACGAAATTTTTTTCTGTATTGTTCAGGTACATGTTTCTAGTTGTAAAAACAAAAATAATTACCTTAGCTAAACTGAAAAACCTTATGTTTAGATTAGAATTCTGTCGTTTAATACTTTAATTTCAAATAAGAAGAAACAAAACAAAAAAAGTATAAAATTTAAAGAACTTCATCTTTTTTTCTATAGAGTATACAACAAGAAAATTAGATAATTTTTGTGACATTCAATTTTGTATTCTGAATCTCTTTAATAATGCTAAATCAAAAAATTTAAAAATTTGACTTGAGATATTAGTTTTAAGAAAATATGATCAATGTATATTTTATAAAAAGTACTGTTTAGATAAAATACAGTATAAAATAGCTTCGTATTGAAATGTAATACACTGACTTTCAATGAAATAAGACTATGCATTAATTAAAATGAATAGTTTAGAATGGATATTTAATAATAAAAAAAAATATTATATTCTTAGCAAAACTGAATGGGATGTTTTAAAAACAAAAACTTCTCTCAAACTATCTCTCAAAAGTCATCGTACACATTCAAAAAAATCTCCGACTGCTAATAAATATTCTAATTTTTTGTTTAATTAACATTTAGTAGAGCTTCTTTTCGCATTTGCAATAGCTCTTAAAAGTCTGTAAATAAATTAAACTTTTTTTTTGTATTTTTTTTTTTTGTCGGGTGAAATTCAAACAGAATATTTTTTATTAAATTTTACAGCACTCAATTGTGAATTTATGAACAATTTGTATAATTTTAATCTCTGATATGAAGTCCTTCTTTTAAGCATTTATTCATTACTGATACGTTTTAAGTAAATATAGTATGTTTGTTCATTCATAAAATGATCTCCAAGCGTTCAACAAAACAACATTTAATGATAATCAGAATCACAATATAATGATATACAACAAAACAGCAACTGGCACTTCAGAACGAAAAGAGACCGTGTAGATGTTTACTTACATGGTAGTAGTATATTTTATTTGCTCTCGCAGCGTCACCTCATTACATGTTCTGGGAGGATGAATCACTACAGAGTATCTCCCCAGTGAACGACACAATACGAGAGTTCAATAATATGCAAATGCAGAATACATATTGAAAATACAATACGAAATGCAATTTTAAAAAATATAATGCAAATAAAAAAATGCAATAATAAAAATGCAAATACAATGTTTGATACTATGCAAAATACAATTTTGAAATAATGTTCAAAGACAAAATTCAAAAACAAAATTGTTATAAAAGTACAATTATTTCTATACATAATTCAAAAGACTATATACAAAACAAAATCATATGACATACTCTTTTACTAACTGTTTAGGAAAATGGACAGTACGTCCAGAACGAGTTTTTAGTGGTTTATTGACAGGTGTCGTAGGTAAAGATAATGGTTAAGTTATTTTAGGTTCTGGAATAGGAATATTATTATCGACATCAATAGTGTCCGACAATCGATAGGCAGGCTTGATGCGATCTATCGAGATGTAGTTGTAGTTCATTTACGTCGCACTAGAGCTGCACAATGGGCGATTGGCGACGGTCTGGGAAACATCCCTGAGGATGATCCGAAGACATGCCATCACAATATGCGATCTATCGAAGCTGTTCCCAGAAAGCATGTAACCTTACGACAACCTTGTGTTTTAACTTTATTTTCATTGTCACGAAAAGGTTTGCAGTAAAAACCTTTTTTCAATGACGTAAAAATATTGCAATTTCCAACCTTTCCTCCTTACAGGAAAACTAAATGATTTTTAAAACTTTTTTTAAAAATATTGTTATTTAGGTTAAAAAACAAGTAAATGGTAAACCTTATTTTTTGCATTTTTGTTTGTTGTCATGATTAGGTTAGCAGAAATATAAAGCGAAAACCTTTTTCAAAGGAAACAAAATAAAGCAAATATTAACCATTTCAGCGAAAATACTAATAAATAATAAGAAAATATTTTGTAAATGACCTCATTTAAGGGAAAGCAAATAAACGAGCATTAGACCATGTTTTTGGATTGTTTTCTAAGGTCTGCGAAAGTACAATACGAGAACTTTCTTTTAAAGGTTTCTCGACACAAATACAAGGTAATAGTTCTTTTTTAGAAACTTTTCATTCGAACTATCTCATTAAAAAATTAATAAAATTTTTAACAAATTGAATCAGGAGTTTAAAATTGACTCTTTAATATTTTTTAACAAATTTTATTTTTTCTTGAATTTGGCTTTAGGGGTCCTATGCGTTGCGGCTCCTTTAGAATGTGTGACTTTCTCTCGTTCATTCTACCTTATTGCAGGCCTAATTATGGTATAGCAATAAAATATCCGCACGAAGAGAATTTTATTTAAAATATTTATATACAGAAAAAATTCGCCCAACATTCTATTGTGAGCTAGAGGGTCATCGATATTAAGACTCCACGATTTATGACTGACGAGGAGTGATGGTGAAAATAAAATCAGCATCGTGCACCTACCGCCTTTATTTCCCTGACAAGCTGGTACCCGCTCTAAAGCTGGGTGAATTCCAAACCTAGACCCATAGTTTTTTTCATCATATCGTTGAAGTAAATTTAAAAACATTTTGTTCACAGAACTCGATGTATAGTGTGCAAAATAAAAGACAGAGCACCCTGAATAAATTTTGATCTAATGATCGGATTTTCACGTTTTATAACTCAATCTTGATGGTGCGAAGGGAGGATCTCAAATATGCTTATTAATTTGTGCAGGTGGTAATTTAAGTTACGAAATTAAACACAAAAATGTGTTTTCTCTGAAAAAACATTCCTTTTTTCAGACGGATTCAGATTTTGAACCCCCAAAATATAGGGCGTAGCCACGATCTGGGGAATATGGTACTTATAGTTTGATCATGAGGGCGATTCCAAGTTTGGATGCCTTAATCTTAATTTTATATTTTGCATATTTCGCCATATATAGAGACTTTTTTAAGCAAGTTTAAAAAAAAATTTAACATAATTTTAAAATTCGTTTATCCAAAGATAATTGCATGCAGAAAATAAACTTTAGTAGATATTTATTATTTTTTATAAAGTTATTAAATAATAGCTGGAAATTTTTTGAATTATAAGGCATGCAACGTTTGATACAATTTTTATGTATGTAATTTACATGGCAAAATACAAAATCGAGCTAAATCTATCGAATTGTTCCTGTGTATATTTAAAATTTGTTAACTATTCAACCGAATTTGCTCAAATTTTGCATTTTGTCATGTGAAATTACATATTTTAAAAGGATGTAAAAATTTTATACCTCTCAATTTAAATTTTTTTTCGACTATCACTTAAAATTAAAAATATTTACTAAAATATATTTTTTGTATGATAATAGAATTTTATAATTGAGTACAAATGTTTTTTCAATTCGCTTAAAAAATTTCTTGAGATATGGTGAAATGCACAAAAAGTAAAATTACTATTATGGGATCTAAGCATTGGTCCGCTCTCCTGGCCAAACAATTGAAACCATATTTTCCAGATTGCGGCTACCCTCTATATTTTAGGGATCAGAAATCCAAATCTGTTGAAAAAAAAGTATGTTTATTCAGGGAAAGTACGTTTTTGTGTCTGATTTCGTGACTTAAAATATCGTCTCCACTAAGTAATTAACATATTTGAGGTTACCCCTTCAAAACATTACGATTGAATCTTAGATCGTGAAAATCTGATCATTAGATCAAAAGTTATTCAGCGTGGTCCGTTTATTTATTTTTTTTGCGTACTGTATATAATTTCAATAATATTGATTGCGGTTTATGCGATTACTGTTACACTAATTAAATTGCATTATCATTTTTCTGATGTAATTAATGTTTTTAACCGTTTATGATTACTAGTAATTTATTCTTGTTTAATCATTATTTAGAATGAATAACAATTGTAATCGGCACCTAATTCTAGCAGCGACAGAAACCAGCAGCGACAAAAAATGAGGCAAGCGGCCAACAAATCATGGTGTGAGAAATCCCTTTGAGGTCGGGTTAACAGTGAGAGAATTGGAAAAATCGGAAGATTGTATTTTAAATCTGTTCTCTTTCTTTTAACGTCTTATAAGGTTTGGAATTATCTAACAAATATATGTCTAAAATACATAAAATCAAAATGGAAAAGCAATAAATAAAATTTTAAACGAAGCTCTTTTAAAAACTAGAAAAACTTTATTAGCCTTATTGTACTGAAACTTTAAGGCAATGCTTAATGTTCAAACTTCAACATTCTCATTCAATTAAAAAATAATAATAAAAATGAAAGAAAATAAAAAATAATAGTCTCACTAAATTTAACTTTTGAAAATTATTGTAAATCCCTAATTCTCCTACCTCTCAAAATCATAAAAACTGCTGCTTACGTCATCCGCTACTTTGCACTAATATTACTGCTACTGATCATTTACACTCTTGGAGTTTACTTGCTTGATTAAAGTTTAAAATTGAAGTTTCATTTATGATATTCTGTTTTAATGTTCCGAGTTTAAGATCTCCCTTTCGTTGATACAAAAAGTAGTTACAGTCGGCAAAAAAAAAAAAAAGATATCACCCTGAATAACTTTTGTTCTAATGATCGGATTTTCACGAACTAAGTGTCAATCTTAATGGTTTCTGGGGGTGACCTCAAATATGCTAATTAATTAGTGCTAACTATTAATTAAGTTACGAAATTAGACACAAAAACGTACTTTCTCTGAATAAACATATATTTTTTTTTACATATTTGGATTCCTTATCTTCAAAATAGGGGGGGTAGACAAAATTTCGAAAAAAATGGGTTGTAAATTGGGTCGCAATAAGGATTTATATAACTGGCGAAGGTTTAAAAATATGCCAAATTACCTCGCCATAGAAGGGGAAATAACTTATAACAACCATAAAGAAACTGAATGAATGACAATACGGAAAAACATAGTGCTTCTCGTTGCTAAGCAACCAAAAGAATTTTACGAGTAGCTTTCTGGGCAACGAAAACAAATTGTTTTTGATTTTTTTAATCTCCTTTAAAAAAGGAAATTAAAATCAATTAATAAATTATTGTTGCTTCTCCAAGATTTTAGAATCTTGTCGTTGAACTTTTTATCTGACATTATTTATTTTTTTAAGCTGTTTTAACGTCATTTGTATGACAGTTTTGAATTAAAAATAAATTTTCATAAGTTATTATAAATTTATGAAGAGTTGTAGGGTTAATTGCTTTAGCACCTCACTTCGAGTTTCTTAGGTAAGGGAAAGGAAAAAAAAAATGATCAAGCAAAGGAGGACCTGAAAAAAGATAGCTGTTCTGATGCATAATCGCAAAATTTTATAGAATTCACTGTATTTATTTTCGATAAAATTTTAAAACTTAGTAAATGGTATATGGCATTTTAAAAGCATTTTGATATATATATATATATATATATATATATATATATATATATATATATATATATATATATATATATATATATATATATATATATATATATATATACAGCAAAATAAATAAATACAAAAAAACCAGAAAAAAATTAAGAAAAACAATAAGTATCATTTATTGCGCATAAGCTGCAAGTAAATATAACTCATAAGATAAGTTCAAAATGAAGATAAAACAAAGGTAAATTACATAGAAATGGAAAAAAAGGGGGGGAATAATAATAATAAAAACAAACAACTGGGGAAAGAAAAAGAATTAATTAAAAAAAAAAGGATAAAGTTTTTTTAAAAAACAGGAAAATAAAAGATATAATCTTTTCATCAGCCCACACGATTATATCCGAAAAAGAGTGCTTTCTAATATTGTATTAATATAGCCAAAGCAAAATATATCAATACAATAGTGTGAAGAGCACTCAAAAAATTTTTCTACGAAAATTACGACAAATAAAATTAAACACAATAAGTAAAAATAACACGTAAAAACAGAAAATAAAATATAAAGGAAGAGCAGAATCAAACAATATCTATAAAGCGAGTAGTGAACTATAAGCGAGAACTTCCATGAACGGGAAATTTTTCAAGAATGATTTAAAATGTTTACGTAACAAGATTGCCAGATTGCAAAATATGTAAACTATGAAAACAAAAGCGCAAATTGAGCGTAACTAGAGGAGTTGAAGTGCGTTCTTGCTTCATGACTGAAGTGCGTTTGATTTGTTAGTTACCAAGGATGGGCCAGAAAACGGATGTGCGCGAGGTAATATTATACTGGATAATTTAAAGAAGTTGACTATAAATAATTTTAGAAAATAAATACTTATTTAAGAAAAAAATATAAAATAGAAAAGAGAAAGAAACATGAATTGCCAGTTCTGCACATAATTTTAGCCACGGATTTGCCCGAAATGGATTTGCACATGGAAAAATTATATAAATTGACGAAGAAATCTTTTTAGTAAATAATTTTAGCCACGGATTTGCCCGAAATGGATTTGCACATGGAAAAATTGTATAATTTAACAAAGAAATTTATTAGTATGTGCAAATCCATTTCGGGCAAATCCGTGGGTGAAATTATTATCATAATAAATAAATACAAAAAAAGACATGGGAAAAATTACAGAACAATAAAAAAGGGAGAAAAAAAGAAAAATAATAATAAAAACAAAATAACAAAAAACCGGAGAAAAAAATTCCGAAAAAAGGAAAAAAATTTCTAAAAATATCCGGAAAAAAAAAGATATAATCTTTTCATCAGCTCACACGATTATATCCGCAAAAAAGAGTGCCGTCTAATATTGTATCAATATAGCCAAAACAAAACATATCAATACAATAGTGTGAGGAGCATCATTTTTTTTAAAAATTATGCTGCTCTTTCGAAAAATGAAAGAAAAAACATAATTTCTAGAGCGAAGTATCTTTTAAACTTATGTGATTTCAGAATTATTATTCATCTTTTTTTTAGTTTATCAATTCAAAATTCAAGCTGAAGAAAGTCAGTCGTTGGCAATTTTTTTTAATTCCGAAATGAAAACAAAAGGAGTATTTCTTTCATTTCTGATGAACAAGAGAAGTAACTTTAGAATATAATTCTGCAGAAAAAAAGAAAAAAAAAAATATTTGCTCAGCTACTTTATTGCTTCAACTCTTTCTTTACTCTGTTTTTTAAATTTAAAATCAATAAATATGAAGATGCAGAGTATAACAGTTTTGGTTATATCTATCATTTTAATTAATGTGATTATAATGCCTTTTAAATTTATTATTCTGTTTTTGTCGGAGAAAATAGTAACTTCGTTAAGTCATGAAAAGTTCTTGGAATTAGACATGAAAAGTCATGAATTTGAAAATCTAAAATGTAGCAGATACCCTGTATTAAGGAAAATAAAATATTTCATTTGAAATCTCTTTTTTTATTCAACATTATTTCATTTTATGCTTTACAGAATATTAAAACGGTGCGGAGATCAAGAAGGCATGTAAATAGGAAAATATATTAAAATCCATATTTTAAGTTCAATTTATTCCATATTTAAGGCACTTGTTAACCAAGATGCTGTAATGATATTGTCAGCATTTCAACCAAAAGAACTAATTCGTTCTGTTTAAAACTATCTCTATCATACGACTTTTTTTTCCGAATGTCATACACCTCCTTTAACTACGTATCCGTACTCCTTCAACTACGATTAAAATAAAACTTTATTTTAAGGAGCAGGTCAAGAATTTGTACTTCATAAGATTTGCAAATAATATTAAGTAAACTTAGTTGCAGTAAAAAGAGTTGATGTTATTTACACACTCCTTTCGTTAGTTCTTTAAAAAATATGATTAAAAGAAAATTAGGTTTATAATACCCTTAATTAAACAAGAATAACAATTGTTACAGTTTTTACAATACTTTTTCAACTCTGACAATCTTTTCATTAGATAACTTCTTTTGCGAACGATTGTGTCCCTTTTTTTTGTTAGTTGAAACCAGCTTACGCATTCTTGTAATTTTTACATTTTATCTTTGAAATTTCAATCTCGAAAGACATGCATGAAGCGACACCTAGTCTAAAGAATCTAAGTAAAATAGTTGTAAGGCAGATTATTACGAAAAGAATTAACTACTTCGGTGCAATGAAACAATTATAAATGAACCATTAATATTCTTGTTTTTTTATTACGAAATATTAGGAGAAATTTGTATTCATAATTTATTCAAAACGCGTGTTAAAGCTATGATTAAAAGTTATTTAAGTAGAAAAAAGTCAAATGGAGGAAAAGAACAATTTTTGAGATGATGATTCTAAAAATAGCACGTTTTTCGAATCTTTTTACAATTTTTTATTTTAGTAGATGTTTAACAAAACAAGGCATATCGAACATTTTCCTGATATAGCAATATTTTTTTGAACTGTGCAAAAATTGAAAAATCATATAAATAACTTTTTAAGCAAATATTTTCAACTTTTTAAAACAAAAGGGTAACAACTTACTTTAAGTTAGCGCACAAGAATAACTTTCAATGTCGAAATAAAATTGTATGTCCATAGTTTTTTGTTCATTTAAAAAACTAAACAATCTGTTGTATTTTTTCGCTGTGCACACATACGCATTTACTTTTCATTATCGAATAAATAAGAAACAATAAAAAAAAAAGAAAATTAATAATTTATCTTCATTTTTCGTAAACAATAGTATTCTTAGTAAATAGTCAGCTGTTCTGCATCGAATGATATTGTGTGTGATCAGTAGAATATTTTTAATTTCTTAACAAGATTTAATTCTCAGATAGCTGGCAATAATTCTAAGTTTTCTTTCAATAAGAGCTTAGCAATAATTTAAAAAGTAATTTTATTTTTAAGGAAAACATAAATTAAAGTACTAAAACGATTGATTGGTATATTATTGGAAAACAATATATATGGTAGAATAAAAAATAAGATTTTGCATTAAAATTCAATTAAAAAGTTTAGAAAAATAATTCTGAGAAACACGCGCAGACTAATTTACAAATTTATTTTAAGATTAAAGCGATATATAAGATGTAAAGAAGTTTTAAAATCATTAAAAATGCTGACTACGTATTTTTATTAATATTTATATTAATATATATATTTGAAGACTTACTCTTCTTACAATGATATTATATCTTCAGTGGATCCCCTCCCACGTAAACCTTCACCTTAATGATATGACCGATGAACTGGCCAAGGAGGACTCCAATGATCCTATAGATCGTAGTGGCCTTCTAACATACGATGAAATCTATGCAAAAGTAAAGGCCGACAAAAATAGGACTTGGAGGATTCCATCTAGTCTGCCCTGAAGCTAAAGGGTGATAGAAAACTGTAGGCAGCTATCACAAGACTAATCAGTGGTCATACCCGCGGACCATATATGGCAGTACTTTTACTTTCGTTACTTGTAACGCCGGTACAAGTAAAAAGTACGTACTTTTAATTGTACTTCGTTACTTTTTAAATTTAGTACTTCTACTTGTACTTTCGTTACTTTTTTAGGGATAAGTACAAGTATTTGTAACGGAAATGTCAAATGAAATCGTTACTTTTTTCTAAAACTCGGTAAGCTTTCTAGCATCAAAATTAATTGGTTGGAAGAAAAAGCTAGGGAGGAGGCCACAAAAAAATTGGAAAGAATTGTCCAAGCTGACCACTCTGCTATAACTAATAACGTTACAGAAAAAAACCAGGGATTTTAAATTTTCTAAAGCTGAAAACGTCATGCCAATCACCAGCGGCAGAAAAATTTATGGCATACATGAGCTCAAATGTTGAAACGGAAAGCATGTCAATTTTGAATCGATATCCAATCGTAAAACAATTATATGTGAAATATAATACTGCAGTACCTTCTAGTGCTCCCGTGGAGCGCTTATTCAGCGTGGCTAAACACGTTCTGAGAAATTCTCGCAGCAGACTCAGTGACACCACTTTCGAAATGCAATTATTTTGCAAAATGAATAAAAATATTAATTAGCAAGTTATTTTCATTCATTTTTGAGTTTTATACATTTATTTAATACATTTTAAATAAAAAATGTTGGATTTTGTTATTACGTTTTACAATTTTCTTTTTGAACTCACTAATAAATAATACATTTTGTCTTAATACACTTTTTACTAAATACATTTTTACCTAGTACATTTTTTACTGAAATTATGTTTATGCCCGACCTTGTCAAACAACGCCCAGTCAAATCTTTAAGAACTTCAGAACTATTTGTGCTATTGAAAACTATTATAATTGCTATTTTAACTCTTGAAAACTCGAAAGTATTAATTGAGCCGCTGATACTAAAATTCGTTTTCAAATTTTAACTATTCCGTTAGGCAGAAATGTTCGGAAAATGATTTTCTCGTATGACTTCAACATTAGCCATTGTTACAAATAAAACTGTAGACTGTTCTGTTTCAACTTATACTGCACATTCAATTATTTGTTACTAGCTCAAAGATCACAAAGCTATCTGAAACCCCGTGTTTGCTTTGTTTATGTTTGTGTTTTTAAAACGCGTTTCTATAGAGTAAAACAATTTTAAATCAATGGTAATTTAAATAAATAAAAAAAATAAACTAAAAATTAAAATCAATAAGTAAAATTTCTTTTTCGTGCAAATCTATTAAAAGTTTGATATTAAAATTATATTTGATTTTAAAATTATATTATACGATTATATTATAAAATTATATTATAATATTCTTCCGAATTTAAAAATAAATTAATGTCCATAACTTTCAAAATTAAAAATTAAATAAATAACAACAATTTTGCAAAAACATTAAAGAACATAAGAATATTATTCAATAAAATTTTTGGTTGCTTTGAATTTTCGATTTCCTAGAAATGTACTTTTAAATCGTTACTTTTAAATCGTTATTTAGTACTTGTACTTTTTACTCGTTACTCTTTAAAATAAGAACTTTTCACTAGTTACTTTTCTTAAAAATACTTGTACTTTTACTTGTTACTTTTTAAAAGTAACGTTGCCATATATGCCGCGGACTTACATTTGATCAGGGTCAAAAGACTTTCCTTGTATGCCTAAAATGTAATGCGCACCAGGCTACACCTGATCATTTGCTGTCCTGTATGGGACTGGAGAGAAATTTTGTTTTGGAGCATCCGGCGATGGTATTTGATTTTCTGTCGGTGAACGGTCCTCTGGACTTGGTCTAGCCTTGTTCTGGGCCAAATGGAATAAGCAACAACAACTACAACAATTAATATTTATAAAATATATATTCACGAAATTGATAAATATATTATTCCAAATCTAAGCATACGCAGGTATATTATTGAAATTGTATCAGTTATTGAAAAACAAAATCGAAAAATAAAAAATAATCACATTAAATAAGCATAATCTGGTGTAAAACCATATTCTATCAGAAGCACGCTTTTAAAAAACTAGACATTCGGTGAATAAAATATTTTTCATTCAATAAAATGTTTTATTTAAATTTCTTTACTAAATTGCAAATAAATTATTAAACGACTAAAAAAGAAACATTGTATTTTAATGTTTGAAAGAAATAAAAATAAAAAGATTAGCAAACGATTATTAGCGAAAAAAGTATGAATGAAATTTTACGCAACGCGCGCGAAGTCAAGTTCCACGCAAGTTTATCACATTTTAATATTAATCGCCCCATTTAAATATTTTTTCATTGTCGCCAAATTATTTTTTTAAAAATAATTAAATTTAATTTTTCTCAGCTTCTAATTAATAAAAACAGTTGAAACTTTAGATTTTTGAATTGAAAAATATGTAGATTAATATGGTATAAAAAAATTCATACCTTATAATTCAAAAATTTTTCATCCTCAAATTAATTAAATAATAAAAAATAATAAATAATTATTAAAAATTATTTTTTTCCTGAAAATATCTTTGGGTGAATGAATTTTATGAGTGGATGCAATTTTTTTTTGAATTGCTTCATTAGTTTTTAAAATATGACTAAAAACGCAAAAAGCTAAATTAACATTAAGGGGTCCAAACTTTGAATCGCTCTCCTGACCAAACTATGGGGACCACATTTCCCAGATTGCGGCTACTCCCTATATTTTGAAGATAAGGAATCCAAATATGTAAAAAAAAATATATGTTTATTCAGAGAAAGTACGTTTTTGTGTCTGATTTCGTAACTTAATTAATAGTTAGCACTAATTAATTAACATATTTGAGATCACCCCCAGGAACCATTAAGATTGACACTTAGTTCGTGAAAATCCGATCATTAGAACGAAAGTTATTCAGGGTGATATCTTTTTTTTTGCGGACTGTACACGGTTTAATTGCATTTCATTTGCCTTATTAAGAATTTCAATTACGCATTGTTATTTGTTTTTTAAGATTATCAATTAATATAAACTTAAGAATTTAAAACTTAAATTTATGCTTTAAACGGCCTTAGCCAAAGGACATTAAATGGTTATTATGCTCCATTCTTAATTTCAGTAAGTTTCAAGTAAACACTGAAACTATAATTTAAATTTAATTATCAATACTTTAATTTATTATTGTTATTACTATTTTACCTTATTATTATTATTATTTTTTTTTTTGGATGTATGAGTTGCCGATAGATTTAAGTAAATAGTTCGAGAGACATGGCAAGAAAAAAAAAAGCAAAAAGTACATTTAACATTATTATAGAAATGGAAATTATCAGGATTTTAAAATCGAAACTGTGTATTACTATAACTTGAATCTGATTTTTGCCAAACGTAGCATTTATAATATTTTCTTAACCCACTTTCCAGTGTATCCATGGCTAGAAGATTGTACTTTCCGATTAGCTTAAGCACTTTTAATTTCAAGCCAGGATAATATATGTTTTATTCGTTTTCTAATCACCATAAGTAGAATTGATTGCTTATAGGAATAATTGTGATTCTTTTTGAAATTGGAATTCATTTGAGAAATTTGATCTCTATAATTGATCAAAAATCGCCAAATACTGTCAAGTTTCGAATAGAGACCATGAAAATTTTTGTGACCAGTATTAAGACACCCTGGTTCAGTTTGTTTTAGGCGATAATTCGGGTTCAACGTGGAAGATTACGTGATCGATTGTAGCGGCTCTTGGGTGCTAATTGATGGATTGCTTCTACCACAAAATTTTCGGTACTTGAATGTAGTTTATCTATTGATTTGACATCATATTTATATAACAAAATTACTCGTCTTAAATAACTTTAACTCTAATACGTTTTACGTCTTGTGTCTCAATTTTTGTTGTTGTTCGAATCTTGTACATGCTAACTAATTTATACAAACGATATTTTAAGATACAAAAATAGAAAAAAACCCGATTTTTTTTCTTCCCCTGATGGATTTGAATTTTTGGAATATGGAAGGTAGTCAATATTTTAAAAGTTTTCCAGCCTGAAAATATTGCCAAAGTTGTTTAGGCAGGAGAGCGATTGAATGTTTGGATCTCTTAACAAAGCTTTTTGAGTATTTCGCTACATTTGAAGAACTTTTTTAAGCGAATCATGAAGATTTTGCACACTATTATAAAATTCGTTTATTCAAAGATAATTCTATGCACAAAATCAGTTTAAATAAATATTATTTTTTATTTTAATTTCTAATTGTCGAAAACACTTTGCATTTCAAAATATAAGAAATTTTTTTTAATAATTTTTAAGCAAGTAATTTTAAAGGCAAAATGAGAAATTTGATTGAAATCGGACTAATAGTTTCTAGGTAGTCCAATTTTAAGAAAAGTTCGATTAAGTTAAGTTATGTAAAATTCGATTTCTGAAGAGCACTTCGATTGATTTCATTTAAATTTTAAATTTTTGATTTGTATTAAAAGTTATACAAGGCGAAATTCGCAAAAAGGAATTTTAACATTAAGTGATTTAAACTTTCTACCGCTCTCCTTCATACACTGTTGACACCATATATTGCAGATGGCAGGTGCCTCTCCTGTTTTAAGGGTCCAGGAACGGAATTCCTCATAAAGTTAGACATTCAAACCAATAAGATCGAGTCGTAGTATGTACATTAAAATCCGATCAACAGATAAAATTTTTTCTTGGTTTTCCCTTTATTGCACCCTGTTTGCATACATCGTTATTACATAGCGCATGAATACATGCGTACATATATTGAATATATATAAATTGTGTAGATACGCACAAACATACGAACGTACAAATATACCCACATTTATATATATACATTATATATTTATATAATGTATGTGTGTATCTACATATATGTGAATTAACGTACATAAGATTATGTATACTTATATGTACTACTTAAAGTATATATACGTATGTACGATACGCAAAAAATAAATGGACCATTCTAAATAACTTTTCACATTCAAGGACTCAATCTTAAAGGTTCGAAAGGATGACATACATGCTAATTATTTTGTGCCCACGATATTTTAAGTTACGAAATCAGACACAAAAACATACTTTTTTAATGGTGTTTCTTGGGTTTTTGACTCTCAAATTATAGGGGTGGCCATAATCTGGGAAAAAATAGTCCCAATTGTTATAGTCAGAAGAGCGGTTCAAAGTTTGTACCCCTTAATGTTAACATTACTTTTTACGTATGAGACCACATCTTGAGAGCTTCTTAAGTGAGTTGAAAATTTTTTTGCACTCAATTAAAAAATTCATTTGTCCAAAGCTAATTCCATGCAAAATATAAATTTTATTCAATGATAGTCTAAAAAAATTTTAAGTTAAACAATTTTAAATGGCAAAACGCAAAATTTGAACGAAATCAATCGAATAGCTCCTAAAAATGCGAATTTTTCAAAATTCGATTTTTCAGGAACTATTCGATCCATTTTACTCAAATGTTGTATTTTGCCATTTAAAATTTCCTTCTTTAAAATGTTATAAGAAATTGTATAATTTATTATTCAAAAATTTTTCGGCTATTATAAAATAAAATAAAAAAAATTAAATATTTACTAAAAGTTATATTTTGCAAAGAATTATCTTTGGATAAACGAATTTTATATTTGTATGAAAAAATATTTTAATTCGTTTAGAAGGTTCTCAAGACATTGTGAAATACGCAAAAAGTAAAATTAACATCAAGGAGTCTAAACTTTGGAATCAGACCACACTATTAGGATGATTTATCTCGGATTGCGAATGCCCGTAGGACGGCTCTTTTGACCAAACTATTATTGGGACCATATTTCCCAGATTACGGCTATCTTCTCTATTTTGTGGGTCAGAAATGTGCATCCGTCGAAAAAATGTATGTTTTTCAGTGAAAGTACGTTTTATTTTTGTCTAATTTCATAACTTAAAATATGGTTTGCATTAATTAATTTTGAGATTCTTTGAACCCTTAAGATTGAGTTCTAGAACGTAAATATCCGATCATTAGATCATCTCGCAGTAGAGTGAAGTTAAAGACACGGTTCCCTAGATCACCGAAGTCAAGGATCACTGACTACGGTCAGTGTGTGGATGGGTGATCACTTTGATCAACCTGCAAAGGAATCAAAGGTGTGTGGTATATATTCTAATTAAACTTTTCAACTATAAGAGCTCGACTTCACGCGCAGGACGTCAAGCAGGAGATCCATCCCCTCTGCAGACGATCAAAATTGTGTTAACATGTCTTCAGATCATCCTCAGGAATGTTTCCCAACTCTACACCAATAGCCCATTGTTCATCGTTGGTGCGACATGCACTAACGATGAACAATCATTAGTGCATGTCGCACTAACCATTACGACCGATCAACAAAAACAACCGATCATTAGATCGAAAATTTTTCAAAGTGGCCTGCTTTTTGTTTTCAACAAATAATTTATTCATTCTACATCCATATGACATACAATGTACTCACGTGTGCATGTACTATATGTATTTACTATCTAATAACAATGTTATTCATACAACGATATTTAAAGTAACCACATATATATAATTATATACTCGTGTGTATGCATGTATTTTTATTTATACGTGTGTATGCATGCATTTTTATTTATACGTGTGTATGCACCTGTATACATATAAAGTACACATGTATTCCTGTACGTACAATATACGTTTGTGTCTATGTACGTACATACAATTCATGAGTATATGCATAAAATTTCATTCAATATACGCAATTACGCACACAAAAATTTCCTCTTATCTTTCAGAGAAAGGAGCATATCTGACAAGGAAGTAACTTATTTGAATTAAGATTGTTTCGCTAATTCCTTCATGTTAAATATGTTGTGTATTCACTGGTGGTTATTATACCTAATATCATTTGTTTATGTATTGACGAAATAGTTGATTTAATTATGGTATATCTGTTTTGTATTATTCACTAATGGTTATTATACAGATAATATTTTTATACATGAACAAAATACCTAATATAATTATGGCATATCTGATTTGTACTAATGCACTTGTCATATACTAATTGTTATGATAATCATAATATTTATTTGTTGTTGTGCATTAAAAAAATATGTTTGGAATTTCTACATTCATTAAATGATTTTTTTAAAAAAATATTTTGTTATCATTAAATTTCCTACATTTATCATATCATACATATTAAATAAGAGATAAATAATCAGTTGCAGTTTATTTATTTTGACAAAAGAAGATATTTCATGTTAATTTTCTTTAATATATAAAATACTGAAAACTCTTGCACTCATCAAAACTTCTCACACCACATAAATTTCTGAATAAGAAAGAAGAAAATACGCAAACCCACTTTAAGTATTACATATGTTCCATTTATTTTGTGTTTTCATTAATCAAATCGTTGAATAAAAAAAATTCATATTAAACGATATTTTAACTAGTAAATCGCTAAGTTCTTACAGCAAAGTAAGTTAGACTGTAAAAAAATGACTATTTTCCCTAAAATAATCAAGCAAAATTGATGGAAAGGAGAATTTTCCTCGGATTGAGAAGCTATAAGAAGTAGAATATTAAACAAATAATAAAACGCGCTGTCATATAATCGTGGAAGAGATGACATCACGTTCAGAATGACGTTTTAGCTGACGTACACTAGCAATAGTATTAAATTGCATTGTCAATGAAAATCTCATGACAAGGTAGATTTTAGCTGAGCATACGAAACGCTGCAAACGAAAACCTTATAATTATGTTGATTTAAGATGATTTTCATCTTAGAACTAGCTTTATTCAAGGTTTTTTTTTCCGCTTGAAATCCCTAAGACAACCTCGTTTTAAGGTTGTTATGTAGAAGGTTTTTTTCCAAGGTTTTGGATTAGGGTAATGTGCGTAGAATAGAGCAGATTGTCGCATACCTCGTTTTAAGGTTAGAAGGTTTACACGTAAACCGTGTAAAAAACCATTTTTAGGTTTACATGAAAAGGTTTTTGTTGGGTGAAAAAAACCGTATATTGCTATCTGGGGTTGTGTTCTTACCATTGACCTCAATAATAAAGTTTTTTGATTCTCTGTTAATGACAAGGTGAGGACCTGTATATGGTGGTGTTAGAGGGCGGTTAACTTTGTCTGATCTTAAAAATACATGAGTGCAGGTTGATAATGAGGGAGTGACAAAAATGCTAGGATAGCCATGCAAAGAAGTGGCAGTGGGATTTAGTGACTGCATTGTTTGAACTAAATTAGAAACTTAATTAGGATCAACAGTTTGATGAAGTTGTTTCTTATCAGTAATAAGATCGGAAGGTAATCGCAATGTAGTGCCATATACTAATTGTGCAGGTGTTGCATTAATGTCATTCTTGAGAGCTGAGCGCAAACCTAAAAGTACGATCGGAAGTGTGTCAGTCCATTTAGTTTGGTTATGTGCTTTAAGAGCATCTTTTAAATGCCTATGGTAGCGTTCCAAAATTCCGTTTGATTGAGGATGGTAGGCTGAAGTTCGAATTCGGTTGCAACCTATAGCATTTGTAAGTTCTCGAAATAGAGTAGATTCGAAATTGCGTCCCTGGTCGGTAGTGATAGTGACTGGGCATCTAAATCTGGAAATCCAAACGTGCAATAAGGCATGAGCAGTTGTTTCCGCAGTTATATCAGGTGTAGGAATGACTTCAGGCAATCTTGAAAATCGATCAATGGCTGTTAAGTAATACTGATTTCCATCAGATGGGGAAAGTGGTCCAATGAAGTCTAAGTGGATGTGAGCGAAGCGAGCATCCGGCAGAGTAAATGTACCTATAGGAGATTTGGTGTGTCTTATTATTTTTGTTCTTTGGCAGTTATCACAACTACGAACCATAGATTTAATATCGTTATGCATGCCAGGCCATACGAATCTTTTCGAAATTAAATTAATTGAGGCTGACATACCAGGGTGTGAAAAAAAAATTAAAATTTTCAAAAACTTGTTTGCGTAAACTCAGAGGAACAAAAAGACGAGGATGTTTAAGAGACATATCACAATATAAATTTATATCCTCAATAGGAAAGTAACGTTTTTCTAATTTTAGAGAAGTGGTATTTGATTGCAAAAGTGTTTGAAGTTCTTTATCTTTTGATTGAACAGAAGCAAATTCTTTATAATTGATGATTGTTGGGGAAATTTGGTTAATCTCAATACGAGATAATGCATCGGCAACTTGATTTTCGGAGCCTTTCATGTATCTAATATCAGTAGAAAATTGTGAGATGTAATCTAAGTGGCGAAGTTGACGGGGACTGCATTTGTCAGGATTTTGATGGAACGCGAAAATTAATGGTTTTTGATCGGTATAAATAAAGAAGTCTCGACTTTCAAGTAAACGTCGAAATTTCTTTATTGAAGTATATATGGCATATAACTCTCGGTCATATGTTGACCAATTTCTTTGGGATTTATTTAATTTTGCCGAATAAAATGCAATTGGTTCCCATTGATTGTTGGACATTTGATTGACAGAACCACCTAAAGCGACATTTGACGAATCCACCCACAAGCTTAACTGGGCACCAGGAATAGAGTGACGCAAAAGTGTGGTATTAGAAATAGCTTCTTTTGATTTTGTAAATGCAGCATCTGTTTCATCGTTCTATTCTAATTGCTCATCTGATTTTTGAGCATTGGAGCGAGGATGTTTTTTGCGATTTTTGTGCCCTTCGAGCAATTTAACTATGGGTGATAAAATATCGGCGGCTTTAGGGATAAATCTTCTATAAAAATTGAAAATACCTAAATATCTACGAAGTTGGGTTAAAGTTGTGGGCTTAGGAAAATTTAAAATAGCATTAACGCGGTCAGAAATTGGTTCAAGACCATCTTTAGATACTATAAAGCTTAAAAATTCTAATTTTGAAACACCAAATATACATTTAGAAGGTATGATTGTTAGCCCATAATGGTCAAGTCTAGAAAATAGAGCTTTAAGATGTTTAATATACTCTTCAAGAGATTTTGATGCAATTAATATATCGTCAACAAAAGCATAGACACCATCTAAACATCTGGTCACCTCATCTATAAATCTCTGAAATGTGCTAGAAGCATTACATAAACCGAATTGCATCCGAGTGCTCTCGAAGAGTCCAAAAGGTGTGGTTATAGCTGTTTTGTGAACATCTTCGGGAGCAATCAGAATTTGGTGGAAAGCTTTTACTAAATCTATGCGAGAAAAAATAGTTGTTCCGTGCAGCTGACAAGTAAAATCAACAATGCTCGGAATGGGGTATTTATCTTTTTTAGTATGAGCATTAAGTGCTCTGAAATCGCCAACCGGACGCCAGTCATCGCTGTTCTTTTTCGGAACCATGTGTAGCAGAGAAGCATAAGCATAATTGCTGTTGGATGGGCGTAT
The DNA here is from genome assembly GCA_949128135.1 of Parasteatoda lunata. NCBI lineage: Eukaryota > Metazoa > Arthropoda > Arachnida > Araneae > Theridiidae > Parasteatoda > Parasteatoda lunata. Next base: position 88,688,961 of record OX421980.1, read on the forward strand.
GTGACCCAAATCCAACATATGCTGGAATTCCATTTTTGCTATTTTTAGCCTATCAGGAGCGAGACGTCGAGGTTTAGCATATACAGGTTGACCAAAAGTATCGAAGTGATGTTGTACAGAATGTTTAATAATTTGGTCGGGGCTTGGAGATTTACTGATGTTAGGAAATTCACTTAAAATTTTAGAAAAAATACCATCATTTACAATTGATTCGATAGAATAAATATCAGAATTATGAAATACACAATGCGTATTTAAATGAGTTTCAATATCAAATAACTTACGTTTTCTAAGATCCGGTTTTAAATTAAAGTAATGCAGAAAATCAGCACCTATAATGGGGTTTGAAACATTTCATATATAAAAGGCTACACAAATTGTCTTCGTAGACCTAAATCAATGGATAATAATTTTCGTTTATAAACATTAATGGAAGTTCCATTAGCAGCTATGAATGTTTGAGTTGGAGCAGATATTTTATCTATTTTCGATGCAGGTATCAAAGAACAGTCGCTTCCCGTGTCCACTAGAAAGGATAAATTACTTTTCCGATCTTTTACAAAGAGGCGACGAGAGGTGAATGACGAGGCGTATGTCGCCGCTACTCCTTGTCGTTGTCGTTTAACACTGTAAAATTACAGGGAGGTACACATTTATGAGCTTTCGAGTTAAATTTCATATGATACCAACAGAGTCTGTTAGAACTTGAGCTTCTCTGTCGAAAATTATTTCGATATGGAGAGCTAGTAACACTTCTGGATTGTCTCTCAAATGTTTTATTTCTTTCAAAAGTTCAGAGTCAGCATACAAAGAATTTCTAGAGGAAACAGCACTTACTTGTAGAGGTGATATATCCAAACCCTTTCGGCAATTTCAGCAGCTTTTAATGGTGAGAGATCTTGTACTGATGCCAAAAAAAATTGTGCGTTAGAGGGTAGTTGTTGCAGAAATAATTCTAGAAGGAGAGTATCAGATACGTTATGGCTTTCAGCTCTTCGCTGCATCACGCGAAGGAGTTCGGAAGGCTTGCGATCGCGGAGTTGTTCCCCGGCTAACAGGGACTAATATAGGGGATAAGGACATTTAACCTTTCGCGGGGGGGTTTTAGAAAAGCAACACGCTTCTGACAGACCGGTTTTACGCACAAAGAGTGGCGCTCGCATCCTTATATATACCAGTTTCTGACAGAGGACGCCATACCCAGATACGAAACCGGAATTGGCAAAATCAGAGTTGTAAGTGTCACCCTTTGGGGGCGTCGCTTTGAAGGAGGAGTGAATTGGTACAGTGACATATGATAAAGGGTCAGTTACACTATGCCATCCTTCCCCTAGCAAAACTGGACAATGTAAGCATTAGTTTCGAAAAGTGATTCTGGGTTCGCGGTCTTTTATTTTAAAACCCATTCTTAGTTTCGTTGTGAAATATCCAGAATAAACATTCTATTTATTTATTTGCATGTAAATATTTAATAGTTGTTTACAAGATAATGGGGATTAACTTACATCTTACAATTAATTCGTTTCAAATTAGAACACGAAGAAGAATAGAAATTTTTATTTATGTGTGTGGAATTAATATAATTAACTAAAGTAACTTAGTTTTAATAATCGGCGCTAGAACTGCAAGTATATTGAGCTGTAAATATATGAAGAAATATAATTATAAAAATTCTGAGAAAAATATAATTTCTAAAAACGTAGACAATTTATAAAGTCATAATACAGAATTGAAAAAATGATTAAAACTTATACTAATATAATAAAAAGTTATAAAAAAAAAATAATTAATTATAAAATATGATAAAAGAAAAATCAAACGCTTTACAGGTGGCATCAAAGAAAATTTTTGTTTTGATGTATCTTTTTCAATCTTACATTCACCATCCGGGAAGTTTTAATTTTCTGTAAATAAGGATAATAATTTCTCAATAAATTTTATAATTTATTTCTATTGCTTTGTAATTTTGCTGAAGTTTATGTTTTGCATTTGTCTGAGAATTTTTCTCCTTTCATTTTTAATAGTTTAAGACACATATGTACACGTGAATATGTGTGTGAGTATGTGTGTTAAAGCAAAGGAAAAAGAAAATAAAAAAATATTATTTTTACACTAAAGTAGTTTTATATTTTTTTCCGTTTCAATAATTTTATATTTGTTTTCTGTTCCATACATTTCAATCTCTATTTGAATTATTAAATTTTTTGTTTGAGTATTATGTATTTTTGAATTTTAGTATTATTTATTTTTATTCATTTTCTCTCCTTTTTTAAAGTGAATTTTCCCCACATGTTCCATATTACTTCAGCTTTACAAAGGTGAAATTCAAATGAAACATCTGTTAGCGTGTAGTTTGATAATCAGCGAATTAACTTTTTTTTAAAAATTTTTTAATTTTTTTAATTTTTTATTTTTTATTTGTTATTGTACTCTGTCTACATTTTTAAAATTTTGCTCACATCTTGAATTCTCTACTTTCATTTTAACTGTGTATCTATGAACACTCACCTGTTCATACAGATACATACAAAAGCTAAGAGACATTATATTTCAAACAAAAAATGGTCACTAGTGTGTCATTTTGGGGGTCTAAATTTAGTGAAAAAATTGTTCTCGAACTACTTTTTTGATTTTTTTCTTATTTACGTAATGAAATGTAAACTTATTTATAACGCAGATAAGTTTGTAGACATATGTCAGAACTTCGCACACACAAAAATAAATAATAAATCAAAAATAGAGAAAATGACTGTGTAATATTACAAAATATTCCATTTTTGTGGGCAAAGCATGCAATTAAAAATATTCTCGCATTAAAAGCATAAAAAATCTTTATTTATAACGATCCTGATCTTTTACTTCTGTATAATCAAGATAAAAACATAAAAAGGTGGAAAAAAATATAAATAACAAAAACACAAAATAGAGCAAATATAAACAGTTTTGCTTCAACTCTTTCTTCACTCAATTTTTAAGTTTAATATCAATAAATGAGAAGATTCAGAGCCCCGTGGCAGAATTGCAGTGACATGACAACATTTTCGCTGAACGTTACAGAGTTCCTGCAGAAAGATTTTTCTTCTGAAAAGTAAAAAAAAGAATGACCTTTATTTATTTTTTGACAGAAATTAACTGTTATATTTGAATAATGCATTTAAATAATAACTTTTTGACATGCTCAATATATGCCGATAGTAGAATAAACTGCTGTATTTTTTCTATTGTATTTTAGTCAATTATTGATGTTGATTTTCACGTGTATTTCAATTATCCCGATAAACAACCTGATAAATTCGAATCGTGTATTTGGGTATTTTCTTTTTAAGTCAATAATTCTGTCGAATTTTATCAGTTATTGCTATTGATTTCTCCATAGTTTTCAAATCTGATACTTTTTATACGATATTTTTTTACAGCAGCCTAATCAAGAAATGAAACTCTCATTTGAGGTGACCGATTCACGTGAATTTGTCGTCGACCTTTTTTTTTTCCCCCGCCAAGTACAACTGCCGATTTAATGATTTACGTTTTTTTTTATTGTGATGATTAGTTACAAAAGTTATTTATTTTTAGTTATAGTTAGTTATTATTTTTTTTCAGATATGTTATTTTGAAACCATCTGTAGAGGCAAAAATATCTATGCTCTTTTGGTTCAGCACCATCTTGGAATTGGCGATGACATATTGTAAATTAGAATGAAAAAGGAAATAGGGTTTTGAAATCTTCTCAAGGGTTACATCTTGGGTAATTTTTTTTTTCTTCAGATATGTTATTTTGAAACCATCGGTAAAGGCAAAAATATCTATGCTCTTTTGGTTCAGCACCATCTTGGAATTGGCGATGACATATTGTAAATTAGAATGAAAAAGGAAATAGGGTTTTGAAATCTTCTCAAGGGTTACATCTTGGGTAATTTTTTTTTTTTTTTCAGATATGTTATTTTGAAACCATCTGTAAAGGCAAAAATATCTATGCTCTTTTGGTTCAGCACCATCTTGGAATTGGCGATGACATATTGTAAATTAGAATGAAAAAGGAAATAGGGTTTTGAAATCTTCTCAAGGGTTACATCATGGGTAATTTTTTTTTTTTCAGATATGTTATTTTGAAACCATCTGTAGAGGCAAAAATATCTATGCTCTTTTGGTTCAGCACCATCTTGGAATTGGCGATGACATATTGTAAATTAGAATGAAAAAGGAAATAGGGTTTTGAAATCTTCTCAAGGGTTACATCTTGGGTAATTTTTTTTTTTTTTTTTTCAGATATGTTATTTTGAAACCATCTGTAGAGGCAAAAATATCTATGCTCTTTTGGTTCAGCACCATCTTGGAATTGGCGATGACATATTGTAAAGTAGAATGAAAAAGGAAATAGGGTTTTGAAATCTTCTCAAGGGTTACATCTTGGGTAATTTTTTTTTTTTTTTCAGATATGTTATTTTGAAACCATCTGTAGAGGCAAAAATATCTATGCTCTTTTGGTTCAGCACCATCTTGGAATTGGCGATGACATATTGTAAATTAGAATGAAAAAGGAAATAGGGTTTTGAAATCTTCTCAAGGGTTACATCTTGGGTAATTTTTTTTTTCAGATATGTTATTTTGAAACCATCTGTAGAGGCAAAAATATCTATGCTCTTTTGGTTCAGCACCATCTTGGAATTGGCGATGACATATTGTAAATTAAAATGAAAAAGGAAATAGGGTTTTGAAATCTTCTCAAGGGTTACATCTTGGGTAATTTTATTATTTTTTTTCAGATATGTTATTTTGAAACCATCTGTAGAGGCAAAAATATCTATGCTCTTTTGGTTCAGCACCATCTTGGAATTGGCGATGACATATTGTAAATTAGAATGAAAAAGGAAATAGGGTTTTGAAATCTTCTCAAGGGTTACATCTTAGGTAATTTTATTTTTTTTTTCAGATATGTTATTTTGAAACCATCTGTAAAGGCAAAAATATCTATGCTCTTTTGGTTCAGCACCATCTTGGAATTGGCGATGACATATTGTAAATTAGAATGAAAAAGGAAATAGGGTTTTGAAATCTTCTCAAGGGTTACATCTTGGGTAATTTTTTTTTTTTTTTTCAGATATGTTATTTTGAAACCATCTGTAGAGGCAAAAATATCTATGCTCTTTTGGTTCAGCACCATCTTGGAATTGGCGATGACATATTGTAAATTAGAATGAAAAAGGAAATAGGGTTTTGAAATCTTCTCAAGGGTTACATCTTGGGTAATTTTTTTTTTTCAGATATGTAATTTTGAAACCATCTGTAGAGGCAAAAATATCTATGCTCTTTTGGTTCAGCACCATCTTGGAATTGGCGATGACATATTGTAAATTAGAATGAAAAAGGAAATAGGGTTTTGAAATCTTCTCAAGGGTTACATCTTGGGTAATTTTTTTTTTTTTTTCAGATATGTTATTTTGAAACCATCTGTAGAGGCAAAAATATCTATGCTCTTTTGGTTCAGCACCATCTTGGAATTGGCGATGACATATTGTAAATTAGAATGAAAAAGGAAATAGGGTTTTGAAATCTTCTCAAGGGTTACATCTTGGGTAATTTTTTTTTTTTTTTCAGATATGTTATTTTGAAACCATCTGTAGAGGCAAAAATATCTATGCTCTTTTGGTTCAGCACCATCTTGGAATTGGCGATAACATATTGTAAATTAGAATGAAAAAGGAAATAGGGTTTTGAAATCTTCTCAAGGGTTACATCTTGGGTAATTTTTTTTTTTTTTTTCAGATATGTTATTTTGAAACCATCTGTAGAGGCAAAAATATCTATGCTCTTTTGGTTCAGCACCATCTTGGAATTGGCGATGACATATTGTAAATTAGAATGAAAAAGGAAATAGGGTTTTGAAATCTTCTCAAGGGTTACATCATGGGTAATTTTTTTTTTTTTTTCAGATATGTTATTTTGAAACCATCTGTAAAGGCAAAAATATCTATGCTCTTTTGGTTCAGCACCATCTTGGAATTGGCGATGACATATTGTAAATTAGAATGAAAAAGGAAATAGGGTTTTGAAATCTTCTCAAGGGTTACATCTTAGGTAATTTTATTTTTTTTTTCAGATATGTTATTTTGAAACCATCTGTAAAGGCAAAAATATCTATGCTCTTTTGGTTCAGCACCATCTTGGAATTGGCGATGACATATTGTAAATTAGAATGAAAAAGGAAATAGGGTTTTGAAATCTTCTCAAGGGTTACATCTTGGGTAATTGTTTTTTTTTTCAGATATGTTATTTTGAAACCATCTGTAGAGGCAAAAATATCTATGCTCTTTTGGTTCAGCACCATCTTGGAATTGGCGATGACATATTGTAAATTAGAATGAAAAAGGAAATAGGGTTTTGAAATCTTCTCAAGGGTTACATCTTGGGTAATTTTTTTTTTTTTCAGATATGTAATTTTGAAACCATCTGTAGAGGCAAAAATATCTATGCTCTTTTGGTTCAGCACCATCTTGGAATTGGCGATGACATATTGTAAATTAGAATGAAAAAGGAAATAGGGTTTTGAAATCTTTTCAAGGGTTACATCTTGGGTAATTTTTTTTTTTTTTTTTCAGATATGTTATTTTGAAACCATCTGTAGAGGCAAAAATATCTATGCTCTTTTGGTTCAGCACCATCTTGGAATTGGCGATGACATATTGTAAATTAGAATGAAAAAGGAAATAGGGTTTTGAAATCTTCTCAAGGGTTACATCTTGGGTAATTTTTTTTTTTTTTTTCCGATATGTTATTTTGAAACCATCTGTAGAGGCAAAAATATCTATGCTCTTTTGGTTCAGCACCATCTTGGAATTGGCGATGACATATTGTAAATTAGAATGAAAAAGGAAATAGGGTTTTGAATTTCTCTCAACGGTTACAGATGCCATCTTGGGTAATTTTATTTTAAAATACTTTACTTTTTCATGAGTCATTATCTTGCATTAAAATGGATCAGTTATTCTTTAAATTAATTACCCTGGTCCATGCTGTTTTATTTTGCTTAGTTTGTATTCTAAACTTTAATATTTTTACAGCATTGTATGTTTCCAAGTTCAAAAGTTAGCCACTCTTAAAGTTTTGTAATGTTTTTCATTGAGTCTTTTTTCAACTAACTATCAGGGTTTGTTGATTTAAATCAAATGATTTTTTTTTTAAATCATTGATTTTGAAAGTTAGAAAACAATGTTTTAAATTATTGGTACTTTTATTATTTTCTTTTCTTTGTTATAAAATTTATTTTAAATAAATTGCTGCATTAATTAATTTAAATTAGCAAAATTGCATTCTTTCTTGGTGTGTGTTAAATTCCTAAACATTTGAAATGACATTTTTAAAAATCTTTTGATTCTTGAGATTGATTGATAGCATTAAATGTGTACAGATTAAAGTACACATTTAATGCTATCAGATTAAATGTGTACAGATTAAAGTACACATTTAATGCTGTCTTAATATAGACTTGCATAGCTGTAGAAAGTGATTAATAAACATGAATTTTTTCAAAAAAATAAAAAAAATAATGCAAATAATGTTAATTAAAATTTTACCTTTTGATTGAAAAAGCATGGAATTAAAATCGACTATATATTTTATTGTTGGAAAATGCATATTTCTAAAACTTGAAGTTATATTAAAAAGAAATTACCCTAATATGTTAAAAAAAGGGGGGGGGGCTAATGAATTCAGATGTTTTTTTCCAGACATAGTGTCATTCTTCCATTTCAAACTCTTTCAAAGTCCATTTGAAACAGTAGAGTTATTGACTGGTAACTGTTTTTTTTTCTCATAATATTTTTATAGTATCTTTGACATTATCAGTTTTTTTATAAAGGAATTTTGTGAAAAAAAATTCCAATGACTACATAGATTTAAAAAAAAAAATTTTTAGCTTAACTTATCTATTTTAATATAAGATTAAAAATGAATATTTTAATATAAAAATAAGTAGATTAAATATTTATTTATTTACTGATGAATGACTACATTTAAACACAATCTGATGCATTTCTTTTGTCATATTAAAAATCAAGAGAAAAAATCTCAATTTTAAATTAAAATTATGGTTTTCTCATTAAAACTTTCTTTTAATATTTAAATAACAGGGGTCTGTGCCCAAGCCAAATTTATTACCACTTAGCGGTGCCTTCACAAAATACTTTTTCTTAAAATGTTATTTTTGTGTCTCGTAAGAAACGGCAAATCCATATTCTTTAATATAATTTTTTATTTTCTCAAATTATGTCTAAATTTTCACAAAATAAGTACCTCTCAGAAAGACCTAGCCAGACCCCTGAACTATTCTTTAAATTCTCTATTTCATCAAATCTTTAAATTTCAATCATGCATTTGTTTCAAAATGGTTGCTATGCATTAAAAGCTATGTATTATAATGAAAAATTATTTTAGTAAGTTAGAGCTTCTAAAATATTGTTATATAGCTTTAATATTATTTTAATTTTGATTAAACATTTATAAAGTTTTTTTAATAATAAACTAAAGTTCTTACAATGTATTTGAATAAAAATTAAAAAAAATGTGATTTAAAAAAAAAAAAAAAAAAAAAAATACGAACCCTGGTGTAGCTATGCATTTAGTTCTGAAAATGGCTTAAAGAGTTTTTAGCATTCTAATGTGTGCATTATAGAAATACGTTAGGGCATAGATAGGCTACACTAATTTACTTGTCAAAAGAAAAGAATGCTGGATTTTTAATATGGGATATTAAGTAAACAAAATAATGGCAGAACTAAAGAAAGCAAAATATTTTTCAGTGAGTGTTGGTTTAACACCAAACATTTCCCATATAGATTAATTTATATTTGGTGTCCGATACATAAACAACGGATTTTCGGGGATCATTTTTTGAATTTTATTCCAATTGAAAGGCCCATATCTGAATATTTGTTTGATACTAGTGTGTCTTTTCTTAGTGACAAAGGCATAACTGTAAGTTATTTTGTATTTGATTTGATTTTATAAACGTCATTGAACAGCCAACTCAATTTTCTGGGTTTACCACTAATGTTCAACTATGTAGCGTAATAATTTTGAACCTAATCCAGAAGACAAGGGAACTCCTAGATCAAGTATTAGAAAAACTTTACCTTCATGAAGGTCTTTTTGATGGAACTAACCTGCATTTGTATTACATGTAGAGGAAAACCATGAAAACTTCCCACTATAAGCCTGACAGCAAGAGGACTCAAACCCATTATCCATCTAACACTGAGGATATTTTTCATCAGCACTGTGGTAAGCGCAGGTTAGATATGAAATTTGTATTGACCAGCCGGGTTCCAATCCCAACCGATACTGGGATTGGTACCCGGATCACCTCATCGAAAGGTGATCAAATAATTTTTAAAAATTATTCAAAGAAAAACTTTTTTCCATCTATTATATTACAAAATATAATATTTTCCATTTGCTATAAACTTACTCGTAAAGGGGCCCCATATAAAAATAGGCCCAGTGCTCCTGAAAGTATATAAACAGATCTGATTCTATACAACAGAATTATCAACCCAGGGATGAGCATAAATGCTGTTAGTTGTACTTGCTGAACAGTAGCGGTTAGCTGAACAATAGACTTTAGGGGCCCTTTGCGCCCCCCCCCTAATTCAGCTATAAAAATTTCCTTCAGTACGTCTATTTGTACCATAGAGTCCTACTTTCGGTTCGAGTTTGAAAATTATAGCTTAATATTAAAGGGAGTTATGCGGTCTTTGAAATTTGACCCCTTACGCGCCATTTTGTTTTTTTCTCTCCTGTTTCTCTCCATAAAAACGAGCATCTTTCTTCGTTAAACACGAAGAAAGATGCTCGTTTTTATATATAGAACACATTACGCAGGCTAAACTATCGAAAATATTGTAAAAATATAAAATAGTATAAATAAATTAATTTTCCGGCATTTTCTCCTGTTTTTACGCCCTATTCCCACTTTCCCGAATGTAGGATCCTTTAAATTATCGAAAAACACATTAAATAAATAATATAATGTAAAATAAACAAAAGAAAAAATTATATATATATATATATATATATATATATATATCGACGAAAGCAAAATCACCTTCTAAGATAAACCAAAGTATCTTTATTCGAACCATTGTTATCTGCATTGGTGAAAGATAACGTACTCATTTGATGTTGAAGGAAACAAACATTTATTTTGTAACCTGAACTTCAAATTGGAAAGAATGCAAAGATTATTTAGGAAGCTTTTTTTTATATGTTGATTAGTGCCTTTTAAGTGATTGTAAATTGAAGAGAAGTTGTAATGAATGAAAGATAATTTTTTTTTATCTGATAGAGACAATTTTTTTCACAAAGTACTTTTTCTTTCTATCTCACTGTAAGTACATCTTTTGAGCATTTTCTTATAAAATTTGAAAATACATTTTGTTTTTACAAAAATAACTTTTATATTATTTATTAAGTTATTATATTATGTTAAATTGATAAGTTATTATATTATGTTGAATTTCGTAGCATTAACATTTCGGAATATGGGAGCACTTTATATTACCGACAGAGAGTAGAAATCAATAATTCTACAACTTTTGAGCAGATCAACTCCGTTAAAGAGCCAAAAAAATTGTTTCATTTCTAATATTACCTAAGTAATCTGCGAACTATCTATATAATCTGCACAATACCCAATAGGTACTCACTATAGGGAAAATAAGTTTTGCGCTGGAACATTTCTGTATGCTTAAATGAACATAATGTTATTTATTTATTTTTCGCTACCTAAAAAATCACGTTACTACAATCAAATAATCATCACATTAATTGACAGAATCAATCATTTTAAAAACAAAGAGTCAAACGGTTTTTAAAATATTATTACATTTAAGGAAATTATCATAATTTCATTAATATATTTTTCGATATCTAAAGAATCAGGTCAATATTAACAAACAATCAACACTTTAGTTGATAAAATGAGAGAAATAAATTTTTTAACATTACGATAATATGCACATTACGTAGGCAAATTGGGGAAAACACTTGATTCTTAACTATATACACTAGTTCATCTGCAGATTAGCTAAGTGATGTGTAATTAACAACTTCTGAGCTTTAGCAGTAACTTACACAATAATACAATAACCTCCGGAACATTCAGCATGTGGGGCAATTTTATCAATTAAATTTTTTTTCTGTTTCTATTCTTATACAGAAGGATTGTTTTGTTAAAAATATTATTGGAATTACTCTCGTTAGTTGGAATTTTCAATTGTAAGAAAGGTAAGAAATTCTTTTGGATAGCATATAAATATATTATTATTTGAGTCTAGTGGAATTTGTTTCATGCCCAAAAACATACAAATGTTCTACAATATTAAGCCTTTTTTCATGCAATCATAAAAATAACTATAAAATGAGTTAATTAATTGAGTTTTTTTAAAAGTTTCTTTTTTTTTTTTCATTTATGTATTCTTCCCAAGGTACATATTTCTAAGTAAAAATCGCATTTTCTACCAATATTTAAAGCTCAGGGGGATATAGTAACTTTCGTTAACAAAAATAAATTATTTTCTTAAAATATTTGTATTTTATCTTTAAGAGAATGATATTTTTGTACTTATGCAACTTAGTTCTATTTTCAATATTAAAAGTAGTAGTACATTATGACGCATTAGAGCTGCATAGTGGGCTATTGGATGATTCGAAGACATGCCATCACAATTTTGTTCCTTTTCAGACTCCCCCGCTTTGGTATTCTGACAACCTGCTCTCGAAGAAGAGCATTTTACGAGTTAGTTAGAAACCGAGGGAGAATTCCAGATCGTTCTTGTGGGCTGCATCTACCAGATGCTGGGTGCATTGGACCTTGTCCTTCGAAACACAAAAGAACATTTATTCAGCCAAAATAAACAGTTCCAAAGTCAGAGCTTACTTCTCCGACGGAATCATAACATTGAATGACAAAATTTGACGCCAAGCATAGAGGCGCGCAACTCTTTCACTTCATTTTACAAGAGTAAAACAGTTTAACGGAGACCGATGCTACACACTTCGCAGGCAGATCAAAGTGGTCATCCATCAACGCTTGATTTCGGCTGGAAGTCTTTACAATCAGTAAGTAGTAAAGAGTTTAATCAAACTTATTGAAAACTCAGTGTCTGAAAAATCAAAAAAGTTGACATGCCTGGAAAATTAGAAATGGTCACACTAGTTTGTTGCTGCTACATATATCGAATGTAACAGTCCTGCATTGATTGTCTCAAAAAAGTAAATTGGTCCAAGGTACATGCGGTCTAAGGTAAAAGACTCTTCTATACATACTGTACGGTGCAAAAAAAAAAAGTCCCTCAGTGGACTGATATTTATGACACGGTTCCCAGCAGATAACCGAAGTCAAGCATCACTGGCTGCGGTCAGTGTGCGGGTAGGTCTGCGATCAGTTTGCATAGGGACCGAGGATGTGCGGCATTGGTCCTCGTTAGATTGTTTCTTCCGTAAAGTGCTCGACTTCACGCAGGTCGTCAGGCTACAGAAGCGGGGCTGCCATCCCCTCTGCAGAGGATCAAAATTGTGATGGCATGTCTTCGGATCATCTTCAGGGGTGTTTCCCAGACAGTCGCAAATAGCCCATTGTGCAGCTCTAGTGTGACGTAAATGAACTACAAATCAACTACGAAAACGAAAAACGAGCCATCCTGAATAACTTTTGATCTATTGTTCAGATTTTCGCTTTCTAGGATTCAATACTCATGGCTCGAGGGGGTGGGTGACTTCACATATGCTTATTAGTAAGTACAGACGATATTTTAAGTTATGAAATCAGACACAAAAACGTACTTTCTCTTAATAAACATACCTTTTTTTCGACGGATTCGGATTTCTAATCCCCAAACTATAGGTATAGCCGCAATCTGAGAAATAGTTTAGTCAGGAGAGCGCTCCAAAGTTTGCACCCCTTAATGTTAATTTTACTTTTTGCTTATTTCGCTATATCTCGTGAACTTTTTAAGCGAATTGAAAAATTTTTGCACAGAATTATAAAATTTTAATATCCAAAGATAATTCCATGCAAAAAATGACTTTTGGCAAATATTTATTATTTTTTATTATTTTATTTAAGAATGGTTAAAAAAATTTTGAATTGTAAGGTGTACAATTTTTTGCATAATTTTAAAGAATGTAATTTTAGATGGTAAAATACGAAAGTTGAGCTAAATCGGTCGAATAGTTCCCCAAAAATTGGATTTCAAAAAAGTCAGATACTTAAAATTTGATTTCTGAGTAACTATTCGAACGATTTCGCTCAAATTTTGTAGTTTTGCATACAAAATTACATCATTTGAAATGATGCAAAAATTGCATACCTTACAATTCAAATTTTTTTGTTACCATTCTGAAATAAAATAATAATAAATATTTAGTAAAAGTTATTTTTTGTTATACTAAAAGTTATTTCACTAAAAGTTATTTTTTGGATAAACGAATTTTATAATTGTGTGCAAAAGTTTTTCAATTCTCTTGAAAGTTCTCGAGATATAGCGAAATACGCAAACTGACCGGAGCACTTTCCTGACCAAACTATAGGGACCATATTTCCCAGGTTGAGGTTAACCCCCATATTTTGTGATATTAGAACTCCGAATCCGTCGAAAAAAAGGCATGTTTATTCAGAGAAAGTAAGTTTTTGTGTCTGATTTTGTAATTTAAAATATCGTCTGCACTTATTAATTAGCATATTTAAAATCACCTCCTCGAGAAATCAAGATTGAGTTCTAGAAAGTGATTATCCGAGCATTAGATTAAAAGTTATTCAGGATGGTCCGTTTATTTTGACGGACTGTTCATACTAAGAAAAGCGTGTGTAAAATTAACATATAGATTACGATTTTTTACAGTTATATAGTGCTTGGGAATATTTTTTTCTCTTTGTATTTTTTTTATAAATATTTTCTGATCTACTCAAACTACATTTGATTTGATAAAAAAAAAACATATAGTACAAATGAAAGTGATCAATTATTCTATCAAATCACAATGAAGGACAAAACGTTAAATAACTTAAATGTGATTCTTAATATGAATCAAAGAGACCACAGATGGATTTATTTGAAATGTCCCTGAATTGCAATAAAATATAACATTTACTATTTTGCTAAAAATTGCTGTATTTGTGAAAAAAAATTACTTTCAATGAGTATGACAACTAAGTTTAAATTTAATGTGACCGCAAAAAGATTATATTCCATATTGTGCCTAATTCGTACTAAATTAATGATCCTAAATTACTTTAAAATTTACATTTTCCATTATCTCGTACAGCTTATGAGATGGAAATGCAAAATGTACTGGTTTTTACTAGGTGGCGTTGTGAGTGGTCTCCTTTAGATACATATAGCCAACTTACTATATCTAGACATCACTTTTAAGTTATAGTTACAGCATCTCAAGAGTTAGTATGGTGGATATATAGTGAATATCTTTTATATCATTAGAAAGTTAACTAACGTTCTTCATTTAAATTACACACTATTTTTTTTTTCTCTTTGGAATGGTAGATGAGTTCTGACAGTCGAGATTTCTCATCTGTTCCTCAAGTCTGGAAGCCGGATGGAAAATCTGGTAAAAATATTAGGACGTTTATGAAACGTATCGAAGATAAATACCAAAAGAAGTTCAGTATGTAATCATTGATTGGATTATTTATTGAGTTATACAACAGGTGTTTTTTGTTCTAACTACTTTCATGTATTGATCTTTAATTTAAAACAATAAAACAAAGAAATAAAAATAGATTTACGTTAATTTGTTATTTATTAATTTTTCCATAACCAATTTATTTGTGAATAGAACAAAATAACCCCCATTCATTGTCTGTAACTACTTTTATTCTAATTATTATATTCTTTAAATATCAATAATCCTGTATAATTTGACAATACTTGTGAAACAGGTAACAATTTTATAAATTTAATTTTAAGGTTTAAAAAAAAAGTCGAAATTATTTACTATGAACAAAGCTGTGTATAATCTGCTTGCAATGAACTAAAATAAAATATATCAAAAAAATAGGTTAAGTGAAAAAGAATTGTAGTAAAATATCATACAGAGGACAAAATAAAATATAATTGAGTCATTTGACAAAGGATTTGTGAACCGAAGTTTCAAACCATGGATAATATTTGATAGTTATTTTCGAAATCGGCAAATTATCTCTTTTGATATTGATTGAAGCATTATTGGTACAGTAATTTAAAGATGACAGTAATAATTTTTATACTATTAAAGAAATATTTGAGAGCGGATTTTTCATTGGATATTTTAAACCATGGTTAAAAACAGAGAGCCAACCCTAATTTTAAAATTTTTTAAAGATTATAAAAATAAGAAATAACCTGCTGAACAATTTAAGCCTATAATGATTTCAAATAATATTCACTTAGTTGATTTTTTCCCTCATATGATGGATACTGCACAAACAATTTTAAAGATTAATCCGGAACTTCATAAATTACCATATAAATTGCATATTAATAGAATATGTTTTGTTAAATTGTTACAGTTGTGCAAATAATGCTCGACTGTTATCTTTCTGGATAAGTCTAACGTCTCCTCAAAGCTTGTTCTTGCCTTCAAATCTTTAGTTTTGGAAGCATTAAAATACATGTGGGTGCTATGTATGGCAAATATGGAGAATCACGATTTATTTCCTAGACTGGATAAAAAACCACTTGCAAGCAATGCAATGTGATCGCACAAAATAATTCTATTCCATTGATGCCAACCCGGGAATCCTAAATATTATACAATATTTGGAGTGGTAGCAAAATAACAATTAAGATAAATTTGCATCATTTTTTCAGCACTTAATTTTCCTCAACGACTTTCAGGTTCTTTACATTCTTTTGAATTGTTTATATATTGTGATGGTCAAAACCATAGAAAATAAAATTTATTAAGTAAAAAAATAAAGTGGTAAAACATAGATTTAACTACCGTTTTAAATATTCAGAAAATTGTTTCCGTTAAAACGGGAGAAGCTGGTAGGTATGCCATTTCTCTTTTGGAATACTTGGCCAACGGAGTATCGAAATTTGTTCAATTGGCGAGATTTCAGTTTCACGTTCTTGTCCGGATTCGACTAAGAAATCGTAGCGTAAGCTCACGACCAGAGTTCGTTCGCCGAATCCATAACTTGTGCAGAAGCCAGCATTAAGTTGTATGGTGGTTTAATCTTAGGTGCCATCCACACCATATCCGATAACCCTAGGTGTGTTTGCGAATGTTTAAAAACTACATGTAAAGGAAAAGTTTCACTGCATGCAATACCGATCACCGCCAAAGGAGAAGATCGAATACAATGAGAATACTTCCAAGACTTTTTTCTTGTTTCCTAAACCGAAGGAAACAAGATTTGAGGAGGAATTGAAAAGCGTGCCGAAAGTTATTTCCTACAGCTTAAAACAGGAGGTTTTCGAAGCATGTTTAATGTCCTAGCTAGTCTGAATATTTTTATTAAGAATGTGTCTTTTTTAGGTGATTATTGGGATTTCCACCAATGGACTATCGATAATATCGAAGAAACATGGGCTGAAATATGGGAACATTCAGGAATCATCTACTCAAAGAAATATGACAAGGTTTTTTTTAAAATTTTTATTTTTGAATTAAAAACCTACTTCAAATAAGTTTATTAAATGAGAGAATGATATAATTTGTTTAGTGTAAAATAAAAAGCAGAATTAATCTAACTATCAAACTTTTACGTTTCAAGATGCAATATTAATGCTTCGAGGGGTTGACTTTGAACATACTTATTAATTAGTGCAAACGATATTTTAGACAACAAAATCAAACTTAAAAACGAACCTTCTCTGGAAAAACATTCCTTATTTTTTTACACTTCACTGAAAATACCAAGGAAGCACAAAGAAATTATTTAAGATCAGATAAATGCAATATAATAATGCCACGATTGAAAATGCTAAACCATGAATCCTATCTACTAATATGTGAGTTGATATTCTATAAGATTAAATAACATTCGATCTAACGTTCGAACTTTTAAAATTATCAACTATTTCATTACTTTTTGTCTGTCGCTGCTTTTTTGTAATATTATTTATTAATAAAGGTTTTTTTATTATGAAAGAAAACAAAAAATTATGAGGTTCCAAATTTTTTTTACCAATAAAATTTTATGCTAGAAAACGCTAGATAATATTATTGAAAGTTAATTTGGTTTGCAAACGTTAAACTGGACACACTTTTACAACAACAGGTTGTTTGATTACGAGGATTCTTAAAACCGCTATTTTAAATCACCGCGCCTCACTTCACACTTCAAAGGTATTTATTATTTTTTTATATTGTTTAATATTGTTAATAAAACCATATGTCAGAAAATTATCAAAAATATATACTAGTAAAAATTTCATTAATAAATTTCCTTTGATTAAGTTTGTAAATGATTTAAATTCTATTTATAATTCCAATATGTTTTTCACATATGTATCTACAGTTACTCTCTTTAAAAAAATTTAACCTTTAATCAGATCGTAGAACGAGGCATTTAAAGAATCTTATGTTTATTTTTACTCATAATTATATTTAATTATATTCTATAAAAACATAATGCTTATACTTTTTTCACGAAGGTAGTTTAGGAAATGCATGGGAAACTGCGTTCTGTTAGTTAAGTGCAAAATTAAAATAATGCTAATTTAATGACATTTATTTCTTGCAATAATCCAGACATCTGTTTGCATTTTGATATTTTAGGTTTTTTTCAGCTATTAAAACTTTATGGTTTACTTTAGGTTTGCCTGAACTCACCTTTTTCTATTAAATTTTTAAATTAGTAAGAGAATTTGTGTCGAAAAGTTTCTCCCGTAGTATGGAGCCTTTTTAAAATTATTTTTAAAAAATAAAAAATTGTGGACAATTTTTAAAATATTTGATACTTTCTTGCCTTCATCCGCCGAAAAAAATTTGTATGGGTGTCTTTGGGATTTTTCAGGTTATTCGTTTGATAAAAGTCCAGATACTTGAAAAATTAAGTTACTTAAGTATTTCTCCATTTCATTTCAATGAAAAGAGAAGTGGAAAAAATTAAAGAAATAAGTATGTAAATTGGCTAGATTTAAATTGTTTTCTTTATTATCACGATTATTAAATTACAAAAAATGACAATTTAAAAATTCAAACAATAATTTTATATCTTGAACAAGAGTTTTACTTTGTGGAAATAAATAGTAATACATAGCTAGCTATATTTTAAAATAGAGTAAGAAAAAGATTTTTTTGAAGTTAAAATTTCCACTCAATTCAAATGAAAATAAAACTTTACAACTATATTATGTGGATTTCATAGTACAATTTCATAATGTGAGAAATGTATGGTAATAGTGAAATTATAAATCACTAGAGTAAAATGAAAGTAAAGGATTTTTAAAGATATCCTTATAAGTTTAATTGAAGTTTTGATAATGTTTGCTCTTTTTTTTTTAAAGAAAAATTAGAAATACCTTTCAAATTGAAAATAAACATAGAAAATGATTAATGATAAAAATTTTATTCATTACATAAAATTATATAGATATAAAATTCCTTGTACGAAGAAAAAAAAAAGAAAAAATATCAAAAAAAGCGCTATCAGGATACTATTTCTATTTGTGTTTCTATTTGTCTTATTAAGCCGGACTTTTCAAGTCCTGAATGTTAAAAGTTCAATTACATTTTCAGCACTTCTGAATGTATCCGAAAATTAGTGAAGAAAAAACAAATACTGGTATCGCTTAGAACAAAAAGTGACTAAATGCACATTGGTTTGCTGTGATACTAATACTCTTTTTATTAATTTATGCATATTTAATTTGTTCTGCATAATAAATAGCTAGCTAAGATAAAAAAACTAAAATTAAATTTTTTCATGGTGAACACATTAAAATGTATGAAGGAAAAAACTACATTTGTATAAATATAATATACATATGTTTTGAACTGAGCTTTTAGCAATAGTGAGAAAGGGGTCAAAATAGGTTTTGGAACCATTGCTCTATAAGGCTAGATTTCTGTGCACAAATCCTATCAAGCAAGCCTTGGATACTCGGAAGAGGGCAACTAGTTTCTGAACGACAGGAAGTAATCGTCACAAAAATGCCTAAAAAGTTAGATTTTTTTAGATCGCTCTGAGGGACATCATTGAGGGTTAATTTTCTCTATTCAACAACCCTTTTTTCTTACCATCGGAATTCGAAAGGTGTTATGCACGAGATATAAACGTTCGAATGATTAAATTGTTTTTATTATATTAACCTATCTGCAAATATATTGGTCCTCGGAAGTTATCGACGAAATATAAAGTCTTTTAATTTTTAGGTTGTTGATCTTAACTTACCTATGACAGAAACCAAATGGTTTGAAGGTGCAAAACTCAACTATGCCGAAAATTTATTGAAATATAGAGACGATCACGTTGCTTTAATATTTACAGGTGTGTAGTAAATTTTTTAAACTTTACTTAATTTATCATCCAATGCAAGAGGACGGTGGTTAAATGTCCTATTACAAAAGGAACGTTTGTAATTTTATATCTTAAGATGTTCCTTAAACTCCTTATTTTAAAAATACCGAGAAAAATGAATTTGAAGTAAAAGAGATTGATTTAAGACAAATCTTCGTTAACGATGTGTATTGTTGCTTAGCGTGGAGTTTTAGAAGAAAACATTCTTATATTTGAGAA
This sequence comes from Parasteatoda lunata, assembly GCA_949128135.1. NCBI lineage: Eukaryota > Metazoa > Arthropoda > Arachnida > Araneae > Theridiidae > Parasteatoda > Parasteatoda lunata. The sequence goes on from OX421980.1 coordinate 88,708,702, forward strand.
GCATGATTTATTAATCATTATCTGCATTTAATTTAATCTAGATAACTGGAGTTGCGTCTTAACGCAACGCTAGTTGGTGAGGAATCTAAAGTGAAACTTCCCGAGTAGGAAAAAGTCCCGATTCTATTGCTCATGCATGTGACGATAATTCGTAAACATAGCCTCAAACGGCTAAATACAGCACTTCTCCAACCCCTTTAAAAATGGAAAATTAAAGATCAGGTCTCTTAGGGGCCTTCTAATCTCTCAAGATCTCCTCAGTTGAAATGGAATTTATTGAGAAGTTGAAGATGAAGTACTTCTCCGCGAATCAGCTGGGCTTGGTTTTTTAGTAGGAGTTGATTGACGAGTTTCCTATGTTAATTTGACTAGTTCAGAGTGTTCTTGGATATCTCCATCAAGATCAGAGGCTGCAGGATAAATATTAGCAGTGCTGAGGTGTGGAAATTTAGTGGTAAAATTTATTTGCGGAACATGAATAGTCTTTTCCAAGATCTGGTCTCCAGTTGATCACATTTGGTCCACGTAGTGTCGATAAAATGTACCTTGCACATTAATTGTGCATTGACGAGCTCTATTTTTGTGAATTACTGTTCTAAATTTCCACCTTGAGTTGAGTGAACGATAGACTCAAACAGCTACTTTATCTCCTTCGTGAAAAACATGATCTTGGAAGGTACATGGGTTTTTTCTCGTCTTTTTTCTGATCATTCACAAGATCTATTCTAGTTTAAGAAGAACAAGATCTATTCTTGTTCTAATATCTCTCTGGAGGTCAAAGTCGGGCTAATCATGGTTTTCATATTAGGAACCTTGCAATATTGCATAGGAATGAACTAACCTTTTGCTAGATATTTTCTGCCATGTTCTGCATGGAGCGTGGCACGGAGAGATTGCTTTGATATGTGTACATAACCCTCTGATTGTCCGTTGTTGGCTGGTTTGAAAGTGGTACAAGTTTTAAGCTATCTGCCATTGCCTCGTACGAATATTCGGAACAAAAAATTTGATTTCCATCTTCTTTTAAGTCAAGTTTACACTCATAATTTTTTATTTCTCCCATTTCATCAGTAAAAACACTTTAAAATTCTTTGAGAAGTTTTGAGGGATAATTATTAACATTAATATTAACAGTACTTTTAATTTTTTGCATTTCAGTCTGAAGGAATTTCATATAACAATTTTCTATCAGAGAGAGTATTCAGCACCAATTTGTTTTTGTTTAATATGTTAATTTTGTTTATATGGCTGAAAAACATGCTTTTGTCAAATGTCCTACTTTATGACATTAGTTACATTGTTGCAGATTAAAATTTACATTCTTTTGAGGAATAATCACACTCCTTACACCGATAACAGAGTTATTTTTAACTTTCTGTTTGTTAGACATGAACTGTTTTAGTGCTTTTATCCTCTTAGCCTTAAATTTTTTCACATCTGTTGGCTTACCATTGAGTTCTTGGGTGCCCTTGCTAGCCTTTTTCATGATTAAAGCAATTTTAATTGTGTGCTCAAGATAACTTTCTTTGAAAAGCTTGTCTAATGTTCTAATGTGGTACGATAGTGGACACCACTTGCAGAAACATCCGGCAGAATTGTGTTTAGCAGTTCTTGTTTATAATTGAATGTTACCAATTAATGATGTTCAGCTAAATAAACATTAATGCTTTCGATTAAGGAAAATATAAAAAAGTGATATGAAGAAAATATATAAATTAAATAACCTAGTAATAATTAATGGTTGTGGGTGAAGATAATCTTTAAGAGTGCATTTTAGGGTTTCAAAATCAGCTTCAACTGGATTGTTGGGTGCCAACAAATTTTTTAGCAAACTATTCAATTTAGTTGATAAATTAGAAGTCAAAGTTTTCACTCGTTTTTAACCAAGAATGTTTTGTATGTCGAAAAAAAGCCTCAAACCATTAAAAAAAAAAAAGAATTCTTGGGAATCATCGAATTTCTCAAAAGTTATACCTGTAGCGTTATTTTTGGTTCCAGTTTCTTCTTTCTGCTGCAGTGTCTACATTAACAACTTATTTTGTTCTATTAGCTAAGAGACGATGTCTACCATTTGGAAAAAGAAATGAATAGTCCTACCTGGAGAAGTTTTCAAGAACGAAAATTATTTTATCAATCTTCGGATACTTGCAACCTTAATCCAAATCAGTTTCGTTTTGAAAGTGAAGCGAAGATTTTTTTACATTTATTTAGTATGTAGTGTGTGTGTGTTGTTCCTCAGAGTGTGTCGTTCCTTACAGTATGTTGTTTCTTAGAGTGGGGTTTTAGATGAAGACACTCTTATATTCAACAAGCACGATTTATTTATAATTAGCAACATTAATTAAGAACACCGGCGTCTTAACACAATGCTAAGTGGTGAGGAATCTTCTCGAATAGGAAGAGGGATAGTCCCGATTTGATGTGTATGAGAACAGTACTACACGGTGTATTGGCCTAGTAGTAAACGACTTACTTGACAGCACGACTTTAGGGTTCAATTCGCGCATCGGATCATTGTTTCCTTTTTTTCAATAAAGATTTTTTTTTTGTTTCGAAATAGTATAAACTTAAATATAAATTATTTAATTTCATTTACTTGATGTTTAAAAATACGGTAATAAAGTAACTTTTCAATAAAATAATAATGGTGTTAGTATTTATAAAAAATGCTTATAATGACAAAAAAGGTTTAAAAAAGAAATTTTAATTACATATTTTTCATAGAGACTAATATAGATGATAATTATCGCAAAAAGTGAACAAAAATTGTTTGGCATCTTGTCCAATAAATAAGAGATGTTTGTTAGTATCAAGGGTTAGCAAAGGGTCGATTCAATATATGGGGTCGATTAGAGGTCGATGAATGAATACCAATGATGTTCAATCACAAATTTATTGACAACGAAGCAAGATATAAAATTTTCGTTTGAAATGACATTTGTAATAGCAATAAAGTAAGTAAATTTTTTATAATAGATTATACCTAATTTAGTTTCTTATCACAGCAATTTTTTTTAAATAATTATTCATTAATTTAAAAAAATATTGCATTTTAAATTATAAAATTTCTAATCAAGTTAAAAATATCGACAGTCATTTGCAAGTGGAAGTCACTAAATTATTAGTTGATCTTGAAGCAAAGATTCTTTTTAATAATTTGACAGAGTACATTTTGGATAATTATAGATATTTCGCAAAAATTTCTGAAACTTTGTAATGCGGGATTTCCTATTTTAATCGCATTCTAATGGCAATTTATTGCGCATGGCTGAATCTGGCTTCTTTCATGCTAATTCTATTTTTTTAAAAAAAGCAGAGAAATAAATTAAATGAGAAGCTCCGAGGCGATTTAATTCTGAAACTAACAAATTTCGAACCAAGCATTGCTAATCTAGCCAAGCACCAACAAGCGTATCCTTCTCATCGATTTATATAAAAATTTTATTTTGTCAAAATAAAATAAATCATTTAAGAAAGATGTAAAGTTTTCTTCTTTTTTATATTTTTTTCACAGAGGCGGTCGATAAGAGAATTATAAAATTTTTGGGGATCGATGATCAAAATAGTTATGCAGACTCAGGTTAATGTATGACAACAACATTTTTGAAGTGATTCTTGAAATGCATTAACAATCAAAAAGTTTCAACTATCAAATGAACTTTAAAAGCTTTCCAATATTATATAATTAAAAAAAGTTAAGGAGCCAAATCTGATCTTATCATTTTATTAAATGATAAGATAAAATCCTTATTATATCTAATCATTTAATAAAAAACGAAGCTGAACAATTGCTTTTATTTTTTTTTTCAGTCTCCAGAGAATTTATTTCTTTATTTTGTTTGATTAAATATACATAATTCTGTAAACGCTTTGTTAGATTTGTTACCTGTTTATAGGAATAAATGTCATGAAGTCGACAAAACGTGTAAATTTTTGAGAAACTATTTTATATCTAACTTTATCATTACTGTAAAAAATATTATTTAAACATAATTATTTTATTGAAAGATTCAGTTATTGTTGTTTAAATCCGAAGTAGAGAGTCTAATAAGTGAGAAAAAATGTACAATAAATATTACTAATCATTTTATATTAAAACTACTACTCTTTGTAAACAGAAAAATTCTATATTAAAAAGTAAAAAAAAAAAAAAATAATAATAATAAATAAAGAGACCCACAAGGATCGACTGGCCACCACGCTTCCAGAGTTAACACCATTCAGGCCAAGTTTAATCCCGAAGTTTCCCAAGTCCTACCCTTGTTAAATTGTTTTCCATAACACTACAGAGGACTCCTTTTTAACTTCCCTTTTCCGCTCTGCACAAAATACACCAATGTTTCTAATTAAAAGAATTTTAAATTCCAGAACTACTGGGAATATATGAATAACATTTTGTACAAACAAAGGTTAATATGTACAAATAAAATAACTAATCAATAGTTCCGAAAAACACACATGATGTTGCTCAACAGTCACACATTAAAATATACTGTACTTTTACAATGTTGCAAATAAATATAATTTCAAAGATATGTATATTTCCTTGCTTCTTACATAAAATTATTTAAATAATATTGAATCCTAACAAATAATAATAATGAACTGATTTTGAGATATTGTTTCGAAATATTTAATAACACTACCTAAAAAATTAAAAATATATGTATTTTTAAAAAACAAGATAAACAAATGTAAAACATAGAGTTCCATATCATATTGAAAAACGTACAACGTTTAAGATACATCGAATACAACGATTCTATTAGAAATAAGAGTAAAATAAAAAATCCCGTTTAAATGTTAATAATGTGTTTGAAATATATATTTAATACAATAATAAATGAAAATACTGATTGTTTGAAATAATACTGCGTGAAATAATAATTTAATGCTAGAAAATGTTAGAAATGCTAAAAAATTAAGTTAAAAAGTTAAATGGTAGAGTCTACCATAAACAATGGGAGAGTCTACCATTCACGTAAAGCATTTATTAACACAAAAAATATCATTTGTAAAGTTTTTAAAATATTCCAACAAATTCTTAAAATTAAATTTTTAAAATTTTTATTTTTAAAAAAATATTTTTTTTAGCTTTTTGTTTAAAAACAGTGTTTACAATAACTGCTATATGGTAAATGATGCATGTATCTGCTCTATATATTCTGATAAATATTTAGAATATATTCATGAAATATATAGTTTCTTATGAACTGCTTTAAGTTTTAAAAAGAATCTTGAAAATCATTATAAATAAGAGCTAGGGAGAGTTTTTTTTAAAAAAAATCAAGTTGTTAAAATTACAATTTAAATCACAGCTTTTAGACATTTGATTTAAATTATTGACACTTATTTTATTTAACTCCTTTTAAATTCATCATTTTTTTTCAAAAGTCTATTGCAAAACAATAGTAATTTTTATGAAAAATCAATTCTGCACTACAACTATCGCTTTTCTACAAGAATTGTGAAAATTTTGATATTGTATTTATTTTTATCTTCATAATTTTATGCTCATTTATTTCATTGAATTCAAAAAATTCAAGACAACTAATTTGTTTTCTATATTATTTAAATTAACAACAGACAGATCACAATCAGTCTCAATGTAATTACAACATAGAAATTAAATAAAATCTGATATCAAAAAATATAATGAGAAATGTGAAACCAATTCTTTAAAACATATGAGTTTAATTCGTTCTGTTGAAATCATTTAACTTTTAAGAATTTTATTTTCTAACCTTCGTTGAACAGCCGACCTAATTTTGAGTTTACGGCTACCAATGTTCAACTCCGTAGCTTTGTAATTTTGAACCCAATCTAGTAGACAAGGGAACTACTGGATCAAGTATCGAGAGAAATTTGACTTCGTGGAGAATGTTTTGGTGGAACTAACCAGCATTTGCGTTACATGGAGAGAAAAATCAAGAAAACCTCCCACAGTTAACTTGGTGGCAAGGGGACTCTAACCCATGTTCCTTCTACCACTGAGGGTATTTTAAGTACGGTAAGTACGTTTAGCAATTGTCAAAATGACAATTGATTAAAAGGTTTTAGTGAATATTAACAGAATTAGCTTTTTTTAAGAAACTGAAATTTATGATCTAATTCAACCTTGTTCCAGTATAACAGAACCGATTAAACTTTCTCTTCGCATCCTGAATGAGCGTTAAACTCGGGTGTAAACCTTGAGTCCTCAACGCCTGAGGAATACAAACAGACTCCTATGTTCCTGACTCTTTATTATCAAATGTAGTTACCTTTTAAATTATTGTTGATTTTCAGGAGAAGATAGAGAAGTTGAGAAGCTAACCTATTCTCAGTTGTATGAAGAAACAAAATTATATGTAGCTGCTTTCAGAAAGTTTGGGCTTCGAAAAGGAGATATTGTAATGTGTAGGTATATCAACTTTCTGAAAAACTCATGTTTAATTGAGCTATTGGTTTTCTATTGAAACGATAATTTTCTCGATGAAAAATGCAAATAATAATATTAGTTCCAAGATTCGCATTTTAAAAAGCCAGTTTAAGATAGGATAATTAAAAATTTCTTTCATTTAAAAGAAATGATTCTAAACTATAACAGTAAGGAGATATGGTCACAACATTTTATTTTCAATCAATTTTATCTTACTTTTTTATCATATCATTAAAAATCTGTTGCACAAAAGTAGTTTACAGAAAGACTTAGGTAATATTAATTATGTTAATAATAATTAAAAGTAATGAATTTAGTGTTATTACTGATTAATTAATATTTAATTTAATAACTAAATATTTCGGAATTATAAGTTATAAATATTTTTACTTCGTGTTAAAGAACGTAATTGCATTTGCTAAACACGAAATTTGAAATAAATCTGGTATATAGTTACCGAGAAATAAGTTTTATTGTTAAATTGCTTTATTATATTATTTAAATATTTGAGTTTTAGCATTCTAAACCTCATGTAGTTTATCAAGATATAGAATATATTTATAATTTATTACTCAGAACCGATTATTAAAAAAATTGAATAATCATTTAAAATTGTTCATTGAAGAATATTTAAATAAATGTTTTTTGTGTGGGAAAATATTATAATTAGCACACTTAGTTATAGAAAAATAACATTTTAACCATGTTTACAAATTTTAAAAAATTCTCTAAATTAGTGGGTTATCAAGATTCTTTATACTCTACATATTTTAAAATCCGTATCTCTCTATAGGCCAGTTTTCGAAAAGTGAATGCATAACACAGATTTAAACAGTAAATTCTAAAAACAGTTAAGTTTAAATTTAATTCACAAGAAAAGTTTTGGAGTAAATTTATAATTCTGTCAAGTAACAAAGATTAACATAATTTATTGCAAAAGTTTTCGATAAACAAATATTTTTATAACCAAAAAGATCCTATTTCGGATGATGTTAACTGAGCCAATACAAGACTAATTTTTATTTAAAGAGTGCATCTAGATGTTTAGAAATAAGAACATATAAAGTTTAAATAGGCAAAGATAGATTTGACTGTGTGAAAGATTTTAAGAAATCATTGTTTTAATGCAAAAAGACACGAATGAAACTGTCATATTATTTGAACGAAAAATAGATTGCCATTTAATATCCAAAAATAATCCAACATGTCCATTTAATTTCTTCCGTATTTAGCATTTAGAAGTATTTATGTATTTTCATAATATTTATATGAAATATTTCTGTAACAAAGTGCCATTTTCTTAGACGTGAAATATAGGATTGTCCAAACCAAAATTTTTCCCTTTAAATTTATTGTTTAATATAATTTGAAAATTCATCGAAAGTAGTTATTATAGTATTAATTTCAATTAAATAGAAAAGTACATTGCATAAGTAGGGAATATGTACTGCACATAACATAAATTGAAATCATTGTTATTTGTTCATTGTTTCCACATTTTGTGAAGAGCCACATAAAAAGAATATTTAACAATTTTTTTTTCTGTTTCAAACATAGTTAGTTCTAAATAATTATTATGTCTTAGGTTCGAGAACTAAGGAGGAAGTAGAAAATCCAATAGTTTTCTGGTCTTTTTCTACGATATCATTTTACATTAGTAAAATTGTGTTTGAAGCATTATCTTATATTTCTAGGTTTCATGTCCAATAGAAAAGAAGCCATCTTGGGAATGTTGGCAACAGTCAGTATTGGAGCTATATGGACGGGTACCTTACCTCAACTGGGGCCTGAGGTGATCATTTTAATGCATTTTTTTAAAAATCATTGAACTCACATGATGAACGGTTAATCCGAATAGTATATGCTAAGCTGCAAACACCGCATTCTCTTTACAAAGTTTAATGTGATAGTAAAATAATGTTTAAGTAAGTAAGTGAACCGCCAGCACTTTAAAATGATTCCACTGTTGATCTGCCCCAAAATTCCTAAGTCGAAATCAGAAGGAGGATAATAAAGGGGTGAGTGTGAATGGAGGACCTGACATGAGCAATGGTCAACTGGAGGGGTTTTCTCGAGGTTTCTTTATAATTTTGCTTGGCTTGTTTTCAATGTAGCCAAGAACCTAAGAAGGTTTTTTAGAGCAAAAATGGTTCACATAATTTTTGTTTTTGGCTCGTCACGAATTGCATGCTTACGAAACATATTTTTATTTCTTTTCTTTATTTTTCTGTTCACCTTGCGAATCTTGAAAATGTGGAAATTTCCTTCTAAATATATCAAGACATAAATAAATTCCTACTTTTTTTTTTTATCTATAATGGTAAAGTAAACTGGAATTTTTTAAAGAAAAAACTTTTTTAATGAGATATTAATTCATATTCCGGGTCTTTGTAATATTCTCTTATACTGTACTCAGCTCAGATGACTAGGGTGTTAAGTCTTTTTTAAGATTAACGTTTAATAAAATATTAAATTACAAATATTAGACAGAAAAAAAAAACTTATGCTTAACTTTTTTTTCTATTTTAATATCCACTATTAAATATCAGCTACGTTTTTCTAAAGATATACAGTTATATGCAATTGTTATCATTAAAATAACATTTGTGGTATCCTAAAGTATACGATTAATTCTACTTTAAACAGTTTTTAACGAATATATGCGTACTGTGAAAAAGAGAAATTGTTTCGAATGACTACAGCATAATTCATTTACATACATTGTGAGTCATATAAAAAAAAAATCTACCGCCATTTCGAAAAACATTTGTATCAATTTATTATTTTGTAATCAAAAATTTGTTTAATGAAAACTATTTGCACCGCGTTAATCTGTCGCATCGTGTTTAACTACTAACACGAATTTGTAATAAAAGAAAATCATGAATAATTATTATGGCTAGACCAACAGCAATGAAATTGTAAAACTAAAATTTTCTAGCAAGGAAATTTTAAATAAAAAATAAAGTGCGATGACTTAAGATCTGAGCTAGGTACAGTATAAGAGAATTATACAAAGACCCGGAATATGAAAAATGGAAACTTTTCAATGTTTTTGATTTATTATTAAGTTGCTGATAAATTTAGATGCATATTAAAGAAACCTTTTATTTATTTATTATTATTATTTTTTTTAATTTTTCCATTCATCTTTTGAATGTGCGAAAATTTTCATTTAAATATTTCAAGGCAAAAAGATATTTTTAGTCTTATATCTATACTATCGAAATATGCTCGATTCTTTTCTTTTTTTTAACTTTTGTAATATTTTAGGAATAAATATTAAGATTGATATTTAAAAAATTCTAAAATCACATTATTTAAAAAAAAAATTGTTAGAAATTTTATTAAGAAAATGCTTGACTAAAGAAAACTTCTCAGTTATTTCTTAAGCTGTTGTTTGACATTTGAACTTTTAAAAATACATATTGTTAGTAAAATAATAAATTAAAAATTTTAGGGATTAAAAAAACTTCTGCATAATTTTTTTTTTCTCTGTTGTGAAATTCTTTTTAAATATTATCTAAGTATTTATAAAGAAATTTTGTTATATTCATTGGTTATTATTATACTAGCTTTTATTCATTTTATTCAAATAATATTGTATTATTAATTTAGATTATCCTTATCTGATGCGATTAATTCTAATTAAAAAAATCTTTTATAAATGTATGCAACGCGTGAAAAAAAAAGTTCTTCCGAATGACTTTTTCATAATTTATTTTACATGCACAATAGTAAGTAATAAGATTTTTTTTTAAAAAAAAGAAAAAACATCGTAAAATATAAAAACAATTTCGTAAATAAAAATTTTTTTAATTAAATGTATTTACATCAACATAAACTAAAACCACAAATGTTTGATTAGAAAAAAATTTATCAATAACCCTTATGGCTAGAACGACAACATTAAAATTGTATAACAAAAATTTTTAAAATGAAATCTATTTCAATAAAGCATAACGATTAAAAATACAATTTTCTAAAAAGAAATAAATTATATAATTTGAAGGGAAAAAAAACGTATTGTTTGTGTTTGCAAATTGCAATTCATTGTAAAAAGTGTTATAAAAGAGAAGAAAATATATTTTTTCTCTTAAAAACTAACGACTAATTTTGCTTATTTTTTTAGAATGCATAAATCTTAAATTGTGATAAAAAAGAAAGGTCACAACAATCAGGAAAGAAAAAAATGGAAAAAGTAGTTTTTTTTTATTGTTATACAAAGCTTTTTTATTTGGTTTTCAAATTATGTAAACTATACAGGCATTTAAAAAATGCTACTACGTAAATTAACAACTACTTAACAAAACAAAAGTCTAAAGCAGCAAGTTTGAAGTTTATTTCATGCATTTTACTGTTTCAATAAAGCTTATTTATTACCCATTATATAGATACCTATTGTAAATTTAAAATAAAAATTTTTTGTGATAAGTTAAGCATTATATCATTTGCAAATATGAAATAAGTAAAATAATAGAAAATAATAAAGTAATCCTAAATATAATGAAATATTTATAAACAATAAAATAGTTATACACAATAAGTTATAGTAAATTTAATATTATTTCATTATCAAATAGTAAGTTACAACGGTTATTTAATTTTCACACCTATATATATATATATATTTAATATATATTTAATATATATTTAATATATATTTAATATATATATATATTATATATTTAACTAAATAATCCTTATTAACTTTTTAAAGTAAAAGTACTCAGTAATACGGACGAGAGATTAGGGCACTTGATCCAGAAATACTACACTACAAGGGCTGTACAACCTACGGCCCGCAGCACAATAAAAAAAAACTATTATAATATTTATCGAAAAAAAAAAAATCAGAAATTGTGAGATACGCAATTGAGTTTTTGAACGCGCCAAATTTAAATCAATGAAATTTTCCGATCGCTTTTTTCGGTGGTTATCACTTCGAATTTCCAAAGTTTCAAATTCCCAACAATTTTAATACGACAGAATCATGATGCGTGAATTTCGAATTTTAGAAATAACTTTTATATTTGAGTCTATTTCACAGTTAATCCAAATGACTTTTCGATCGCTTTTTCAGATGTTATTGTCGGAATTCTACGTGTTTCTTAAAACTCCGATCTTTTTATTACGATATTATAACGACTCGCGTTTTTCAAATCATGCAAATAGAAATCACCTTTAACGTGCTTATTTATTTGTGTCAATTTTAATCCAAATCCATGATATTTTTCTATTGTTTATTTTTGGCACAGCGCATTTCCACATGGTTTTGAAAATACCGATATTTTAATATGAATTAATAAGATACTCGAATCATTAAATGTGCGAATTTCCTCTTAAATCTGAGATATTTTTATTGTTGATTTAACAGTTGTTGTTAGGCTTTTCCACTGGATTTCGAAAATCCTGATAATTTTAACCCGGTATTAAAACGACTTGCGATATTCGAATCAGGTATTTTAATCATTAATTTTGACGTGCTTTATTTCTGCCGATTTCATCGTCCACCCATGTTATTTTTCATTCTTTTTCCTTTCTCTTTTATGCAGTTGTTATTATTTATTACTTTTTTTTTTCTTTTCAAGTCTTGATTTTTTTAATACAGCAATATTATTATAAAAAGCAAAATTCAACAGTGAGTTTTAAACTAGTATTTATAATTTTAAGCTTTGTTTCTAATTTTAGATAGCTTTAAAAAGACATTAAAAAAGACAATTTTAAGATTTAATATACATAAAATCTCTTATAATTCACTAAATATCAATGTCCTAAGGTTAAAAATATATTGAACTTAATCTCAACTGAATGTTTAATGTATATCTATACATAATAGACGAAAAACAGGTACTTAATTTTTAATTGCTATAAACAATATATTATAAGGAATCTATGTCTTTTCAAATATTTACTGAATGCAATATGAAGAAAAAAAGTGTTTTAACACTCTTTTTCTGAGAATCGTGAATACACAACTACTTTAATATCAGATTTCAAATTAATTAGGATCAAATTTAAAAGAGAAAAAAAATAAAAAGGTCAAATTTATGTTCTAACTTTATTTAACCAAGCATCATAAAAAAATATAAAATATTAAAGTTTAACAAAGAACCAAAAATATTTTTGCAGAATATTGAAATGTATATTTACGAATATTAAATTATATATTCACGACAGAATCAAAAACTTTCTTTGGAGGCATATCAAGAGCAAAAGCAGCAGTTATATTATTATTATTTTTTAAATGTTTAATATTTAAAAAAATTCTGTTGATAAAAAAGAAAACACCACTTATCTCAGTAATATTTAAAATTATAAATAAATGAATCTGCACAAAAGGAAAGAGAAATTAGATTTTTTATTAGGAATCGGTTTATAATCTTATTTTATTTTTTAATAAACTCTTTATTTTATTATACTCTTTATTTATTTACTTATGTTTATTTCTTTAAAAAATTACTGAAACTACATTCCTTGAAGTGAAAGAAATGTAAGACTTGAGAGACTGGGACTGGAATGAGGGAGTGAGGACTAAAGCTGTAATTATCCCCACAGTAGGTAATATGAGGGGTAGGATCTCAGGGCAGATTTACTGGGACACCCTTTAGATTGGGACACCCTTTAGATTATCACAACATGCTAATCAAGAATTATTGGAAATTGTATAATTTTAATTCATCATGGATGAACAGCTAACCCAAACAGCGTATGCTAGGCATCAAATTTGGCAATTTTGCTGATTTCATTGAATAGTTATAATAATAATGTATAAAATAAATGAATCAATAGCCATTTTCATGTTTGGTTCAAATTTAACTACTCTTCACGAATCTCCTTTGATACTGAAAATAAAACAGACAGTTAATTTTTATGAGCCGAAACTTTTCAAATATTGAAATATAGGATTACACACAATTTTTATTTTCACAAAACTGTGACTTTTCACCATATTGATATTTTGCGCGATTATCAAAACTAGCATAGAGAGCGCTGCTCAAAGATACTTGTTTTAAGAACTATAAATGACTATTGCAAACCCACATCAGTTAAGAAAATAGTATATTATTCACTAAGAAAGTCATTTCATGCGATGACAGAGATTTCGAAAATTGTCTTTACACTATTTTTTGAACTAAATTTAAAAAAAGAGAAAAGACTCAAAAAACAAAATTTACCTTTAAAAGTCAGTGTTTTTTTGATAAAAATTACTGATTTTTAGAGAATTTTATTTTTAATTTTTCTTTTGTCCCTCCAAGAACAAAACAAAAATTTTAATATTAATTATTGTTGAATGGGATTATATTAATACAGGGACAAGCAACAAAAGACTGACTGATTTCAAAATTAAAAATCTCGATAACAAGGGGAGATAGGGGAACGAAGCAAAAGGTGCGTTTATTTTTTTATATTTTATAACGTCGTTGAACAGCCAACCTAATTTTCGAGTTTACGACTTCTGATGTTCAATTCCGTAGCCTTGTAATTTTGAACCCGATCCAGAAGACAAGGGAACTCCTGGATCAAGTAATTGGAAGAGATTTGCTTTCCTGGAACTAACCTTCATTTGCGTTACATGGAGAGGAAAACCACAAAAACCTCCCCCGGTTAGCCTGGAAGTAACGGGGCACTGACCCATGATCCGTCTACCACTGAGGATATTTTACATCAGCACTGAGGTCGGTGCAAGCTGGATGCGGAATTCGCATTGACCAGTCATCGCTGGGATTCGAACCTGGTTCACCTCATAGGAGGCGAATGCTCTATCCCCTGAACCATCACGACTCAAGGTATATTTATTGCGAAAGTTCTAAAAATTGTAAACAGAAATTTTGGAATTAAGTGTTTCAATTCCAAAATTTCTGTTTATAATTTTTACAACTTTCGCAATCAATATAACTTTTTTTTTTTGTTACAAAAGTTGATAACAGGTGGCTCTTCAATCCTCCGATGAGTAAAGCAATCAGTTCTAGCTTTGAAACTTGAAAGGAAAGTTTTGTATTGGATTAGGGAGTTTAAACCTATTCTATAGAACATGTATTTCTGGAATATCACAGATTACAGTCCAACGACATTATTTTTAATAACTCTGTGCAGCATACAGAGCTATCTGTTGACAACTTTTGTAACAAAATTCCAAAATTTCTGCATAATTTTTATACGCTTCGCAATAGATATTCTGTTTAGTTTATTCCTCTATTTATATCTTTTTTCCCGAGATTTTCATACTTGAAATTAGTCAGCTGTATAAAGATTATTAATTAGTCAACATAATTTTGTTCAATTGAAAATAAAATAATTGATAATTATACAAATTTCTATGAGTTTGTAATATTAGAGCATTTAAACTGTAACTATAAATGAAAAATTTTTCAGCCTGTCTTGAACAGAATGTCTCAAATTAAACCGAAGTTATTATTGACTGTGGACAGATTTCTCTTCAATGGAACAGAAATAGACATGCTAAAAAAAGTTAAAGATATCGCAGAAGGTAAAGCAAATTTTTATTATAAATCATAATCGAAATAAAAGGGCAAAGTAGGCATACAAAATAAATAAACAAAAATATAGTCTCGGATACAATCCTAAGCTGCTAGAGAAAGTTAAAAAGTACACGCACTTATTCAAGGACAATAAAAAAAGCATAGTATTTTTTTAATGTATTTTGACACATATTACAAATTTACGACCATTATTACTACAAGAATTGCTCAAAGGTCTGGCTAAACACCTGGAGGCATGCACATTACATTGACACTGCATTGAATGACCACCAGATGTATCGCGAACACATGTATGGAATACAGCAAAAATGACATGATTTAGAAAGATTTTTGGCTACAGTTTGGTTTGCTATATCTATATATATATATATATATATATATATATATATATATATATATATATATATATATATACATATATATATATATATATATATATATATATATATATATATATACATATATATATATATATATATATATATATATATATATATATATATATATATATATATATATATATATATATATATATATATATATATAGTAAATGACGCATGGACGCATTCCTTTAAGACTACGAAAGAGAAATTTCAAAATAAAGAATAATTGTCATTCGATAAAAATCACTCCGTATAATGCGTCTATGCCACTAAAAATGTAAGTGTAAATGAGTTTAGGATGAAAGAAGAAAAAAAAAATTACCGACATTAAGTACAATGAGATAAACATGCGTTAGAATTAGATTTATAAATATAACAGTTAAAAAAATTGAATAGAAAAAACAATAATCGGTAAAGAAGTTAATGAACACAATAAAAAAGTATTTAAATATTAAATCCATAATATATATAAATTCAAAATTTAGAGAAAACATGGAAAAAATTACAGAACAAATTACAGAACAATGAAAAAAGGTGGGGAAATTAAAATTAAAATAATAAGAATCCGGATAAAAGGAAACAAAAATAATATAAATCCGGAAAATTTTCCGAATTTTTATTTTCAGGACTTTTATTTTCCGGAGTTTTATTAATTTTTCCCTTTTTTCAGTTTTTTTTTAATTCGTTTTTTAATTTTTATTGACTTTCTGATTCCTATTATTTTTATCCCCCCCCTTTTGTTATTGTTCTGTAATTTTTTCCCTGTTTTCTCTAAATTTTGAACTTATTTCATGAGTTCTATTTACTTGCAGCTTATGCACAGTAAATAAAACTTATTGTTCTCTTAATTTTCTTCGTGTTTTTTTTTCTTTTTGTCCTTTTTGTATTTATTTATTATGCTCTCTCTCTCTCTCTCTCTCTCTCTCTCTATATATATATATATATATATATATATATATATATATATATATATATATATATATATATATATATATATATATAAATAATAATTCGATAATCCAAGAAATTAAAATAAATATATAATTATGACGATGTTATTAATTTTAATTTTTTAGATTTAAGCATTAAAAACGAAGAAAATTTTTGCATTGTAGTTCTGTATATACAATATATGATTTTAAGCTTAATTAAATACGCTATAATTTCATGGAATTTTAATATTTCTAAAAATTAATTAAATATTATATAAATATTATTTCATTTATTTAAATATTATTTAGTCAAATAAATAGAGAAAGTAGATATTATAGTAATATTTATTTATTTAAAAACAAATCGATATGCTTTTTCAAAATTTGATTAAAAACAATGGTTTCTCCTGCAAATGATATTAAATTATATATAAAATCATTTAGTTTATTACTGAGTTTCGTATTAAAATTAATAAAAAAATTTATTTAAGTAAAAAGCTTTTAGTTTTCTAGATTAATATTTGGCCATGTGCAAAGTTAACTTAGGACAAACAAAAATTAAAATTGGACCAGTATTTTATTGCAAATTGTTTAAAATTTTATAATTAATTAATAATTTCCAGAAAATTTTTTAAAAAAAATTAATATTATTTAATAAATGTTAATAATTTCTATAAATATCACTGAATAAAAATGTTGGTGTTTAAAATTCTTCCTTTTATTAATTACAAATTTTCGAGCATAATATATTATTAACTTACATGAATCCAGTTTCCGAGTCAATCTAAGGTAACAGACAAATTAAACGCGTTTCTTAACTTCATTAAGAACGTGCCTTAAAAATATAATACACTGCACTATTTTCGCTTTAATTTCATATTTTGCAATCTGACAAACATAGTTATTAAAATTTTTTTAAATAATTTTTGCATATTATTCGTAAGTACATGGCATCTTTCACGTTTCTCCTTTAATGCGTTCCTTTTTGTGCTTTATTTTAAACTTTACTTGAATCTTTGTGATACCTTTACGTGATTAAATTATGCTAAAAAACGGTCTTTCTTTTATACTCCTCTTACTATATGTTACACACACACACACACACACACACACACACACACACACACACACACACACACACACACACACACACACACACACACACACACACACACACACACACACACACACACACACACACACACACGCACGCACGCACGCACGCACGCACGCACGCACGCACGCACGCACGCACGCACGCACGCACGCACGCACGCACGCACGCACGCACGCACGCACGCACGCACGCACGCACGCACGCACGCACGCACGCACGCACGCACGCACGCACGCACGCACGCACGCACGCACGCACGCACGCACGCACGCACGCACGCACGCACGCACGCACGCACGCACGCACGCACGCACGCACGCACGCACGCACGCACGCACGCACGCACGCACGCACGCACGCACGCACGCACGCACGCACGCACGCACGCACGCACGCACGCACGCACGCACGCACGCACGCACGCACGCACGCACGCACGCACGCACGCACGCACGCACGCACGCACGCACGCACGCACGCACGCACGCACGCACGCACGCACGCACGCACGCACGCACGCACGCACGCACGCACGCACGCACGCACGCACGCACGCACGCACGCACACACACACACACACACGAACTTTGTATAGCACATAGCGCTATCTTTTGGCAAATTTGTTATTAAGTTCCAATATTTCTGCATAAAAGTCTTATAGCTTCCTGATAGACTTACCAGTTGCTTCATTCCTTCATCCCTTGTTCTTGAGATTTTTATTTTAATACATTTAGTCTTCCGCTGACAATCTGTCAATTTGTAACTGGAATGGTGCTTTAACTGCTGCTGAATATCGTAAGGAATCATTCTTGAATTTATTTTGCGAGTGATGGGAAAGGCTACTGATTTAATTTAATTTGATCGAGGGCAGATCGTAATAACCCTTATGATGGAGTTGTTCGAAGAGCATAATGATGAATTCCAATTGATTTCTCTGGCCAACCTAACTAGCTGGATCCTAATTCGATAGAGCATATTTGGGAAGTCATAGAAAAGCAGCTCAGAGATTAAATACTATTATGTTGGAATATCTCCAATTTGCATAACCTCTGCTTAGACATTTAATCCAACCTGTCTCCTCCTATCTACCAAAAATTTGTGACATCCATGACAAAACAAGTTGCAGCTGTTTTGAAGGTAAAAGTGGCACAATGTGCTATTGAGTAGGTGGGTGGCCATAATGTAATCAGAGTATCTATGTCTTTCATTTATCATTAACTTGTGTTGAATAATTTGAACCAGGGAAGTTCTGTTCTTAATATATAAGTCTGTTTGTATGTTATAAAAAGTAATTAATGCAACAAATATTAAAAAAAAATATTTTTCAGGATTGCCTTCTCTGGAAAAAATTATCATAGTCCCTTCTCAAGAAATATCCAAATTGAAAGACATCACTTTTATAAAGAATAGGTATATTTCTATAGATTCATTTTAACAAGCAACAATAAATCGTTAATATAAAGAAACGTTTTCAATCATAGCAGTACGATCATTAATTATAATTACGATTTTTAATAATATTTAGTACGAATAAAAGTCACTGAGGCAGTATTTACGCATTTGACTACGACTCTGATTTTGGATCTTCAAACAATGTCTGTACAGTTTAGGTTAAAAACAAGTTAACTAAAAATTAGGCCTTTTAATCAAGTTTTTTTTACGTTTAACCCCTTCAGGACCATGAACACATATACTTTATCACGCAATTCACCATTCACGACCTACGGTATCATATATTAAACGAACTTTTCTGACTCTAGTGGTTCAAGATCACATCTTACTTCCGTACTCTAGTATTACAACACATATTAGTACGTATACATATTTCTTATAACGTATACTCTCGGAGAGTGTGGGCCAAGGGAAGCGTTTCTTTCGATTTAAGCAGGTTAATGTGATTGTTAAAGAATATTATTGATATAAATTAACAAACGAATTATTTGAAAATTAAATGCATCTTTAGTTCGGCTCATAAAATATTTACAGAGGATCTCTATATCTACATGGCCACTCATATTTAACCAAGACAAAGAATAAACTATAGTTAAAGAATTTACATGTCAGTTATTTAGGACGGATATTTGAGAGGGATGTTAAATATTGGGTTGGCAACTAAATTCTCTCTGTTTTTGTGTTTTAAATTTAATGTGTAGAAGCAGTTTATTTTCTTTGCCTCTCTTTTTGTCCTTAGATAAGAATTTTTACACAAAATGTGGCCATTTTCCATTGGATTCAACTAGATGGTGAGAACGAGATGTGATTTTGAGGTCAAAATTTCTATTTTTAAACTTAGCATGCAAATAAGTGAACTGTTCTTTCTGCTTTTGCACCCTTTTAATAGACAGCACAGATGTCACTTGACAAGCAGCTTTTGCGGCTATAGAACCATGCAAAGAGAAGAAGGTGTTAAAATGCTCATTTTTTCTTCAACCTGACATTCCATTTTAATGACCTAAAAATTAATAAAAATTTACTCGAGAAAACATACGTTGTGGTAAAAAAATTCTTTCTTTCAAAGGATATAAAACATTATGTCAAAAACATTTAATGACAACCAAAAAGTTAAAATTTTTAAGAAAAAAAATGATGGGAACTTAAATGCCAATCCTATAGTTTGCGTTAAAGACTGTTCTTGTTACAGATGGAACAAACAACTCAATGGAAAATTTAATTTACTTACTGTTAATTAGTTTTCTTTAGGCTGATAAAAGTAATGACAGAATATCCGTTTCAGCCAATACTAAGTGCTAACTTTGTATCTGTTCTAAAGTAACATTTTAGGCAAAAAATATTAATTTCGAACAAAACGAGAAAGCTAATCTAGAATGAAAGAACTAAAAAATTTTAATTTAACGCAGTGAGAATTTCTCTCTATATTTTGATTTCCTAACATATCGTTATCAATCATTTAGTCATTAGAAAGTTACTGAAATTTTTTTTGCGCTAATGGTATGATAATTTGTTCTGTAGTTAGGTCAGCCTATTTCTATAAAAATTCGTATATTGAAAATATACTAAAAAATTCCATGAAATTTTATTAGAACAAATATCCCTCTATTGCTTTAGATCCAAAATAATAGTAAAACGTAAATATAAATGTTTATAAATATTTTATTAAGTTTTGAAATTGAAATGTAAATTATTTGCTTATAGACTACTCAGAATTAGAAGGAATTTGTTATTTCTGCGTTATTTGATGAAAAATTTTTGAAAACGGGAAAAAAAAAATAAAATCGATGGATGTTTCTCTTTTGGTGTAAAAATATGGATGCTTATTTGTATTCATTAAAAGCTTAAACTTCCCTTAATTAAATACTCCTCAAACACGATAATTTTTAGTTGTTTCCTTGAAGAGTTTTGTGAATTGGGACGACAGGTCGATATTCCAGAGATAGATTTTGAGCAAGTTTCTTTCTCCTATCCTGTTCACGTTAACTTTACATCTGGGACAACCGGATTGCCTAAAGCCCCAATTTACGGATGTGGAGTAAGTTATTTTATTAATTTCTATTTCTAACAATCTAAAAAGGTAGTAAGATGTTGTTTATCATAACTTAAAATTGAATAATTTAATTTTCAAAATCATCAACTCTTGAAACTCAACTATGAAAAACTCTTTTTGACTTATCCTCCTAAGATGCCCAAATATTGGACAATATTAGGTAACTTAAAAAATAATATTTTAGAAGTTTTTTACCTTCACAAAGCGATTGTCTATGTCAAAATCTAATTAGTTTTGTATTCGTTATTCAAAATATTTAATTACGATGCAAAACTATAAGATAGTTAATAAATTAGATTCAAGTAATCGTTTGAACATTTTTATAGAAAATAAAAATTTTATTATTTTAGTCTACACTGTAATATCTGTCGTGTAATACATATCCAAATTAGGGGAAGAAAAAAATCCAAAAATTGTGTGAACGAATTTTTTATTTCAAGTTAACATCGTGGTGATTGTTCTCAAATAATTTAAATGATATAGTTAAATCTGTTGTTGCTGTTGCTCACTCCCAAAGACTAGAAGGACTAAATCAGGTCCATAACATTGTACCTTATTCCTACGTAACATTGTCCTAAAGAAATCCTAAACCGACAATAAATTACTGATTAAAGTCTTGCCTGTAGAACTTCAAACATGCAAGGATATGATCAGGGAAATCTAGTTCAGAAGAACAATGAATATATAAATCTAAACACCAATAATGGAGTATTCTTATGCCGAACTCTAGCACATTCACACTATTCGTAATTTATTTATCCTTCCGTAAGCACAAACTTTGGCATACTTTTGACATAGTCAGTAGATTGTTTGCAATCAAGTCAAGTATCAAGTACAATCAAGTGGGAGATTGTTGCAGCCTTTTCAAGCTGCTAACATCCACAGAAACTAAAGTTCACTGTTTTATAAGACATGCATGATTTT
The DNA here is from genome assembly GCA_949128135.1 of Parasteatoda lunata. Taxonomy (NCBI): domain Eukaryota; kingdom Metazoa; phylum Arthropoda; class Arachnida; order Araneae; family Theridiidae; genus Parasteatoda; species Parasteatoda lunata. The sequence continues at coordinate 88,730,485 of OX421980.1, forward strand.
AGTTGCTTAATAAAGAAGGGAAGTTTTTTAATAAAGAAAGAGTTGTTTAATAAATGTTAATTTTCTCTCATAAGATAATTTACATATATATTCTCACGTTACATGTTCTCATAAGATAATTGTCAAATATTAAATAATGTCATAATATTAAAATTCTATCCACTTCTGTTGCATTAAGCCTAATTTGAATTTGCTCTAATGTTCTCTCTGAGCTGAGAGCATGGTTGATAAACAAACTTATTTTAATTCAACAATTGTTTAGTGTATGCATTTAAAATTACTTGCCCTTCCAATAAATTGTATCATAAAAATAATTTTACTGACTCTTGTGTGTGTTATATATTATTGTCATTACAAATTTCAGAATTAAGGGAGCACTAGAAATGGTAGTAATTACTTTACACCAAAAGAAGTGTAATTCCTAGAGTTTCTGAATACCAAAAACTATTCTTAGTGTTTTAGTTTTGGTGCTAAGTAGTTGCAAACAATTTCGTTGTCACCTGTAGTAAAGATCTATGCAAACATTGTGGTTCCTCTCTGTAGGGTAAACCAACCAGTGAAGGAACACTACCCAGTGAAGGAACATTTCATATACGCATATTGATTGAAAATAAGAATTTGAAAGTTTTTCTTTAGATTGATTGGTAACAATAGCTTACTGCCAAACAATAGGAAGTGATCTAGCAATGTTTTGGATTACCAGGTTACATAGACTTCTCTGGAAAAATTTTTGAATTTGTTATTATCTCTGCAACACCTTGTTTCTTTGAAAAAATTATAAGGTGAGTGTTTGTATTTATATGTTTGAAGTGGAATTAATTGCATATAATAGTTTTATTTTTCTCACTGTGAAAAAGAGAATTCAAAATATACTTATTGAAGTTACGTTTTATTTTTTTTAAGCATCATAACATAATCAAGTACTGAGATAAGGGGGTGTTTATTCACTGGATCACCAAACGATGAAAAACCAGTGAAGGAACAAGTGTTCCTTTACTGGGTTTTTTCTAACTTAATGAAAATGAAAGAAAAACTTAAATTTTCTTGTACCTTTAGTGATGTTTTGCATCAAAAGTATGTTAAAAATACAAAAAACAACTTCTAACCAGTGAAGGAACAGGCTTGTTCCTTTACTGGGCATAGATTTCCCAGTGAATGAGCAGTATGTGTTAACCAGTTTCCGCCCAGCGTCATAGTTATAGGACAGTTCATCTTTACCATTATAAATAAAGCTATTCAACGTTTCGCTTATTCTTTTTCTACCCCCTGAAGAGTAATGGTTTCACCCTACTTACTTAAACCGGTTTGGACCGGATGGAAACATTTTTCAGACGGCTGCAGACACGTAAACTTCGCCATTTTCATGATTTTTTCTTGCTGAATATCATTGTAATCGTACAAAAAGATTTTAAAGGTAAATATGTTTGCAGAATTTATATTTCAGATATTCTATTAACAGATATCTTATAACGTTTTAAAATTATTTTTACTTTTATTAGTTTTAATTACAAATTTAAACTACTGTCCTAAAAATAGGACGCTTGGCGGATTCGTTAAATTTTCTGATATTTAGTTATTTCATAGGTGCTCAAGATGTCGCGGTAAAAAGTTTTTAAAACTGCCGAAGAAGCTGTAGAATATCTATTTTCGGAGGAATTAGTGTCCGAAATGATTGCTTTGCCACCTGAAGTAGATGAATTAAAAGATGAAGAAGGTTTTGATGACACTGAAACTCTTGACCCATCTGTAAGAGACGTTGTAGGTAGTATTGAAATTTCTAAACCTTATGAAAATTATGATGCTTATAGAGAGAAAGATGTATCAAACAAAAGTAAAAAGCGAAGTAGCTCGGAATCAGGATCAAATTTTACCCGAATTGTAGACATGGCTGGTGTAAATACCTGCGTTATTTACAACACGGTAAATGCAGAGAAAAAGAGTACCAAAGAAATAAGGAGACATATTGCAATAGCCTTTCTAAAAAAGGCAACACTGGACAAAAACAAATCGGTAGATCAAGTTATGCAATTTCATCTCGAGTGAAAGTAATAGACACTGTTAGACGTGATGGAATTGGCCATATAATTGGTAAAAGAGAAAAACAAAGACGATGTCAAATGCAATATTGTTTGGGAAAATCTCTTACATTTTGCATGAAATGTAATGCAACTCTATGAACAAAATTTTTTCCAAATTACCATAAATAGTGTGAATATGTTTAAACTTAATAAAAAATGTCAAATTTATTTGTGTTTCATTTTATTATGCATTAAATATTAAACTTCAATTGTTTGGGAACAGAAACGTTATCAAGTAACTTAAAATAAAGGAGAAGTACTAAGTGTTCAAAAACTTCCATATCCATCCAGCGTCCTATTTATAGGACAGTAATTATCTCGGATCCTAAATTAATGATGTGGAGTTTAATTGCCTACTATATTTAATTTGAGTGTTTAGAACATAATTTTAAAAGTTTTGAACAAAATTTAAATTTTAAATTAAGTTGGGCGTTAACGGGTTAATTTGTTGACACTTCACTTTTCAATTCATTATTACAAAAAAAAAAGTTCACATTTTCCAAGTATTTGTATGTTATAATTTCAAGAATAGGCTTGTTTTTAGATATTTGTATGGTATATAAATTCATAAAGAGCATTAAAAAATAACCAAAATTTAGTGTTTCTTTACTGGGAAATTTTGTGTACCTTCACTGGTAAGAGCTGTTCCTTCACTTGGTCTTCTTACTACTTGTTATTTGAACCTCCAAAACTTTAAAACAATATTATGTAAGTTCTCTACAAATTTTTTTACATAATTTGCAAATAGTAACAAATATGTTGATACTGTCATTTAACTAAAATTACGAATTTTGAAATTATTATGATTTTTTAAAAGGCAAGCGAAGCTTAAGTGTTCTTTCCCTTGTTAGTTTGCCCTACTTATTTTTCCTCGCTCTATTGACCTTAAAAGTTTTAGTTTATCTTCACACCGAAAATGGTGTCAACTATTTTACACCAAAGTGTTGTAGTGAAACATCACAGATAACTTTCGGTTCTTGATGTTTAACTACACAACCAAGGATAGTTCCACCAAGAATGTTTCATTACACTACTTGACGCAAAAAAAAGCTACAGCCATTTTTAGTATTCGGTGACAACACTATAATTTATAATTGCAGTAAGATGCATACAAGACTCAGTATTTATGAGTAAAACTTATTTTTTTGATAAAATATTAAGTAAGAATCATTATTTCAAAGTTCATAAATACAAAAATTTTAAAAATAAAATTAGTTTTTTAATCAAACATACACATAGCACAGAGAGAATACAAAGCAGAATTCGAACTAGGCTTAGGAGAACAGAAGCTATTAGAAAATAAATAAATAATAAGCAATAATATTATTTAAAATTATTTAATACAATTGATAGAAATTTTAAAATTAATTATCTTTATTACACAATTAAAAACGTACATAAATTTGACGCACTTATGTTTCTTAAGATGTTTAGCAGTATGGAAGTAAGGAACAAATTTACGCCGTCTAGTGTTCGATTGTTAAAAACCTACTGATGATATTTGAAAGTTGTCTAAATTGGTGGTTTTGGAAGAATGCACAAATGGTGTGAATGTGTGGAGCTTGGTTTAGATTATTGGTGTGTAGATTTGACTACTCTCTATAAAGTGTATATGAACGTTTAATTTGGTTTTAACTTGAAATAAAGTGTCCTCAATATTATTTCCAATTATTTTCAGCATTCGGTTAGAAAACTAAAATTTTTAATTACAGTTATATATGTTACATATGAGAGTCAGTAAAGTTATTTTTGCGATAAAATATAAAGTAAGAATCATTAGTTTAGGATACATATATACACAAATTCTTGAAATAAAATTAGTTTGTTAATCAAACATACTCACAGAACAGAGAGAATATTTGGATGAACAAGGCTTCACAAAACAAAAGTAAATAGAAATTATAGTATATTATAAAATTATTTGAAACATTCGACAGATTTATGTAAATCTTCTTATGAAAACATAATTAACTAAAAACATGCATGCATTTTTATGAAAGTTTGCTTCTGTTTCTATAGATTGTCAGTCACTTGTGAGGCGAAAACAAGATTTAATCTTATCGTGCTCAATTGTAAACAATCTAAGGCTTTCATGTAATGGTTTTCAAACGAATGCTTAAATTGTTGAAAAGAACTCCTAAATGGAGTAGATGCTTCTAAGCTTGGGTTTCTCTAGTATGGGTGTTTCAACTTAACTTCTCCCTTTAAAGTATGTATGAACTCTCGATTTGGTATTAATTTGAAATAAAGTACTCTTTCACTCAATTCTTGGAGTTTTTCAACATAGAATTCCGATAGGAAATTATACTATAATTTTTACAGGGCTGATATAGAAGAACTTCTTTCAGCTAAATGTATTTTTTGGTTATCCTTGATTTCACGAAATAGTTTACTTATATTTTTTTTCAAGTCAAATTACAAAAACAAAATTCTTTCCCCTAATTTTTGAAGAATTTAAAACGTTTTCTTGAATTCTAATTCTTAAAAACTTTTTTGAATAACTTTATGAATCATTTCTTGAAACCCTAATGAGAAAAAGATTACGATGCTTGAAAAGAAGTTGCCTTGATCATTATTTTCTAAAGAAGTAGACATGCAATATGCGTGCATATAATAAGATACCCGCTCATAAAATCGGTAAAACTCGCTAATTTAATAAATTCAAAACAAATTGATATTTATGAAGAAGTAGTTGGTGTGGAAATTAAGGTTTTAAATTAATGGGTGGAAATTAATGTTTAGTGTGTGGTTATTGGGAAAAATAAAAAATATTAAAAGAGATAACAATATCTGGAGATCTAAAACAGAAGAATTGAACTGAATAATGAACAGAAGTAAATAATGATGATTAAGCAGAAGAATTTCAGCAAAATATAAAATCAATCGAAATAGCAAAAATGTTGACATTGTTTGAAGCAACTGCTTTTTTTGTTTTAAATAAATACATTCTATATAACTTTTTAAATGCTAGTGCTGCTATTATTTTGATTGGACTGTTTCAAATATTCAATTGAGACATTCGATTTTCAATATCTTGAATTTTCCTTACCTTCTACTTTCGAATCCTTTTTATTGAGGTTTGACTGTATTTTATTTTTCTAAATAAAGAAAAAGAATGCATTATAATGAGGCTCTACGTTTTTTCTTTAATTTCATTTCCGAGATAAGAAAGGCTAATTCTTTATTTCTTAATTCCAAAACAAAAAGCTTTGCTTTAGCTTTCTAGTGCTCGAAAATTTCCAAGCCGTTTATTGAAAACAACTTTGTAGAATTTTTCAAAAGTTCCTAATAAAGGCAAGGCCTTACGGTACTGCGTGGTCACACGTGACTACACTGTTTGCGCCTGACTAATGCTGGCTCTGCACGTCAATTCATCAAATAGGATTTAAAAACATTATTATTTATTTATTAAGAAGGCATACTATTGAAAGCATTTCAAATATAAGTTTTGACAAATTTTTCTGAATTCATCGAAAATGGGAAAAGTATTTAAAAGAAGGATTAATAGAAAAATTATATTCTCTAGGAGTTTATTTAATTGTCAATATTTTGGATGGATTTAATACGTCTAAAATCCTTTTGGTAACTTGCTTGATTTTTATCCTTGTGTATTTGAAATTTTAAATAAAAAATATGAGTATTGATTTTTAAATCTTAAACATAGGTTCCCAACGTGGATAATGTGGAGGTGTTCTGTGAAAAGGGGCGTTAGCAAGATCATGTGTATTTGAGGGATGTAAGAGATTTCTAGAGGATCGTTAACCAAAAGTAGAAGAAATAAATTTTCAGTACGCATTAAAATTCATATTTTTTAATGCTGTATTGGAGAATTATTTACTCAGCTTATATTTATTATTTGGGCAATTTTTAACAATGACAAAACTGTAGCATCCACTTTACTTTTTTAACGTTAAGCGGTGCCATAATTATGGTATGAATTTGAAATATTTGTCTCTGTGTCACTTCCCAATATTTCACTTAAAAAGCAGATCTATTCTTTAACTTAATTAAACATGTTTTTTTTCATGCCGTAAAAAAGTCTTTTTTTAGAACTTCAAAGTATTTATTTTTTTTTTCTTGCAAAAAAGTAAAATTAACATTAAGGGGTCAAACTTAGGATCGATTTCCTGACCAAACTATTAGGACCATATTTCACAAATTGCGGCTACCCGTGGGGGTCAGGAATCCAAATCCGTCGAAAAGAAAGATATAGTTATTCATATAAAGTACGTTTTTGTGACTGATTTCGTAACTTAAAATAACGTCTGCACTAATTACCATATTTGAGGTCATCCCTTCGAATCTTTAAGGTTGAGACCTAGTACGTGAAAATCCGATCATTACTACACTCTCAGATATAAACCTCTCACTTTTCAGAATAAACCTCCTACTTTCATATTCAGCTATCCTTGAGCAGTATTTCATTAATTTTGAGAATAATTTCGTCACGAAATCACGTAATTTGTGACGAAATGCGAACTCATTTGAGAGTTCGCATTTCGTCGAGAGAAACATTAGGCACTACGAATTGAGAAAACATTTTCTTCATACATTTGAGTATGAAGAAAATGTTTTCTCAATTCGTAACCTTTTCGTAGTGCATTGTGGGTGATATGTTAACTAGAATGATGAAACTAGAATAAAGATTAGACAATCGAAAACTGAAAGATTACGCTGACCGGTTTGTATGGTGATCAAGAAGTGGACCATTTACGAGGAAGATCCGGAGTTCGAATCCCTTTTCGGACATGGGTGAAATTTATCTATCTGTCCTTGTTGTGTTGTACCATCTATATGGTGCCCACGTTAAAGATTAAAAAAGTAAGAAACATTAGGCACTAAAAATTTTTTTTGGAAAAAAATAGAATGACGAAATATTTCTTTAATTTTGATGAAGTCCGTTTTCTCGAAGAAGTGACGTTAGTTATTTCATCACTTTGACGAAATGTTTTCGATGCATATACCTGGATACGGTTTTGTCAAAAACGAAGAAAGTTTCGTGGTAAACGTGTATCCATTTTTTACAGTGAACATGAAGAAGAAATTAACTATAATAATAGTAAAAACCACTGCTAACTGAAACGTTCAAACATTGAAGCTATGTTATATCAGCGCAAGTGAAGCATAAGATGAATCAGCGAATCATTAGATAACCTCAGTCAGAATTTTAATCTGTTACCATTGGATTAGGTTGCTGAATAGGTTGTGTCAAAAAAGGAATGCTGCATCTCTTGAGCATTTCTGCTTAGTTAGTTCTGCTTAGTCTTGAGTATTTCTGCTGCGTGAAAATTAACTTAAAAAATATTATTAATTTTTAAATTCGTAATAAATTTTATTTTTTTAGTTTCCTATGTCTGTCTTTATTTTTTTTATAGCTTCTTATGTCTGTGATCAGAGATTACGGAATGCATATGGATGCTGGAAGAGGTGATGTCTATTTGTCTATGTCACCAGTAAGTTTCCATTTATTCAGAAAAATGATAACATTTAATATTTTGAGATATTCTTTATTGTTGAAAAATGTCGAACAAATAAACTTGTGCCCATAAACAATAATCTAAAGCTAATATAATCAATTAAATTTATTTACTAAAAGATTCAAATCTTGTAAGTTTGAAATTTATTTCGTTCTGAAAATATGTGATGTTCCGTTGCAACCACTCGTATTATGTTTTTTTTTATATTATATATTTATTTATTTATTTAAGAATCTTTCTTAAAATTTAGTCACAAATCTATACTTATTGGAAGTTGCACCTGAATGTAAAAATGAAACAAAAACGGTAATTAAAATCTGATGAAACTTAATCGATATTTATCAGAGCAAAGACAGATTATTTAAAAAAATTCTTTTTGTTTGAAATCATCTTTCAGCTTTACTTTCAAATGAAACTTTTCTTTACTGCACTTAATTTTTATCATTCTGTAATACTATTAACAATTAAACTAACTTTTCATTTTCTATAAACAAATATTAAAATTTTTATATGTTTATGTGAAACATGTAGCTTTCATTGTTTTTAAATAAATGCTACAAATTCTTTTTTATTTCATAATTATTTTACAGTTTTAATTTGATCATATTTATGCATTTTTAGATACATAACAATAAACTATAAAATACCATAAAATATGTTATACTATGATATAAAATATTTTATAATATTTCATAAATATTAACCATTATTTTATTTATTATTTTTTTGAATAAAATTTTATTTAATATTAAAAATTAGAGTAAAAGGGCTTAACTAGTGCTATAAAACACAGGTATATAATAATATAAAAAATTTGTAAAAGGCATTTAAAGTGAATTATTGAAAAATGCTTATAAGCTCAAAATTTAGTTACATTGAGCAAAAAATATAAAGTTAAGTTTTTTTCTTCATATTTCTAATATTTTCCTAAAAAGCGTTTTTATAATGAAATATAAAAATTAGGCTTAAATATCTCGAATGTTAAATTAACGCATAAACCAAAATATTCAAATTATATTTTTCAACAAATTTATCAAAGTTGGAAATAAATTATAAAATATTAAAATTGATATCTCAAACCTCATTGGCTCTAGTGACATAAAATTTGGGATGGATCATGGATGGTGAACATCTCATTCTTAACCAAACGCTTTTACCAAACGTTCTTTTGAGCCTTTTGAATACATCTCTACGTCCTCTTCGTTTTCCTTGGCTCCAGAGAGGTTCAGATGGAGAAGAGAAAGGGCTTCAGACGTTTTATCGACACTAGAACGCGCTAAAATTTTCTATCTAGTGCAATTTTACAAACATAATTTTTATTATGAAATTATAAGATAATTGCCTGGCTTAAGCGATACATTTTATGAAGAATAAAATATTATTTTCAAACAAATGCAATAATGAAATTTTAGTTCATTAAAATTTCGATATTTTTTACATTTAAGAAAATTTATTATGCAATACTTTCTCGGTAAATAATAATAAATTTTCACGAAAGAATAAAAATATTTTTCGCATGTGTTTACATAACAAATTATAAAAGTGTTTTTAAGTCTTGAAGAATATACTAGTAGTTTTACCCTCTGGGAAAGTTACTGAATTGTGGGAAAAGTAACTCTTATTTATGGATACGACGTAACACTTCCCAATTAAACAATGACATGAAAATTAAGGTTTAAACATTTCACAATCATGTCTTTCAAAAGGTTATTATATGCAACACAAGTAGAAAAGGGAGATTATAATTAAAGGGACCCAATTCTGACTACGTTCTGCCTATCAGATTTTAATGAAACTTGGTATATACGTTGTATGGACCATGGAAAAAAGATTTCTGCAATAAAAATTGCAATTTTGACTAACAGGTGGCCATTAAAAAAAAAAAACAAAAACAAGTTTTCTTATGCAAATGAGTCAAACCAATAAAGAGACTAGTAATTAGAGCCAGAAAAAAATGCCTTTGTCATCCTTACAGAAGAAAGATTGAGCTGTACTGGTAAACAGAACGGCAGCAATAGCTTAGCTCTGCGTTCATCGCTTAAAGGGAATGCGAAACGGGCCCATATTGAAGAACAGTTAGAAGAAGATGATTGCGAAAATGTAAGAGACTTAAGTGTGTTATAAGGAAGAAGATGGAAACCGGATGAAACTGTCTAGGAAAATCACTGCTGTTGTGGTTGCTTCTACAGTTCCAGATATTCTTCAGCAAGTGTTCGATCGGTGTTACGTCAGTTGCTCGACAATACTCTGCGATCCGTTTTAAAATGATATCCGTATACGATCTACGTGGTGCAAATGCTGCAACCTCAAGACCATTAAAACACTCTCTGAATTTGCTTGCCGATTTTTGGCAAGATTGGATGCGTCATGGATTCTGATTACGTGACATGGTAATCATTTACAGCTGATTTTATCTCCGAACTATTTTTCTCTGGAACTTTCACTCCTCTAGGTCCTAATAGGTGCTCTGTCATGAGTGCAAAGTATAGTCAATTCCTTTGAAAGGAGGTCTTTGAAGATCTCTAGTTCCAACAGTTAGTTTTGTTCGTATTTTTAGATTAAGCTTAAAATATTTTTTTAATAGTCAGTATATATTTAGATATTATGATGCTGCTATTTTTTTCTGAGTAAATTCTGAATTTTTTTTTGCTTGGAATATATTTTTTAAATTAAAAGGATAATTTCTCTGCAAAAGCTAATAAAGAAAGTTTTAGCAAATTAACTTTCGTGGATTGAAATTTATGGATTGAATTTAATAAATGTTATAACTTAATTTCATAATTTCGGAAATTTCTTTTAAGAATTTTATTTATGCTTTTAACGTAAATAGGATTTAACATAACGTTTGAAAATACATAACGAATAAAAATATTTGCACTTGGCTTAAGAAAAAAAAAATGAATGTGACATTTATTGAAATAATTAAAAAAAAGATCTAGATCAAAAACCAAGAACTTTAATAATGTTCTATCTTACAACATTGTAGGTTACTTAGCCATAATTTCAATTTATTTTTGCCCATCATTATTCAGGAAATAAATAATTTCTAGAAGGTATTTCTCATCATATATAATAGTAAAACATTAGTAAATGGTCTCACATTTTCTTTGTATCTAACACTATTCTTTCTAACACAAGATAACACTAACCTCGTATCTAACAGCATCTATTTGGTTATTTTATGCTTCTAATAGCGATCACTCTAGATGAAGTCACAAGGATTAGACGATCTCACTTAATAGTCCACCATCAAATAGACATTTCATCTCCTAATTCATTCTCCGATTTCGAAGCTCTCGTATAATGCCAAATTGTCATTTGCGAAATTTGCAATTTAATGAAAACTCATTTCCATTTGGAATCACTTTTCAAAAAAATCATCTCCGAATCACTTTTTAAAAGCTCCTTGATTTATTATTATTTCCAAATTATGCTCAATTCCAATACCGGATGGTGCCACATTTCAATATCAAATTATGCTTGATTTCGATGTTTAATTCCGATTGCAAATTGTGAGTAATTCTGATACCAACTTCTATTTATAATTCCGATTTTGAATTGTGCTTAATTTCGATACCGATTTTTGTCAAGATCTGATCATTGCAACTTTTTTGTCAAATTCTGATACCAAATTGTGTTGATTTTAAATATAGAATTGTGATTAATTTCGATAACGAATTGCATCTGATTTCAATGACGAATTGCAAATGATTTCGATAGAGAATTGACACTGGTTCTGATACCGAATCGTGCCTGATTCCGATACTACATTGTATCTGATTTTAATACTGTATAGTGTCTGTGATTTCGTTACCAAATAGTATTATATGAAGAGTCAATATGTGTTAAATAATGTCTAAAATTTATGTTTAAAGTTATCAATAGATGGCGCTGTGCCAATTAGTTTCTCATATTTGTTATATTTTTTCCCCCCTCTTGTGGTGTCCATAGTAAATAAACGTTGTGTTCGTTTCTCGTAGTCATATTTATTTTGGATATCCAAGTTTCTTTAGAGTATAATTTTGATATGGTGCCGAAATCCTCGGAATAGGGGACCTTTTTATGGAATTGAAAATTTTTGGAAGAATACTTGGATAAATTAATTTAGGACGATGGCTACGAAAGAAATGATAGGGAATCAAAAAATGAAACGAACTGTGGTAAGACAGCTAACAACTAAATTAATATCGAAAATTGAAGCGAGTTTGGCAGATGATTCGCAGGATGCTGAAAAAGCAGAACTTTTATTGGATTTAAGTGAGCAACTAAATGCAAAAATGATGGAATTAAAACAATTGGATGAAAAACTGGAATACACTTTTGCTGAACAGGAGTTCGAAAGCGAAATAACCACCTGCCAAGAATATTAAGAAAAAATAGTGACATGGAAAGGTAGGATTCAGAGATTTTTAAATCGATGTTCTTCTAATTCAAAAATTAATATCGAAAGTGATGGAAACGAAACTGTTGTTGTTAAAACTGAATCAAAAGTAATGAAACTACCTCGTCTGCAAATCGGAACATTTTACGGAGATTCTACTAGGTGGTTGGATTTTTATAATCAATTTGAAACAGCTATTCATAACAACAACGAATTACGAAAGACTGAAAAATTTACATATTTGAAATCCTTGCTTGGAGGAAGCGCTCTCGAATCGATATCTGGATTTGACATTAGTGATCAGAATTATAATTCCTCAATCGAGATTCTGAAAGAGCGTTTTGGAAGAACGGACATTGTGATAAGCTCTCATATGACGAAACTTCTCGCCATTGAACCTATTCGAAATGTTTCCAACTTAAAAGCACTAAGAAGGCTATATGATGAATGTGAAATACAAATTAGAAGCCTGTCATCATTAAATGTAACTGCAGGAAGTTATGGAAATTTACTATGCCCAATTATTCAGCAGAAGCTTCCAGAAGAACTAAATTTTGAATTCAATCGATGTCGGAAATCAGAAAAAGAATTTGATATACAAGAACTTTTAAGTTTTTTGAAAAAGGAAATTAACTGTCGTGAAGCGGCAAGCTTAGTTAGTCACACGAGGAATAATTATAGACAAGATTTATCAGAATTCGAGCAGAAGTAAAAATCTAACTTTTATCGGAATAAACCTGGAACTGCATCCGCATTGTCAACAATAAATTATCGATGCATTTTTTGTGACTGTGAAAATCATTCTAAGTATAACTGCAATGTTTTTGATATTGAAAAGAAGTTAGAATTCCTCAGAAGAAAAGGAAGGTGTTTTTTATGTTTCGGAAGAAATCATATGTCCACTCAATGCAGAAATAAATTTTCGTGTAAAAAATGCAAAGGAAAACATCATGAATCAATTTGTTTTAAATTTGACTTGACTGACAAAGAAGAAGAGAAGGAGCCGAAAACATTCGAAGTAAGTCAAAATTCTTCTTCTAAATTTGGATCTAATATAATTTTACAAACTGTAAATGCTATAGCAGAAGGACCTCGAAATCATTGCTTTGTAAGATGTTTAATTGACGGAGGTTCTCAAATTTCTGTTATTACTAAAGAATTATCCAGAAAATTAAATTTAAAAGTAAAAGGAGAAAAAGAAATGCAAATTCATATATATGGTGAAAATCACCCGAAAAAATATAAAAACAGAATTGTAGAACTAACTTAAAGAAATATTAATGACCCTGAGAAAAGTATCTCCTTTGATTTCATCGAAGTATCAGTGATTACATCAGCGAACATAAAAATGCCAAGTAATCAAATAAAAAATAAACTGAAGAGCCTTGGAATACCGTTATTAGAGCCTAAGTGGGGTGACTCTAGATTTATGGGTGAAAATGTTTCGATTTTGTTCGGCGCCGACATATTGTGGTCTATAAGTAATGATCGAATTAAAAGAATTAATTATTCTGCTGTTGCACTTGAAACTATTTTCGGATGGTGTGTGCAAGGGAAATTTCTCTCTTCAGACTGTAATGAATTGACGAATGTTATGACTAATCTGACCCTGGAAGAAAATATGAGTATAAACGAGTCCTTGAAAATGTTTTGGGAAACCGCATCAATCGGAATAAAAAATATCTGCGAAGAAAAAGAAACAGAAAAAGCTTTAGAATTATTTTCTTCATCAATCACTCAGAAGGAAAAGAGATATGAAATTAAATTACCGTGGAAGGAAGAAAAAATAAAACTTAAAGATAATAATAAAAATGCAAAATTTCGTTTTTTCAAATTGTTGCAAACATTTAGGAAGAACTTAGAATTATTTGAAGAATATAAAGAAGTTATTGAAAGGCAATTAAAGGAAAAAATAATTGAAAAAATTGATTCAAAATCCAGTCACATAATATATTATATTCCTCATCATTCAGTGATGAACATGCAACTACAAAATTAAGGATGCTTCATCAAAAGAAAAACTTTCTCTTAATGACTGCCTTTTAGATGGACCGAACTTTTTACCGGATTTACTAAAAATTCTCTATTTGAAGAATATAAAGAAGTTATTGAAAGGCAATTAAAGGAAAAAATAATTGAAAAAAATTGATTCAAAATCCAGTCACATAATATATTATATTCCTCATCATTCAGTGATGCACATGCAACTACAAAATTAAGGATGCTTCATCAAAAGAAAAACTTTCTCTTAATGACTGCCTTTTAGATGGACCGAACTTTTTAACGGATTTACTAAAAATTCTCTATTTGAAGAATATAAAGAAGTTATTGAAAGGCAATTAAAGGAAAAAATAATTGAAAAAATTGATTCAAAATCCAGTCACATAATATATTATATTCCTCATCATTCAGTGATGAACATGCAACTACAAAATTAAGGATGCTCCATCAAAAGAAAAACCTTCTCTAAAGGAAAAAAATAACTGAAAAAATTGATTCAAGATCCAGTGACATAATATATTATATTCCTCATCATTCAGTGATGAACATGCAACTACAAAATTAAGGATGCTTCATCAAAAGAAAAATTTTCTCTTAATGACTGCCTTTTAGATGGACCGAACTTTTTACCGGATTTACTGAAAATTCTCTATTTGAAGAATATAAAGAAGTTATTGAAAGGCAATTAAAGGAAAAAATAATTGAAAAAATTGATTCAAAATCCAGTGACATAATATATTATATTCCTCATCATTCAGTGATGAACATGCAACTACAAAATTAAGGATGCTTCATCAAAAGAAAAACTTTCTCTTAATGACTGCCTTTTAGATGGACCGAACTGTTTACCGGATTTACTAAAAATTCTCTATTTGAAGAATATAAAGAAGTTATTGAAAGGCAATTAATGGAAAAAATAATTGAAAAAATGATTCAAAATCCAGTGAAATAATATATTATATTCCTCATCATTCAGTGATGAACATGCAACTACAAAATTAAGGATGCTTTATCAAAAGAAAAACTTTCTCTTAATGACTGCCTTTTAGATGGACCGAACTTTTTAACGGATTTACTAAAAATTCTCTATTTGAAGAATATAAAGAAGTTATTGAAAGGCAATTAAAGGAAAAAATAATTGAAAAAATTGATTCAAAATCCAGTCACATAATATATTATATTCCTCATCATTCAGTGATGAACATGCAACTACAAAATTAAGGATGCTTCATCAAAAGAAAAACTTTCTCTTAATGACTGCCTTTTAGATGGACCGAACTTTTTAACGGATTTACTAAAAATTCTCTATTTGAAGAATATAAAGAAGTTATTGAAAGGCAATTAAAGGAAAAAATAATTGAAAAAATTGATTCAAAATCCAGTCACATAATATATTATATTCCTCATCATTCAGTGATGAACATGCAACTACAAAATTAAGGATGCTTCATCAAAAGAAAAACTTTCTCTTAATGACTGCCTTTTAGATGGACCGAACTTTTTACCGGATTTACTAAAAATTCTCTATTTGAAGAATATAAAGAAGTTATTGAAAGGCAATTAAAGGAAAAAATAATTGAAAAAATTGATTCAAAATCCAGTCACATAATATATTATATTCCTCATCATTCAGTGATGAACATGCAACTACAAAATTAAGGATGCTTCATCAAAAGAAAAACTTTCTCTTAATGACTGCCTTTTAGATGGACCGAACTTTTTACCGGATTTACTAAAAATTCTCTATTTGAAGAATATAAAGAAGTTATTGAAAGGCAATTAAAGGAAAAAATAATTGAAAAAATTGATTCAAAATCCAGTGACATAATATATTATATTCCTCATCATTCAGTGATGAACATGCAACTACAAAATTAAGGATGCTTCATCAAAAGAAAAACTTTCTCTTAATGACTGCCTTTTAGATGGACCGAACTTTTTAACGGATTTACTAAAAATTCTCTATTTGAAGAATATAAAGAAGTTATTGAAAGGCAATTAAAGGAAAAAATAATTGAAAAAATTGATTCAAAATCCAGTCACATAATATATTATATTCCTCATCATTCAGTGATGAACATGCAACTACAAAATTAAGGATGCTTCATCAAAAGAAAAACTTTCTCTTAATGACTGCCTTTTAGATGGACCGAACTTTTTAACGGATTTACTAAAAATTCTCTATTTGAAGAATATAAAGAAGTTATTGAAAGGCAATTAAAGGAAAAAATAATTGAAAAAATTGATTCAAAATCCAGTCACATAATATATTATATTCCTCATCATTCAGTGATGAACATGCAACTACAAAATTAAGGATGCTTCATCAAAAGAAAAACTTTCTCTTAATGACTGCCTTTTAGATGGACCGAACTTTTTACCGGATTTACTAAAAATTCTCTATTTGAAGAATATAAAGAAGTTATTGAAAGGCAATTAAAGGAAAAAATAATTGAAAAAATTGATTCAAAATCCAGTCACATAATATATTATATTCCTCATCATTCAGTGATGAACATGCAACTACAAAATTAAGGATGCTTCATCAAAAGAAAAACTTTCTCTTAATGACTGCCTTTTAGATGGACCGAACTTTTTACCGGATTTACTAAAAATTCTCTATTTGAAGAATATAAAGAAGTTATTGAAAGGCAATTAAAGGAAAAAATAATTGAAAAAATTGATTCAAAATCCAGTCACATAATATATTATATTCCTCATCATTCAGTGATGAACATGCAACTACAAAATTAAGGATGCTTCATCAAAAGAAAAACTTTCTCTTAATGACTGCCTTTTAGATGGACCGAACTTTTTAACGGATTTACTAAAAATTCTCTATTTGAAGAATATAAAGAAGTTATTGAAAGGCAATTAAAGGAAAAAATAATTGAAAAAATTGATTCAAAATCCAGTCACATAATATATTATATTCCTCATCATTCAGTGATGAACATGCAACTACAAAATTAAGGATGCTTCATCAAAAGAAAAACTTTCTCTTAATGACTGCCTTTTAGATGGACCGAACTTTTTACCGGATTTACTAAAAATTCTCTATTTGAAGAATATAAAGAAGTTATTGAAAGGCAATTAAAGGAAAAAATAATTGAAAAAATTGATTCAAAATCCAGTCACATAATATATTATATTCCTCATCATTCAGTGATGAACATGCAACTACAAAATTAAGGATGCTTCATCAAAAGAAAAACTTTCTCTTAATGACTGCCTTTTAGATGGACCGAACTTTTTACCGGATTTACTAAAAATTCTCTATTTGAAGAATATAAAGAAGTTATTGAAAGGCAATTAAAGGAAAAAATAATTGAAAAAATTGATTCAAAATCCAGTCACATAATATATTATATTCCTCATCATTCAGTGATGAACATGCAACTACAAAATTAAGGATGCTTCATCAAAAGAAAAACTTTCTCTTAATGACTGCCTTTTAGATGGACCGAACTTTTTACCGGATTTACTAAAAATTCTCTATTTGAAGAATATAAAGAAGTTATTGAAAGGCAATTAAAGGAAAAAATAATTGAAAAAATTGATTCAAAATCCAGTCACATAATATATTATATTCCTCATCATTCAGTGATGAACATGCAACTACAAAATTAAGGATGCTTCATCAAAAGAAAAACTTTCTCTTAATGACTGCCTTTTAGATGGACCGAACTTTTTACCGGATTTACTAAAAATTCTCTATTTGAAGAATATAAAGAAGTTATTGAAAGGCAATTAAAGGAAAAAATAATTGAAAAAATTGATTCAAAATCCAGTCACATAATATATTATATTCCTCATCATTCAGTGATGAACATGCAACTACAAAATTAAGGATGCTTCATCAAAAGAAAAACTTTCTCTTAATGACTGCCTTTTAGATGGACCGAACTTTTTACCGGATTTACTAAAAATTCTCTATTTGAAGAATATAAAGAAGTTATTGAAAGGCAATTAAAGGAAAAAATAATTGAAAAAATTGATTCAAAATCCAGTCACATAATATATTATATTCCTCATCATTCAGTGATGAACATGCAACTACAAAATTAAGGATGCTTCATCAAAAGAAAAACTTTCTCTTAATGACTGCCTTTTAGATGGACCGAACTTTTTACCGGATTTACTAAAAATTCTCTATTTGAAGAATATAAAGAAGTTATTGAAAGGCAATTAAAGGAAAAAATAATTGAAAAAATTGATTCAAAATCCAGTCACATAATATATTATATTCCTCATCATTCAGTGATGAACATGCAACTACAAAATTAAGGATGCTTCATCAAAAGAAAAACTTTCTCTTAATGACTGCCTTTTAGATGGACCGAACTTTTTACCGGATTTACTAAAAATTCTCTATTTGAAGAATATAAAGAAGTTATTGAAAGGCAATTAAAGGAAAAAATAATTGAAAAAATTGATTCAAAATCCAGTCACATAATATATTATATTCCTCATCATTCAGTGATGAACATGCAACTACAAAATTAAGGATGCTTCATCAAAAGAAAAACTTTCTCTTAATGACTGCCTTTTAGATGGACCGAACTTTTTAACGGATTTACTAAAAATTCTCTATTTGAAGAATATAAAGAAGTTATTGAAAGGCAATTAAAGGAAAAAATAATTGAAAAAATTGATTCAAAATCCAGTCACATAATATATTATATTCCTCATCATTCAGTGATGAACATGCAACTACAAAATTAAGGATGCTTCATCAAAAGAAAAACTTTCTCTTAATGACTGCCTTTTAGATGGACCGAA